>CM076581.1:930389367-930860093 GCA_034641835.2 Pinus albicaulis | reverse complement strand
GTTTATTTTGCTGCTACATGGGCTCCCTTACCCATTTTATTCCTTTTATTATCATAAAAGTAAAATTAATGTTCTAATTACCTTATTGAAAAATTTGGAACATTACAGTCCTCCCCTCCCAAAACTTGCTTGTCCTCAAGCAAGAGCAAGGATGAAATGAAAAGAAGGTCCTCCACTCAAGGCATGGAGTTTAAAATATCTTCATGTAGATCCTCCATCCCCAAGCAATCAACCAAGAAAAATGAGTCACCCTCCAACTAGGCAACTCCGGAAAATACTCCTCCACCTTGTGCTTAAGTAGAAAAGGTGGGCTAAAATTCTGATCCTGGTAGACAAAATAGCCTACCCCACGTTTTCCTCTTCTCCACTTAGGATAATTGAAGAGTGTATGCTGATCCTGGGCTACAAAATACTTGCCCTCAAGTGGAAAGATGAAGACTAGATCTCCAAGGATCTCTCCTCCAACGCTGCAAATCATGCTGGCCCAAATCATCTCATATGTGATGAGTTGGAATTCACCATCATATGGCATCAAAACAATCATATGGGCCACCTCATGGAAAAACACATGGCTGAACATGGTGACCATATCATCTCCCATACTCCCCTTGGAGCATGTGCTGCAAAAATAATGGAGGTTTTCTCTCAAAAAGGGCACACCCACCCAATGAGTCTCTCCCTCCTCATGATACTTATGGGGCTGCTGCTGATATATTGCTGAAACATAATGGTGTTCAAGAGAGACCCAAGCCACCCCATCAAACAAGTAAACCATGAAATGCCTCCTCCAAAAATTCAGACTCTCTAAATAGCTCCTCCCACATGAAGGAAAAAGGTGAAGCTTGGAAATCATGGGCTGCCCATTGTTTCCCTTAAAACATACACCATGAAAAGTGAGGAGAATCATACTCTTAATGGGCCTCTTCAACTCATGTCCCACTCTCCAAACAAATCTCCCCATGCACTAAGAAAAATCTGCAATGCATGGAAGCAAGAACCAACAGAAACAAGTTGTCACATGACAACCAAAAAGTGGATCATTGTCCCACCAATGGGACCTGCGCAGTGCACTCCTTGCCTGAATCAAAATAGAAATTAACAAGTGCTCTCCCAGCCACTTTTTAGCTGCCACAATCATCTCAAAATATGTATGCATGAAAGTACAAAATGGTGTAATGGGTGTACACCAAAAATCATGTGTCTTTCCCCCACAATCCATTGCTAAAATAGCCATTATATTTGCTGCAATAGACCATGAGCATAACCAAACATAGTGTACAAGAAGGAAATATCCTCCTTGATATAATATGCTGCTCACAAGAATGAGAGAGTGCCAAACATAAAGCAAATGGTTACCTCCCTCATCATGTACTTTGGCCTTTGAGCTGAAATGGCTCAAGTGAAAAGTACCCTTCACTGCAACATAGTAGGGGAGTAGTTGTGCCAACCCTCTCTTCATATTTTGGGCTATGCATCTGTCCATATGTTGATATGCATCCATTAATATGCCCTCCCAAGTGGACTCCTCCATTAATGAATAATATGCATGAGAGTGCATGGAAGAAGAATCCAAAGTTGCTGCATGTAGGTGCCTCTTCTTGTGCTTGTGAGCCCAAGCCAAGATAATAAAAACATAGCAAGGGATGCTACCATCCATTACTTCCTCATTATCCTCTCCTACATGCCTCCAAGACACATCACTTGTGAAGTGGTTTTGAGAAAACTTCAGCAAGTAATCCAAGCTCTCAAGTGACAGCGCTGCTGGCCTTTGGAGTAGGGCCATTGTCATCTCAAATCTCCCCTCTTTGACATGAATCTTGTCAAAGACTCCTCCCATCATGTTGCTATAAATGTAGAGCCCCTCCCATGAAGAAGGTGCTGCTTGGGCATCCAAGATCAAAGAGCAATCCCCTTGCACCATGTTAGTGCCTCCTCTTGCTCCTGCAACATCCAAACAAAATCTGAGCAACAAGAATGTTTGTTGCTCCTCCATACTTCCACCATACCCAATATGAAATGGGGACATAATGAGTGGTAATAAAATGGCCATCCCATCATGATGCACCCATGCTCTCCTTTGCTCCACGGTGTAAGTATCCTGCCCTCCTCCTTTCCTCTTCAAACCCTATGAAAAGGGATAGGTCACATGTTGGCCAAAATCCCTCAAGAGCAACCAACACAACATGGATTCTTGCTTCCCTGTATCATAGATCTGAAAGAGGCTCACCATCCTCTTGCCTCCCATCCACATCCACTCAGCTCCTAGTGGATGCTTCCCATCATTGTGCAACTTGGCACCTCCCCAACAAGAGCTGCCATCATCCCAAAACAGATTATCCCTTTTTCATTTCATGGGACATTGAAATGCAATCTCTTCCATGAAAAAATTATGAAACCCAAACCTCACATGTGATACATGCCTCATCAATGGTGCATGATGATGAGGGTTTCTTTCCTCAAGGTGGCACAATACAGTAAAAGTCTCCTGCTCTAGACAATCAGCTTTCCATGGTATGCAATCCCTCATGGCATGTATTGAATCAACCGAAAATGAAAGCTCATGTATACCTTGATAAAGTTTGGAAGAATAAAGAGTTTCCTCCTCAAGTGTGCTGGCTGCCTCCATAGATGAAGATGAAGGGTGCCCCTCCATGCCTATAAGAGCGCTGGCATGTGCCTCTTCAACTGGTGGTGAGGGCTCCTACGTCCTTTGGCCAAAACTTCTGATCAAGATCTGAGAAAAATCAGCAAGAGTAGAAACCCTTGCATGCCTCCCATGGCTGAACCACCAAATATTTGCCTCTCCCTCAAGGTGCATTGCTACAATTGCTATAGTCTCTCTGTCTACTACAGGATGTAGCAGGAAGAAAGCCTCTATCTTCTTCACCCAAGCCTCTACTGCACATGTGGGTGACCCATCAAAAGTAGACAATAGAAATCTATTTCCTTTCATCCTCCCATGACTGTAGGGTATTCTTTCCTCCTTCTGATGAATATAATGAGGGAAAGATAGAGTCTCTTGGAAGACTCTAGGGTTTGTTCTGTATTCATCAAGGTACCCACTTAGAACTTCAAATTCGAAGTGATCTTCATGCTTCTGCTCTACTTCTCTGTGAGAATAGGAAGTGCATGGTCCTTCCTCTTCTCCTTTCTCTGTCTCCTCAACCTCCTTGGAGAGGTTGTTGCTGGATCTGAAGAATGATGAGATTAATCTCATCCTCTGCATCATCTTGACCTCTTCTTCTCTAAAATTCAAACTTCACAGGCTGAGCCAAGTTCGAAGCTTTGATACCACTGTAATGTTCCGAAACGGAAATCAACAGCTTTTACACCACTGAAGAAATCCTTTTGTCGGAAATATGAACAAGGTTATTTTAGAGATGGACTGAGAGGGATTTTACCAGTTATGTCACCTCTTAAGAGAGGATGAGAACCGAAGGCTTCCTGGCCGTTTCTCATACTATGCCTATAGCTATGCAAATATTTCTTCCTTCAAGAAGATCTTGCTCAAAGGATAAGCTACAGCAACATCTGAACTCTAACAAGCAGCAACAACAATGAAATATATTTACTCATGAAATGGGAGAAGAGTGTAAATCTGATATAAAATCTGTAGCAGCAATATATATATAAACTCCTTGAGGAAAAGACTTCTCAAGGTGAGCTCAAATCAGCCTTAAAGGAAAATGTACATGAAATGGAGAAAACACTCTGCTACATAACCCAACAACTCTATAACTGCGCAGTCTATAAGGGAAAATGACTGCAAACTGAAATATACAAGATGGTATGACAATATGAGCTCAAATAAGGAAGGAGGAGCAAGATCTCAACCTTAAGAAACAATAACACACATTAGGGGAATGTTGAGGTCTAAAATGGGCCTCCTAAGGAAAATGTACAATCAAAAGTCACTTTATGAGAACCAATCACATTTTAGGGGATGACATCATCCCTAATGGTTGAGGTGGCATTGCTTGAGTTAGAGGTACTTACTTGTCACATTCTCAATGGTGGATAAAAACTCATGGTTAACCATGGTATTTCTCTAAGTACTTTTAAAGTCAAAGTAAAGTACTCATAATAAATGTCATTTCACACTTTTTGAATAAAAATATATTATTGTCATTTAATATTTCTTGAAAGAAACAATGCATATCCCTATACATTTATTATATTATATTATATTATATTATGTTATTTTTATATAGTATATTAATTACATGTTATTATACAATTTAAATAATATAAATTTTTATTAATAGCATATAATATAATTAATAATTTATAAATTTATATTTATATTTTATTTTAAGTTATTTAAGAAAAAAAGACAAATGCATTAGTTGTTCAATGATAATGACTTTTTCTTGAAAATATCATTCTTATTCAAAGTCACATCAATACAATTTTATTATTAATTTTATTTTGGTACAACTTTGATTTGAATTTAACTATGGTTACATGGATTGTGGTGCAAAAAGTGAATTGAAAATTGATAAAATTATTTTATTGGTTTAGATATTATTTTATTATTTCCTTAGGAGGCCCATTTTAGACCTCAAAATTCCCCTAATGACAATCCTCCAAGGGATTGGGTAAAATACATGAAATAGAAAAATGCCGAAGTTGCAGTGTAGCTGCTGCAACTCAATAATAATACATGAATGGAGAAGGATGTAGATGCTACAATAAACATTGATACCTCCCCCAATGATCTCCAAAGTGAAAATCTACTCCCCTCACCGAAGATTGCACTCTCTAGTGCACCATGTTAACTCCTCCTGCAAATCCTCTCTGAAAATAACGCTGTAAGAGGAAGGGACTGTGCTGGAAATGAGATGAAACAATGGCCCAATGCCAAAATCTGCAATATAAAATTCGGGATCTCCTTCACTGATCTCCTAGAGAAAGAGTGAGCTCCTCCTCTACAAAATAGCTCAAGAAATGGGTGATGATGAATCCTCATTGCAGCACCAACAACTCCAATGTTTTTGCCCAACAGAATAACACAGTAGCTGAAGATGAATGCTTTGGCCTCAAGGCAAGATGTGAGGAAGATGAAGAACAACTCCTCTAGGCCCTCCCAAGGAAGAGGAGGAAACTCCTAAATAGGAATTCTTCTTGTGCTAAGCAGCACAAGCTATCTCAGTTGAACAACTGAAGAGAGCAAATCGAAATTCTCAAGCATAAAAATGAACAATGGCTCTCCTTCACCTTTTTATGCAAGGAAGGCTTCCTTGCCATGGACCCCACCCATTACGGTTTATCTCATCCTCTATTTTCCCTCCATTCAAAACTGCGCAGTCTTCATGATCAAGCTTCTCCTCTTAGCCACGTTGTTGACTTGGTCAACCATGGTCTAGTTAACTTGCTTTTGGCCCTTTTCACACTAGGGGATGCCAAATTTAGCCACTTAAGTGACTCTTTGCACCTTAGGAGAGTTTATTTTGCTACTACATGGGCTTCATTACCCATTTTATTCCTTTTATTATCGTAAAAGCAAAATTAATGTTCCAATTACCTTATTGCAAAATTTGGAACATTACAGATTGAGTTGGCTGTTGGGCCTGTTAAGTAGGTTGCCCTTGCGGAGCAGGTTGGCCTGGATGTTGAGGGCCACCAGGTTTCCCTTGCTGAGTAGGTTGGATTGATGGTTGCCATGGACGAGGATTCCCTAGAGGAGGACCAGAGGGTTGTCCTTGTTGCCCAACGTTCGGACCAGTTTGAGTATATGATCCCAGTTGTTATATAAAAGGTTGTCCCTGCGATGAATAGATTTTCCCCCCAGGACCGTAAGAAGGTCCTGGTTGATACAAAGGTTGACCAAAAGGCTCTTGGGGTTGTCCTTGTTGGACCATAGGCTGACCTTGTAAATGTTGGCCTTGCGGACCGTAAGGTTGTCCTTGGGGACCTAATGCAAGCCCTGACTGAATTGAAGGTTGTCCCAGAAAGGGTTGTCCTTGTGGGCCAGGGGGTTGCACCTGATAAGTCCTCCCAATCTCAGGAACGATTTCATAGGGGTCATAAACATGAAACCCACACTCATCATAACGATGGGGAGTAGGAAACACATAAATAGGGGTACCGACAGCATCAAAGTGATGAGGATCAAGATAGGGAAAATAGACAGGATTACCATATTCGTCATAATGGTGTGGCAGATTAACATGAGCATGAGGTTGCTAAGAAACCTGAGAGTTCTATTGATGAACAACTAATAGATACTCTTCAAAATTAAGGCCACCAGGTATCTCACTCGCGGCCGCTGGTGACTGAGTGATCGGCACAGATGCAGCCATACAAACAGTAGGTTTAACTGGGACAGATGTAACTGAAAGTGACGAAGCAGGTGTCGTCCATGACAGTCCTAATGATGGAAGGACTGGACTCCTGGATGGAGTAGATGCTGCCATGGATGCAACACCAACAATAATCTAATCTAGGGACCTATATCTGGCTGGAAGTGACACCGATGGTGAAGATTGAGCAAACACATGAGGGGTGTTTTCAGGGAAAAGTTGATATTCTTCAGTAGAAACAAGAATTCCATCACTGCCAATAGGACCTGATGAGTCCATGTCTGACTCCACTGTAAGAGCTTCGAAAAGACTACAGGGACTAGGAGGTATAACAACAACTAGAAATGGTGATCCCGATGTAAGAGGAGGGAACTCTTCTTCGTCCCCAAAACCAAAGCAAGCGCCCTAGGGAGGCCAATTGAACTCAACTGGCTCATTAGTGGGAGATCAGGTAGTAGGGGTAAGACTGACGGGAGAATAGGTTGCTGAAGCTCGAAAGACCTACTGGATCGAGGAGTTTTAAATGAACTGTTCGGTAAAGGACTACACCTAGAAGGGAGCGAGGATGATGAAACCGGTGGTTCCGCCACTGTGATTGCTTCACAACAAGAAGGAAAAAAATATATTTGGGCAAAGACTTAAGAAACCAAGGCATAAAAAAATAGGCCAAGTGCTGAAACTTTTAATGGGTGTGTGATCGTGGGTAGTTTATTTTATGACACTGAAACAAAACTTTGCTGTTTCATGTTTTAAGAGTCAAGAAACAGGCAAAATATGACTCTAGTCACTTTCAATTTTGAACGAGCGTGAAAGGACAAGTGCTCGATGATATTTTCAAATTTAAGGAGTCAATAAAGATAAAAAATGATTGCTAAGGTATTTTAAGCAAGAGGGTATGCCAGGTTTCCGTGAATTTCCATATTCACCTCGGTGATAAAATGAAAGAGAAATGACCAAGGACTTAACGTACGTGCAGGTAGTCTCCCCGAATGTTGTGTTCGGTGTATCACAGTTATAAGGCGGCAGACTCGACTTCCTATGGATAAAATGATTGCAACCTAGAAGGGTATCCCTTTATATACTTGACGTTACGGGGAGCACAAGTCCATACTAGCGCTATCTGGAGCCAGATGGCGAACGACAACTATTAGGTTTTAAGACGCCAGAACACATCTCTAACTTAGACCACTAGAATATTTCGTTTGGTTTCAATGTTGCCTTAGGTTAATGGAAATAGATTTTAACGTTGATATTGGATTAGGCTTCAATTTCCAGGCCTTAATGTATGTCGGATCTGAAATTTTCCTAAATGAAAAACTACATGCAGAAGGATACCATTTTCGTTCAATGAAAGCTATCTACGAGAAGGAAAGAAAACTTTCAAGCGATAGCGAATAATGAAATCATGCAAAAACATCCACTAATGCATCTATTGCAATCTATAGAAAACAAAACTCTTTCCTAGCCTATACAATGCTAGTTATGGGAAGGAATGTTTCATTTTCTAAAAAAAGGAATGCAATATTTTTGGTTTTTTCAATGCAATAGAGCAAACAATGCACTAAATAACATGAAAAACAAACTAAACACTAGCTTGAGAGAGCGAACGTAAAATTTGAAGCAGAATGACTCCAACAACATGAAGCAAACACAAAAATACCCAAACTAATGCTACAATCTTTTCAAATCAAAGAGAAATCTTCAAAATGACCCATACAAGAAATATAATCAGTGCTTGGAGTAAGAGGAAGAAGAATCAAATGAGAAAGGAAATGATCATTCAACCAATGAACATACTCAACAGGATCAAAGAGACCAAGAGCAATTAAATAGGGAACGAATTCAACAACTATCAAGAAACTTGATCTCCAAAGAGAAGGCTCAATGCACCAAGGCACTCAGAAACCCTAAGACCTCAAGCCACACTGATAAGAAATGGACAAACGACTGAGGAACACAGGCCTTCAACAATCAAAGACAATAAAAAACACTTCAATTACTATTGAAAATAACCCGAAAACAAGTACAACTAACCAAAAAATCATGAAAAATCTCACACCCAAAAACGTACAGGGGTCGGCGTGACTGTGAGGTGGTATTCAGTGCCAAACATGGGATGGCACGAGTGCTAAAAAAGCAACTTGCGCCAATCGGAGTGACTGTTCAGAGAAAAACAACGCCAATCCAGTTAACCAAGGAAAAGAGAAAAAACTCTACAGATCAGAGGTCAATCTTGACACTCTGGGGCTGAACAGGGGTTTGAATCACAGTTAAACAACCAGAAAGGTAAAAAACAAGACAAAAAACCCAAAAAACGACCAGAGAATATCAAAGACAAACTCGCACTAATCCCTAGTGTGTAGGAGTTACGCAGCGGAAAACAAATAAAAACATACACACAACAATCAAACATGAAGACAACGGTTAACGTGGTTCACCCAACCAATCTGGGCTACATCCACCAAACAGAGGTATCGACGATCTTATTCATCAACAGGAGATTACACCAGCATAATTACTCATCTGCACTTCCTCTTCACACACCTCACATCTCATATGTTTTGCCTCTACAGGATTACAATATATAGAAGAGAGAAGAAACTGAATAATTAATTCTATCACACCAAACTAGGATAGAATATTTCCTCATGCTGATTCGATGCCATTAGTTTTGCAACAAAACCTATTGTTGGCATATCCAAGATATTTTTTCCAAACTAAAATACAAAAAATCTCAACAATATCCACCTTGACAACAATTAGCCTGATACCTTGTTCCTTTATTTTTTTTATTTTCTTTTCAAGCCAAGAGAAGCAAGACACCATCGTAGCTTCTCTAATAAAACTGGTTTCGTGAACATGTCTGCACAGTTTTCCTTTGTATGCACTTTTTCAAGAGAGACTCCCCATTCAATGATAACCTGTCTTACAAAATGGTACTTTATAGGTATATGCTTTGATTTACTATGATAGGTTGGATTTTTAGCCAAGTGAATTGCACTTTGACTATCACAAAATAACTTAATGTTGTCTTGCAACCTACCAAAATCACCAAACAAACCTTTCAACCAAACTGCTTCTTTGCAAGCATGTGAAGCAGCTATGTATTCTACTTCTGTAGTGGATAAAGCAACAATGTTTTGTAGCTTTGAAATCCAGCTAATAGCTCCACCTGCAAGAGTAAATACATATTCTGAAGTTGACCTTCTCTTATCCAAATCACCTGCAAAATCGGAATCAACATATCAGCAAACAAATTCACTACTTCTGTCATAAGTGATACAATAATCACTTGTGCCTCTCAGATACCGGAGCACCCATTTCACTGCTACTCAGTGTTCTTTCCCTGGATTTGCCATATACCTACTGACAACCCCAACTGTATGTGAAATATCTGGTCATGTATAAACCATCACATACATCAAAGTTCCTACTGCATTAGCATAAGGTATTCGAGACATATATTCCTTTTCTTCATTTGAGTTAGGACATAAACTTGAAGAAATCTTAAAATGGGAAGCTAAAGGGACTGAAACTGGCTTCACATTGTTCATACCAAACCTTAAGACTATTTTCTCGATATACTTCTCTTGTGATAACCACAACTTACCATTGCTCCTGTCTCTGAAAATCTCCATGCCCAAAATCTATCTTGCTGCTCCTAGATCTTTCATATCAAATGTCCTAGCCATTTGAGCATTTAACCTATTGATCTCAGTTATGCTTTTGCTTGCTAAAAGCATATTGTCAACATACAACAATAAGATAATGAATATGCCATTACTTAATTTCTTAAAGTAAACACAATGATCATATTCACTTCTTATATAATTTTGGCTCATCATGAAAAAATCAAATTTCTTATACCATTGTCGAGGCGACTACTTCAGACCATACAATGATTTCTTGAGCCTGCAGACAAATTTCTTGTTGTGATTTTGAACAAACCCTTTAGGTTGTTCCATATAAATCTCTTCATCTAGATCTCCATGTAAAAATGCAGTCTTAACATCTAGTTTTTGTAATTCTAAATCAAGTAAAGAAACTAATGCTAAGACAAGCCGAATTGAAACAATTTTAACAAATCGTGAAAATATCTCATGAAATTCAATTCCTGCTTTCTGAGAAAAACCTTTTGCGACCAGCCTCACTTTGTACCTGTCTTATTTATCATCAACACCCCTTTTCAATTTTTAAACCCATTTACATCCCACAATTTTTCTGTCTTTAGGAAGTTCCACCATATCCCATGTCGCATTCTTGTCTAATGCCTTCATCTCATCCTTCATAGCCTCTTTCCACTTATTACTATTAGAAACTTCTACAACTTCCTGATAGCACAAAGGTTCATCATCATTAGCAGTTAAAGCAACTGAAGTAACATAATCATCATACCTTTTTGGAGGACGTCTGATTCTCGTGGACCTCCTTAAAGATGTTTCTGGTTCTTCCACAATTTTCTAATTATTATCTGTAGGAACTTCTTCATGATCTGCATCTGAAACTTGTTCATGATCTACATCTGAAACTTGTTCATCTGGACTATCATCAGTATTTGAACTGGTTTCAAACTGAATATGTTGAAACTTAGGTACATTTTCCTGTTTCAATTTATTATCTACATCTGGATTATCAAGTGAAGATTCATTGAATTTAACATATCTGTTAATGATGATCTTGTGAGTAGTAGGATCCCACAACCTGTATCCCTTAATACGATCACCATATCCAACAAAGATATATCTTTTTGATTTAGGATCTAATTTAGAACGCTGATGTTTCAGAATTACAACATATGCATCAAAACCAAAAACTTTCAGTTTAGAATAATCACAAGGATGAAATTTCCATACCTCTTGAGGAATTTTGCATCCTATTGCAGTTTATGGTGATCGATTTATCAAATAGCAAGCCGTAGATACTACTTCTGTCCATAATTCCTTCTGCAAATTGGCGTTACTAAGCATACTTTTTGTTCCTTCTAAAAGAGTCCTGTTCATGCGTTCAACAACTCCATTTTGCTGAGGAGTATAAGTAGTTATATGTATTTCGATCCCAGCTTCCTTGCACTAATTATCAAATTCCTTTGAAGTAAACTCACCACCATTTTCTGTTCTTAAACATTTAATGGTTCTTCCAGTGATGTTTTCAACTAATGCTCTAAACTGCTTGAAAACTGTGAATACATCAGACTTTATTTTTAACATATAGACCCATACTTTCCTAGAGAAATCATCTATAAAAGATACAAAATATGATGATCCTCCATATGAGGTTGTAGGATATGGACCCCAAACATCAGAATGGATATAATCAAGGATTCCCTTACTAATATGTTTTCCAGTTTTAAATTTCTACTTGCTTTGTTTCCCATATATACAATGTTTGCAGAAATCTAACTTAGAATATTTTAAACTAGGAAGTAACATGCGATCAAATACAATTTTTAATCCTCTTTCGCTCATATGGCCCAACCGTTGATGCCATAGTCGAATAGAATCACTGTCGTTTTCAGATATAGTAGAAACATGATCTTAATCTGTTCTTCCTTCTAACTGAAAAATATTTCCAACCTTCTTTTCTTTGATTACTAATAGGATTCCTTTGTAAATTTGCATTACTCCACCTTGAATAAAAGTTTTATATCCATTTGTGTCTAACACTCCTAGAGAAATAAGATTTTTCCTGAGTTCATGCACATGTCTAACATCATTTAAGATTTTATTTATCCCATCAAACATTTTAATCTGGATGCTTCCGATTCCCACAAAATTACATGAGAAATCATTACCCATGTAAACAAATCCATCATTGATTGATTTATAAAATTTAAACCACTCTTTATGAATGCACATGTGATTGGACGCACCAAAATATAATAACCAATGTTGATCATGATTTAACAAATTAACTGATAGAACTTCATCACTTATACCTGAACCAGATGTCGAACCTGAACCTATATATGTCGTGTTTGCCTCTTTATTATCTGTTGAAGAGTCTCCTTTGGATGTTTGCTGTCTCTTCCAGTAGTCTTTCTTCAAATGTCCCGATTTGCCACAAAACCAACATTTTAGCTTACTCTTATTCCCTTTCGATTTTGATCGATATTTGTTCTTCTGACTGAAGCGTTTTTCTTTAGATCGACCTCTAACCATCATTGCTTCTAATGTAGAGGTTTCTAAATTTGACCTTTTCCTTGTTTCTTCAGACAGCAAAGCTCCAACAACATCATCAAACTCAAGGGTTTCTGATGAACTAAGACTTATAGAAGTAACAAAATGATCCCATGACTCAGGCAGCGAACATAATAAAGTTACAGCTTTATCTTCTGAATCAAATTTTACTTCTATGCTATATAACTGCACCAAGAGAGTATTAAAGGTATTCAAATGATCAGTGATTGTCATACCTTCCTTCATGCGCAAGATGTACAACTGTCTTTTCAGAAGAATCCTGTTGGTTAAGGATTTCGTCATGTATAGTTTTTCTAACTTTGTCCATAAACCAATAGCTATTTTCTCTGACACGATGTTAAATAACACATCATCCGCCAAACACAACCGTATGCCGCTTAGTGCTCTGTTATCGATGTCACTCCATTCATCATCTATCATGGTGTAAGGTTGTTTGGATTTTCCCAAAAGTGCCTTCGCCACACCTTGTTGTACGAGTAGATTGTGCATCTTAACTTTCCAGATCTCGAAGTTATTTTTCCCATTAAACTTCTCAATCTCAAATCGAGCACTTTTAGTTTTTGACATTTAGAGTAGTTTAGGTCAAAAAATTTTCAATTTAAAATCTTAATAAATGAAGATTTTATTTTAATCAAAACTAATAATTTTGATAAAAATGCCCTTTTTAAAAAAAAAAATATGCAATTCCTTTCGCACATTCCACCGTCAAAAAAACCTAGGCCCTACCCAAGTGCCTATATCACAATTTTAAATAAATCAATAAAGTGCTACCATATATCAAAAAATAAATCGATATATATTGCCACCATATATCAAAACTTTGAATAAATCGATATTGGAATTTTAATAAATCGATATATTGGAATTTCATAAATCAATGTAAAATGACATTTACCAAACATCATTCCATGGTTCTGCGTTATTGGGTAATTGAATACCTTACCATTCACCAGTTCAATGGAAATCGTTGACATGGCCCTCATCTCATGTGTAGACAGAGACTATCCCTTTAGCAGACAGAGAGGATTTACCTCAGTCGCCAACTTGTTATGTAGGTAAATCCTCTCTACAGACAAAGACGATCCCTCTAGCCCTAGAGTGGGTCTAGTAACAAGGAATCATGCTAGAGTGTAGGTTCCTAGATATTTTAATGAAAGAGGACGCAATAAGATGGCCTACCTATGGTCCAATGCCGTCGTCGACAATCGTAGTGGTGATGAGAACCTCTCGCTCCTGATTTGGCAAATCGCAATCCTTTCTCTTATCACGTTTGGACACCTGCACAGAGATCAAAAAACGATAACCACATACCACATACTAATTTCATCCAAAAACTACTAGTAAGTCAGAGAAGACTAAGCATATTGCATTTTATAAAGACAAAATACAAGATGGGAACTAGAAAATAGTCACTTATATTATTAGGTAGAAAGAAGAGATACAACCATGCTTTGAAATTGCGGTCTCCTCCAACAGGGTTCGGGTGAAGCATGTCTCAAAGCTCGTCAGGGAATTCGGACAGGATGAGGGCCCTATCGATGGAGTCCCTTCTTGATCTACCTTCTCAATGACTCAGTTATTCAGCTATAGTTCAGTTCTCCAAGTTCAGCTTTTGAGCTGTATAATTCTCTTTGTTAAACTAGCTTTCATAAAGGGAGATGGCTTGTTTATATAGAGGAAAAGGAGTAGGTTGGGATCCCTACAAAGGTGGAAGGGAGGCCTATCCTTTAGGAGTGTTCCAAGGGAGGTGGAAACTACTAACTAAAGGAAGGAGTCCGTGGTTGTTTCAGTTCAACTACTCCCAATGACTCATCCTAGAGGTGGTTGGAATGGAACCTTCGCCTCTATTTTTAAAAAACATTCCATAAACAGCTTGGCGCAGGTGTCTAACTGGCACAGAGCGCCAAGTGGCGCGGGCTCAATGTTAAATTTCCAGGTCGGTGCGAGGATGTAATGGCTACTTGCGCCAAGGAAAAAATAGGGATTTCACAGCTTTGCTTAGGGAAATGTCAACAAGAAGAATGTTTCTTCATCATAAGGGATGCAAGTATGGTATTTGCAAAGCATGACACTGCGTATTGGTCATAGAAACGACCCTACAATGTGCGAGTTGGGGATTGCAGGGACAGTGAAAAAATTCTGTGTAACACCTATTACACTTGGACCTCCACCATTATTTCTTTCAAATTTTTCAGTTTCCGTAATTGTAGCACATTTTACTATTGTTGGTAGTTTTCGGGTTTTGAACTTCTGGAGCTTTTTTGAGGCCATAAACAACATTTTTTTTTGGAAAACAAGCAAATATTAAATTTGATTGAAATTTTTAGTCGAAATTTTTAGTCCTCGGATATATATTTCTAATGAGGTATTGTGCACGTAAAACATATATCATATGCCAAAGTTACGACCCTGAGAATTTGATGTACCAATTTACCCCAACGGAGTCCACAGTTTTGGTGCTTCATCTCCTAGGGTTATGTTTTTGGATGCTTATGGTTTTGCATTGTTTCTAAATCATAAATAAGCCCTTGAGCCTCATTATAACATAGTTCAGAGGCATGTAGCTTCTACATCTCTTCTTAGAGATAAGCTACTATTGCCCGAGCTAGTTTTTTTCCATTTTGTATGTAAGCATATTTCAGTTCTTTGATATTAATGAAATGAAGTTTTATTTCTACTGCATCTCTGCATTTATGTTTATATCTGTATTCTCTTACGTTCCTATATAAGTCTGGATCACCTTGCGACTTAGCCAGAAGATGAACCTTAAGTCTCACAGAATTGGACCTTTGAGGGGCCCAAGGGGAACTTGACTTACTACTAGGACGTCGAGGCGAGATTGAGATGTAGGTGAAAGGCACAAGTTTAGTGCAGGGTGTCCCAAAATTTTGGAAGGGAGGAAATTTTGGGGAGGGTTGTTGCAGCGACTACAACATGTGGTTTAACCAATGTAGCACACAATACTTTATAACCATACTTAGAAAAAGTGAAAGAGTAAACAAAAAAATAATCTTATATGTAGGAATTCATAAATGAGGAAGTTAATGTTCAAAATATCATGCATTGATGTGCAAGAGACTACGAGAATATACTGCCATTTTATACCATTAGATTGAGATTTTAAATTAAAGATGGATTAATCTGCCACCTTTCAAAAGCCATTATATATGTATCCCTTTATGTATGTGTGCTTGTGTGTGCACACATACACATTTATTTATGGCACACACACACACATATATGGTGTGTGTGTGTGTGTGTGGGGTGGGGAATAGGGGGAAAGGGCATCTGCACATACATACAAGTATATATATATAATGATTTTGACTTATCTTAACTATAATTGCTAATAATTTATTAAAGTTTTAACAAATGATTTCAATGTCAACTATAATCATTTGGATGATGTTATCCTAAAGAAAGACTTTGTTATGACGACAAGGCACTATCAGATTATAGTGAGCATTTTCGAATGGATTTAGCTAATAAATCTAACCGATGGGAAATATCAACTAGTCACAATCACACATATTCCAAAAGAGGAAATGTAATGGTAAATGAATAAGTTATTTTAATAAATAACAGACACACACACAAATTAGAGAAGTCTTGTTATATTCTATGACAATTTCTTTTAAATAAATAAACATGTCATATAATTATTCATAATGGTGTATTCAGAGTTGTAACCACAACAACTTTGAACTATATAGGCTAGGGTTTAGCTTGGCTACGTATAGGGTTTATTTTCCTTGATTTTTCTGGTTTAAAAAATGAGCATTGAGTTGATTTTTGACTTAGAGGATCCCTATTAGGGCCTCCAAATCTATTCAAACCCTAATAGGGCCTCATATAAGACATCTTTGACACCTTGGGAGTAGCCCTTGTCATGTCAGACCACCTCCCCATGTACAACGATTTCTCACCTTAACACTTTGTCTACTCCTCCTCTGATCTCCTTCACCTACCCTCTCCTCATCCCCTGTGTCCTCCCCTAGTCAAATTCTATGCCTGCAACCCCCCCTTATGCTAAGTTGATCCATCATTGTTTGCCCCAAAAAGATTTTTTTTATTTTATTTTAAAGGATTTCCCTTCTCCTTCTCTTAAATTTTAGACGATTTTAAAGATGCGACCTCCCTCATTGTGGTAAAATCCATCCTCCCACCTGCATCTCATAGTTTCCTTTGCGACATATTAAATTGGAAAATGAAAAGTGGGGGTACTTCATTGAATAACTGGTCACCTTCCCTCTAATTTGAATCAAAGTTTGTCCACAAAATTTGTAAAAATGTGTGAAGCGAAAGGCTGAAGATCCAAGCCTGGTTTTGGGAGCTGAAATTAAGCTCAATGACATATCCAATATGGAAGATGCAACAGTGGTGGGTAGGTTCATGAGTAAGTGGATGGACATGGTAGACATGAGTAGTTAAATTATAAAACATTTTCCGCTAGAGTTGGGGTATTCACCTAGGTGCATTATTCTGGTGAAGGGTTGGCTGGGATGGATCACATATTCTATGGAGGAAATGGACAAGCCACTCTAGAGGAAATGGTAGTGGAGTTCTCAGGAAATTTTCCTAAAAAAATCATTAGTGGATTTTGATGCTTGCTCTAAGTGTCTTACAATGAGTTTGGTCTGGGTCAAGATTCCATCCCTTTCGCTGCAATTTTTGTTTGAAGAGGTTTTCAAGGAAATTGGCAACATTATAGGGTTTTATTGTAAGGAATATTCCTCCTACAAGAGAACGAGATACATGGATATGATTAAAATCCCGGTGGGACTAAATCTGGTGTTAGGTCGCCCAGATTCAATTTCCATTAAATCGGGTTCAAAAACACACAAGCAATCACTTGAATATGAAGGAATACCATACAAGTGTGCTCATTGTCACTCCTATGACCATCTAGAACAGGAATGCGATAGAAAGAAACTAAAGAAAAGGTCGATACAAACATTTCAAAATGGATTGGAATTATCCAACACTACCTCTCACAATATGAACTGAGAAGAAAGTATAGCAAAATGAAATGCATTGGGCCAACTTCTGGTTCAGATGAGAGGGGTTGGTCATAGTGGAAAACATTCAAGGCACACTTGTTATAGCATTGGAGGATCCTAAAGGAGAAAATGAAACATATTTAGAGGAACCTCAAGGATAAGTCATACTAAATACTCCAGTCACCTCGACCTCCTCATTGGGTATGTCAAATCCCACCACTCATTCTCTTTATTTATTTGCAAACATATATGTTTCTCCTTTATTTTCTCAGTCCTCTTGCCACCTTATGGATCTTCCAAATTTGTTTTTCTGCATCCCTTCTCCCCATTGGAAATACTAAGAGGAGGGTGAATCAACATTTATGATCAAATAATAACTTATTAATATTCTCAAAGCATTAACAACATATAAAACATCAACATATCAAGAGAATAATACAAAAAATTTTTTTAGGTGGAAACCCTTCAAGGATAAAAACCAAAAAATGTTTCTCTAATGATTTATGAGTACATTAATGCTTCAGCTCCAATTGAAAAAGGGAAGCCCCAACTCCCTAGTATTCTAGAGACACGTTCAATTTTATAACTCCAATTGGAAGGATGCTCCAACACCCTAGTTTTATCAACTGCTGCTGAAAGGATGCTCCAACACCCTTGCAAGCTCCAACTTTCCCTAACACCACCCTAGCACCCTTAAGTGTTTTCAGGCTACAACCTAAAGTTGACTTCAATCACCTGTCTAACACTACCGAACCACCCTGAAATTTATAATATATTAGACCAACTGTTGCGGGCTCCCTATACCAGGGACATTGATACACTTACAATATATTTTGGGCTCCTCTACCAGTGACAATGACCCACATACAACA
Organism: Pinus albicaulis; assembly: GCA_034641835.2. Taxonomy (NCBI): domain Eukaryota; kingdom Viridiplantae; phylum Streptophyta; class Pinopsida; order Pinales; family Pinaceae; genus Pinus; species Pinus albicaulis. Next base: position 930,841,722 of record CM076581.1, on the reverse strand, counting down.
ATTTCAAGAGATATTCCAATGAAATCCCAACAATGAAACCCTTATTCCCAAAACCTTACAGCGATAGTGACAATAACCCTTTTTGCAAGTACAAAACTTCAAATATAGGACAATGCAGCCCTTACTGCTATACTGATGCAAATGATATCATAGTGAGACCCCAACACAAAAGCTCTTATTGTTGCATAACATATAACTTGACAACTGACCTTATTTAATTGAAAAGTACTACTGAATCAATCAACCTGACGTAAGATAATAATGACAATGAATTGTTTGAACTGATGTACCTTCACGAATGATGAGACTCTATCCATGTTGAGGATCTTAATTGGTTAGTTTAACTCCTTCGTGAAATATGAATATGCATAAGCATGTATATGATTTTAATCCCAAATAATTCAAATCATATGAGCTTCAGAAACAAGCCACGATATTACCTCAGGTCAATGATCCTTAATGTTGTCCGCAACAGGGAAGTATTTCAAGCAACAATAAATCCACAGACGAAACCTTCCATGGTGATATGATATGAGTGTACTAAGGTTCCATTATTCAAGAAGGCCTAGACCATAGAGAAGCACAAACAGAATAGCTTCTAAACATGATGAGAATTCCAGAGGAGAAGAATTTGTTCACTTAAGGAGAATTAGGTCTTGAACTGCTTAGTTTTTGTATAGAAATATGCCCTCAACTGAATGCTAATACTAATGACTTCGTGAGATTTTAAAGATCAAAATTGATGACTGTAGGGATACTCTCAGAGATGAATTGTTGAGAATTGGTGTACTGACTTTAGATGCCCTTACAAGTCCATAGGAGACATGAAGTTTCTTTGTTGGTTTTGAGATGGATGATCAACCCTATGACACTTGAAGAAACCTTAGGCCGAAACTTCAGAGAAAGCCTTAAATGATGACACATATTTGTGCCTTTAAGTGTAAAAATTTGGATGACAAGCCATAGATACAAGGCCAAAATAATACAAGGATCAACCACATAGATACCAATCTTCAACCAACCCTCAATTTTCTTCAAAGGGTAGACTAGATGGCTAATCAAAAACACTTCTTCTCTAGTCTAAATTAAGTCTTCATGCACAAGATTGTAGCCTTAAGAGGGCCGAAACCATAAATACTTACCCTTAAAAAATTCACACTTTAAATAGATAATACGATGGTTAGAGATCCACCAAAATGGTAAGAATAGTAGTCCAAAATAACACAAAACATGATGACTGTAGGGATTTAGTAGTAATGAATCACAAAGATAGATGCTTGAACCTTCATTCACAAATATGATGCTTTAAAGAGGGTCAAGAGTTGCAGTGGAGAAGTAGACAAGGCAGATGAGTATTGCAGCTGAACTATTATTGATCAAATGCAATTAAAACCCTAACATAAACCTTGAAAATTCATAACCCATACCATAATCAAAACTCCTCACAATCAAGCCTCTCTTCTGATCTGCAATGACTCCACAAGGTCGAAGTTCAGATTTTAGAGCTTGATCAAATGATATTCATTAGTTTTCATACTAAGGAGATGAATTGAGGCCTAATTATATAGTTTTGGAGACGCTCCTAAGATGGTAGCTAAAATGCTATTTTAGAGGGAGATTTTGAATTTTAAATTCAAACTTTGGAAGGAAAAACCCATTTGAGGGTTTTTAAAATTTGAACTTCAAATGCCTTTTAGAGCAAAAATCCTCACATGCCCTTGAATTAAAAAAAAAAAAAAAAACATTCACAAGTAACCTTTTGCCACTATCAATACTATTTTAAGTCTTAGTGAGGAATGTCATGACATGAGAATTTTCCTTGGCCAAGGAAGAAGTGCCACATCATAAACCTCGGGGGTTTTTACCCACAATATGGGGGCTTCATCTTCAAATAAGCATAACTCCAAAATTGTGAAGGCTCTCATTGCATGTTGCATACCATCAAAATCATATCGACGAGGAGAATCCAACTAAGATGATCCGTACTTAAAAAAATATGATTTTTCATGTCATTTTGTTCAACAAAGACAAGAAATCTTTTAGTGCTTCTTGGGTTAACATCATTAATGACAACCAAATTTCAACAACCTCCCCCTTTATCATTGATGGAAACACACATGCTCCCCCTATGATCATTTCTCCCCCTGAATCCATGCCTCTGATCCTTTTGTCCTATTTTCTTTTCCCCTTTTACATCAATGGCAAAGGGTGACTTCTCCTAACAAGTTACTTGTTGCTGTGTGCCTGTAACCTACCACTGCTCCCCCTTTCTGCTTGGTTGGATGAAAAGCATTTTAATGTGAACTTGGGAGAATCCCTTCTCCCAAGTTTTTGTTGAAGATACTCAAATGTCTCACGCGGTAAAGGTTTGGTGAATATGTCAACTATTTTCTCCTTTTTCCCATTATATCCCACCTTTATGTTCCTTTCTACAACCTGTTCATGAACAAAGTGGTACTTTATAGGAATGTATTTTATTTTTTAATGCATGATAAGATTCTTGGAGATTCTTATGGCACTGGTGTTATCGTAGAACATTGAAATGGGCTCATAAAACTTCACCTAAAGATTCTACACTTTTTGTTTCATCCAAAGGACCTGAGTAAAACATGTTATTGTTGTTACGTATTTTTATTCTGCTATGGATAAGGAGACTAAAAACTTCTTCTTGCTCAACCATGAGACAAGACAACCACCTCAATAGAAAGCTGATCCATTGGTGCTTTTATGATCATCAACATTTCCTACCCAATTTTCATTTGCAGAAGATGCGATAGTTAAATCATTCCCTTTTGGAAACTGTAGGCCAAAATATGTCCTTCCCTTGAGATATCGAAAGATTATTTTCACTGAAAAAATATGGGATTATTTTGGTGTTGCTTAGAAAACATGTTGCCTATCCAAATACCTACATCACATATGGCCTAGAAATTTTCACATACATGAGACTGCCAGTAATTGATTTATACATCCTTTGGTTTGCATCCCCAGATAATTCATGCATGCTAAACTTGCAACTAGTCACTGTTGGGGTGCTAACTGGTTTGCAGTCTTCCATTTGAAACCTTTTCAAAATTTCTTTGATATGCTTGGTTTGGACGATAAATATGCCCTTATATTCCTGAGATACCTGAATTCCAAAAAATAAAGTCAACTTACCAAGCATTGGCATCACAAAATCACTTTGAATTTTTGATCCAAACTTCTTACTTAACCTATCACTCATCATTGTCAAATACAATGTCATCCACATATACTTCAATGATGGTCAAAATATATTGTTCAATATTCACATAAAGGTTGTTGTCGACATTTCCTCTTTTGAGCCCTTGTATCTGCAAGTACCTGTCTAGGCGGGCATATCAAGCTCTGTGAGCTTGTTTGAGACCATATAAAGCCTTCTCCAACCTACAAACATAATCCTTGTTGTCAGTAGGAAGAAATTCTTTGGGTTGTTCTATGTAGACCTCTTCTTACAATTATATATTAAGGAATGTTGACTTTACATTCATGTGATATGCCTTGATCCTTCTTGAACAAGCATAAACCAAAAAAATCTAGTGGCTTCCATTCTGGCGATAGGTGCAAATTTATCTTCAAATTCTATTGTCTACACCTATGCATAACCTTTAAATACTAATATTTCCTTATTCCTGGTAACCTGTGCATCCTCATTCAACTTGTTCCTAAAAATCCATTTTGTGTTAATGAAATTTTTTCACTTTAGTCGTGGAACCAATTCCCAAGTATTATTATTTTCATTCTGATCCAATTATTCATTCATAAATACTACCCAATGTTCATTGTGACTAGTTTGTTCAAAGTTTCTAGGCACATAAGTGGCTAAGAGTGAAAGATATGCTTGCTATGACATGCTTATCAATCGATTTCAGTTGGTTCCTATGCCTTCATTAATGTTCCCATTGATCTAGTATGAAGGATGGTTCTTTTGATACCATTTATTGGGAGTATTCAAAGGTGTCTTGTTCATTTCCTGTCTTTTCCTGGTTGGCAGATATTTCCTCATTTGATTGTTCTTCCTTTGGGCTTCCTCTTTGACCTTTTATGGTTTTACTTCTTTTTTCTTTGGTTTGCTTGAAGATGATATTCCTTGTTCAACCTTTATACCACACACTTCATAAATTGACACATTGAAGATTTCAAATATCCGGTTGAGTCTTTGATTATAACATCTGTATGCTTTAATTTTTCTTGACTAACCAACAAAAATGCCTTCATATACCCGAGAGTCAAATTTTATCGTCTTCTAATCTTCCCTTTAATGTAGCATTTACTTCCAAAGACTCAAAAATGTTTAACATTTTCTTCTCTTCCCTTCCATAGTTCATGCAAAGTATTATCAAAGTCATTTCTACACAATCCTTTGTTCAAAATCTACACTGTCGTATCTACTACATGAACCCAAAAAATGTAGTCCAATTTTGAATCATTCAACATCGTTCTGACCATCTCTTCCACAATTCTATTTTTCCTTTTGACTACCCCATTTTGTTGAGGTTTCCTTGTTGTTGAAAATTTCCTTTTTATGCCATTTTCCTCACAAAAGTGCTGGAATTATTTTTATGGAAACTCACCTCCATTTTACAATATCAAACATTTGATCTTCAAATCAGTCTCATTTTCAACCATTTCTTTGTAGATTCCAAAACATTCAAAAGCTTAAGACTTCTTCTTCATAAATAAAACTATTGTCATCCAGGTATAATCGTCAATCATTAACATGAAGTATTGTTCATTGTTCAGTCCCTTGGTCTTCATCAATCCACATAAATCAATGTGTACCAACTCTAATTATTTTGATGTTTAATGTTCCTTGGTTTTCAATTAACTCTTGTCTACTTTCCCTGCCTGCAATTCTTACACAAGGTGTTGGTTGGTTTTGGAATCTATGACATTTCTCTCACAACTTCCTCTTTACTGATTTTGACAAGGTAGTCAAAAATTGTGTCCTATTTAAATGTGATAGATCCAAATTTCATCTTATTTTTCCAAGAAAAAACCTTTATTAACAGTCTCGTTCAAACTATATATGTCATTTAGAGTCCTAGTTGCAGTGGCCCCCAACTTGCCATATTTTTATCTCCTTATTTCACATTTATTTGAGTCAAAGAGCAGTGTGTGTCCCTGATTATATTTCTAACTTATGCTCAATAGAATATGATTCATATTTTCTATGAGAAGAACATATTTTGTTGTATCATCTTTGCCTCCAAGCGTGACTGTGCCTATTCCTATAACGTTTGTAGATCCATTATTTCCAAAATATATTGTTCCATCATTTCATTCTTTCAAAGATATGGATTTGTTTATGTCATTGACCATATGTGTTAAGAAACCACTATCAAAATACCACACATTATTCTTGCTTTGATATTTTAGGGCAAGTGTGTAACTCTCAGTTTTCTTCTTCCAAACCTTTGGAGGGGAATTTTGATTTTGTTGTGATTCGCTTGGGGGAGGGGCTAACCTGCAATCTTTAGCCAAATGTCCAAATTTGTTGCATTCTACTTCATTGCTTAAATATCCAAACCTGATATAGTTTTTCCTATAATCCTCTCGAGAATTTTTGGAATAATCATTCCTTAAAGATGTTCCAAAGTTTCTTTTGTTCCTATCACATGCCTGAAAATTTACAACTTTATGCCAAAAATTTCCGCAAGAATAACAAACACCAAGAAATATGGTTTAATATTTGAGAGGGGGAGATCCTCTTCGTGGTATTATTATCCAAAAGCCTTCTTGATGATTTTATGTCTCTTGAATATTTTGTTTTGCTGAGAAGTCTTCTTCCTTATTGATAGGCCCTTTAGTAATTTCCGCATAAGTTTTTTGTTCATCTCCATTTTCTGTTGTCGATGGACTCAAGTCTTCTACAAATGTTTTCTTGCAGCCCAATCTGGTCTTGTCATTGTATGGCCTTTGATCGCTAATGAGCTCATCCATTTCTCTAGAGTTGTTTGCATATTTCTTCTAAATATTTAATTTTTGTGCTTCCTTTCATAAAGAATCTATTTTTTCTTCTAAATATTCCCTTGCCTTATTGCTTTCTTCTAATTCTCTTCTGAGAAATTCTTCAATTTTTATGGCTTCTTCCAACTGAATGGCTTCTTCCAACTAAACTTTAAGGTTGAGGATGGTATCCTTTGATTCTTCATTCTTCTTATTGAGGCTTCTGGCATGTTCTTTTACATCTTTTAGTTGGACTTCTAGATATATGACATTTTTTTTTTCAGCCTTGAGCTCCTTTAGAACTCTAACCATCTCATTTTGAAATTCAATCTCGTCCATCTCTTCTTCATCTTCTTCTTATTTTTTAGGAGCTTCCTTCCAATTGTCCCTATCCATGAACGTAAATCTTCCTATGTAATTATCTTTTTCACTATTGGTTTCTTCTTTAGATGAAGAGCTGTCTTCATTAGATAATTTTTTTTTCTTAAAGCGTTTCCTTTTACCTTGCTTGTTGATTCTTCTTTCATTTTTCTTTCCTTTCCTTGGTGCTTCTTCTTCGTCAGAGTTCTTGTGAGGACACTTAGAAGAAAAATGACTAATCTCACAACAATTGAAGCATATCAAGGTATGTTTACCCTTGAATTCACATGTTCTTCTTTTCAATTTTATCTCAAAGTTTTCAACTTCCCCATCTGAGTATTCGTCATCGCAACAACTGGATCTTGGAATTAATTCTTGTTTCTTTTTCCTGGTATTCTTAGATCATGTAAACGACGATTCTCTATTAGATGAACTTTCTTATTATTTTCTCATTTCATAAGCTATAATTATTCCATGCAATTGGTCCATGGTGAGATTTTCTAAGTAATCTATTTCTACTAGCATAAAGACTTTAGCATAAAACCTCATTAGAAGTAATCTCAATACTTTTCAGACAACTATATTTCTATCCATTGGTTCTCCCAGTCCTTCTATGCCATTAAATATTTCATCAACATGTAGTTGTAATGTTTTCCCTTTCGTTCATTTTCAAATGCTCAAATTGACCTTGGTAGGTTTGGAGCTTGGCCTCTTTTACCTTCTTGTCTCCTTGATATATATTTTTAAGCTTGTCCCAAATTTATTTATTTGATTTTCAGTGCATCACTTTGACATATACAGAATCTAAAAAACCATTCAGGTGGTCATTTCTAGCTTTACCATTGCTTTTGTAAAGCCGACGACCATTTTCATCCAAAGGACAAGTCGAAGGCTCTTGGTATTCGATCGACACAACATTCCAAACTTCAAATACTTATGCTTGAAGAAATTCCTTCATCCTTCCATTCCAAAATGAATATTTTTTTCCATTAAGTAGTGGAATTCCTTGCTTATTCCACTTCATGATCTCCTTCTAGTTATTAAAATGCTAATGAAGGAACCTAGTCAGATTCCAGTTATTGGAAATACTGAGAGGGGGGTGAATCAATACTTCTTATCAATTAGTAACTTATTAATCTTTTAAAATCATTAAAAACATATAAAACATTAAAATATCAAGAGAATAATACACCAAAAGTTTTTAGGTGGAAACCCTTATAGGAGAAAAACAACCAAACACTTCTCTAATAATTTATTACATTACTACTTCAACTCCAACTAAAAAGGGGAAGCCCCTACTCACTATTACTCTAGAAAAGTATTCACTTTTCCAGATCTAACTGGAAAGATGATCTAACTCATAGGTTTATCAACTGCTGTTGAAAGGATACTCCAACACTCTTGCAAGCTCCAACTTGCCCTAGCACCACCCTACGATCCAGAAGTGTTTTAGGCTACAACCCGATGGTGACTTCAATCACCTACCTAAAAGCACCCAACCACCTTGAAAGTGATAATATATTAGACCAAATATTCTTGGTTCTTGTACCATGCACAATTACCCACTTATAAGATATTTTGGCTCTCGTACTAGGGACAATGACCCACATACAACAATTGAAAAAAAAATTCCAATGAACACCCAACACTGAAACCCTTATTCCCGAAACCTTACTGCGACATTGACAATAACCCTTTTTGAAAGTAAAAAAATTCAAAGATAGGACAATGCAACCCTTACCGTTATATTGTTGCAAATGATATCACAGTGAGACCCCAAAAAAAAAATCTTACTATTGCATAACATAGAACTTTACAACCAACCTTCTTTCATTGCACAATACTACTGAATCAATCAATCTGTTGTAAGATGATAATGACAGTGAATTTTTTGAACTACTGTACCTACAAGAATGATGAGACTATGTCCTTATTGAGGATCTCAATAGGTCGGCTTAAATCCTTTAGGGAAGTAGGAATATGTATAAGCATGTATATTATTTTAATCCCAATGAATTCAAGTAATATGAGCTTCAAAAACAAGCCACAATATTACCTTAGGTCAATGATCCTCAACATTGTCTTGCAACAGGGAAGTATGTCGATCAACAGTAAATCCACAAGCTGAACCTTCAATGGTGATATGTTATGAGTGTACTAATGTTGGATTGTAGATTTCTGTGGTGAAAATTTTTGTATTCAAAACTCGAAATCTCCACAGTTCTCATTCTTCAAGGAGACCTCTTAGACTGCAAAGAATCACAACTCGAATATGTTTTGAACAAGTAGAGAATTCTAGAGGAGAAGAATTCGTTCACTTCAAGAGAATCAAGTCTTGAACTAATCAAATTGTATATAGAAATCTACCCTCAACTAAATGATAAGACTAGTGATTCTGTGAGACTTTTCAAGTTCAAAATTGATGACTGTAGGGATACTCTCAAAGATGAATTCTTGAGAATTGGTGTACTCACTTTAGATGCCCTTACAAGGCCATATGAGACATGAAGTTTCTTTGTTGGTTACGAGATGGATGATCAACCCTATGGCATGTAAAGAAACCCTACGCTAAAATTTCAGAGCAAGCCTTAAATGATGCCACAAATCTATGCCTTTTAAGTGTCAAAAATTGGATGACAATCCTTAGATATAAGACCACAAAACAACAAGGATCAACCACAAAGATAAAAATTTTCAACCAGTCCTCGGTATTCATCAAAGTTTAGACTGGATGGCCAAGCAACAACACTTCTTCGTCGGTCTGAAATAAGTCTTCATGCACATGATAGTAGCCCTAAGAGGAACGAAACCAAAAATAATTCCCCTTGACAAAAACACACTTAAAATAGACAATACAATGCTCATAGATCCACCAAAATGGAAATAAATTAGCCCAACATAGCTAAAAACATGATGACCACAAGGATTTAGGAGCAATGAACTGCAAAGTTAGATGACCGAAACTTCATACACAAAGATGATGCTTTAAAGAGGGACAAGATATATAGTGGAGAAGTGGACAAGGCTACTTAGGATTTCATCTAACCTATTCTTGAATTTTTTCAATTAAAACCCCAACATAACCCTTAAGAATTCATAACCTAAAGCATAATAATAAATCCTCTCAATCAAGCCTCTTGTCTTATCTGAAATGACCACACAGGGCCAAAGTTCAAATTTAGAGCTTGATTAAATGATATTCATTATTTTTTCATACTAAGGAAATTAATTAAGGCCTCCTTATATAGTTTTGAAGGGGACCCAAAGATGGTAACCAAAATCCTATTTTGGAGGGAGACTTTGAATTTTAAATTTAAACTTTGGAGGAAAAAACCACTTTTAGGGTTATTAAAATTTGAATTTCAAATGACTTTTAGAGCTGAAACCATCACATGCCCTTGAATTAAAAAAAACAAATATTCACAATTAACCTTTTTCCACCAAATATATTATTTTAAGTATTGTTGAGGAACCTCATGACATGAGAATTTTTCTTGGCCAAGGAATAAGTGCCATGTCATCACCCTTGGGGTTTTTTCCCCACAATATGGGGGCTTCATTTTCAAATAAGCATAACTCCCAAACCATGAAGTCTCTCGTGGCATGTTGCATACCACTAGACTAAAAAAAAACTATGATTTTCCATGTCATTTTGTTCAACAAATGTGGAGGATCTTCTAGTGTTTCTTGGGTTATCATAAAAGAAAATCAAATTTAAACACTCCTTATATCTGTTTTTTCTCTCTTCTTCCCCTTCAAATCCCATATTCCCCATCACAAACCTTTCTCTCCTCTCTAAGGAATATTTCCCTCCCCTCCTTTTTGTTTCTAAAAAAATTCACTACAACATCAGATTACTTTCCTTCGACCTGGAAGAGAGTTACCTCCAAAATGAGGCATTTAATCCTAAACTTGGTGGAGGCCTTGGTACTATCGACGATCAGATACCTCAAGGCTTGGGAAGAGGAAGGAAATCCTCATATCACTAGTTATGAGACAAGATTCCTTGGAGATAAAACAGGGGAAGAAAAAATAAATCATTAGGGCTCTTAGAGTAGCAAGCCCTAGGAGAGTTTCAAAATGAGATTACTATCCTTAGATATAAGGTTTTTGACATCCCTTCAAAAACTTTGGCTCTAAAGCGACTAATCACATTCCTCTTTCCACAAATTGTCTCCATGTAGGAGAGTATGATCGAAGGGCATAAGGTGGAGTCCTTTCTGTCACCCTTGCTTCCAAGTTGGTCCTTCCACCATACTAATGAATTGGGGAAATCTAGAGGCTAATCACTAACCGAGGCTCTGATCTATTATTTTGTTCACTAGCATAGGCCTCTAGGTCATTTAAGGCTGCTACTTTTATTTTAAGGGGTGATGACTTATATTTTACTGGTCTAAATATATAAAAACAATATATGGAAACAAAATTGCTTTGGGGTAACATCTTCAGTACTCCTTGTTTTATATTGTAGTTCATCTACCTTGGGGGGGGACCTAAATTTCACTATAGGGCATTCCAAAATTTGGGGCCCTTCAACTCATATCAACCCAATGGTGGATTATTTGGACAATACTGAGAATGTTGGGTTAGTATATTTCCTCACTGTAAACATTATTCCAATCGGATGAATAACAAGACTGGTCCTTCATATATTTCTAAGAGATTGCATTGTTACCTCATCTCATAAAATATTATGGATCAACCCTTTCATATTTTCTAGTGGGCATATTCATGGGGAGCGTTAGATCACAAAATAGTAATTATGGACATGAATCCTAACTCTCAAAAGGGTATGGGACCAATTAAACTAAATCCTAGTTGGCTTGAACGCCCATTCTTAATGGAAAAAATTAAGGTGATTTGGTCCTCCTATGGTCCCAATCAGCGATCATCCTCTTCGATTCAATTTCAGAAGAATATAAAAAGTTCTAAAAAGACCATCTCTTAATGGGATATGGAGAAAAAACACCAAGATGAAAGGTCTCTATCTGAAATTGAGGAAAAATTAACGCACCTCCCAGTGAATAGGGACCATTCCTCACTCTTCGGTGAGAAACTATCGATCCAAAAAAAACTAGAAGCGAAGAAGAGAATCATTCTAGCACTAGAAAATTTGGCGGAAATTTCGACGGCCAATTCGTCGCTATTCCGACACATAGTCGTCGCAAGAGCGACAGTTCGAGGGCGGACAAACCGTGGTTTGTCATGCTGTCGCAGTTCCAATGCACGTAAAAAGTGTCGCACTATCGACACTTCTTCCGTCGCTTCTGAACAAGCGTCACTCTTCCGATGTCTCACAAACCATCGCACCTCCGACGTTTGTAAACTGCCGCACTTCCGATGAAATGTGGTTCGACGTTTGGAACTTCGCTCTTCCGACGCTTGTAAACGGTCGCAATTCCGACCCAATGTGGTCCGACGTTTTGGACGTCGCTCTTCCGACGTCTGTAAGATGTCGCAATGCCGACGATATGTGGTCCGACGTTTGGAACGTCGCTCTTCCGACGTTTGTAATCTGTCGCAATTCCGACGAAATGTGGTCCGACGTTTTTATACTGTCTCTCTTCCGACGTTTCTAGGTTGTCGCAGTTTCGACTTCTACAAAGCGTCGGTAGACCGATGGAGGGTTCAATTTAAAAAAAAAAAAAAAACTTTAAAATACGAGAAACACTGTTTTGAATATATTATATGAAGTAAAACAGTCCATGAAGTCATTACATTTTCACATCTGAATATTGGAACCCAAATATCCATCCTGAAAAGTGGAAGTCCCACCCCAGATAGTGATAGAAAAATACCCCATGTCACATACAGGGACTTGATATAAAACCCAGTAACGGTCCACATGGAGATTATCGAAAAATCTGAGAAAGCATCCAAATATGCCCGAGGCATCTATAAGAAAGTGAAATAGCAGTATGTAGAATAGTAAAGCAACAGATAGAGTACCGACGTCCATTGTTCCAAATACAAATTAAATTACCCAAAATCCTTGAACAGAGAAAAACGCTAATCATGTGAGGAGTGTGATATGTCCAAAATATAAAAAGACCATCAGACCATATCAATAAACCAACAACATAGACCAGCATCACTAGTTTTGAAGGCAGAGTGATAAACATTAATCATTTTTTTCACAAGAGAAAAAACGTTGTTTTGAATATATTATATGAAGTAAAACAGTCCATGAAGTCATTACATTTTCACATCTGAAGATTGGAACCCAAATATCCATCCGGAAAAGTGGAAGTCCCACCCCAGACAGTGATAGAAAAATACCCCATGTCACATACAGGGACTTGATATAAAACCCAGTAACGGTCCACATGGAGATTATCGACAATGTGAGAAAGCATCCAAATATGCCCGAGGCATCTATAAGAAAGTGAAATAGTAGTATGTAGAATAGTAAAGCAACAGATAGAGTAACGACGTTCATTGTTCCAAATACAAATTAAAGTACCCAAAATTCTGCAACAGAGAAAAACGCTAATCATGTGAGGAGTGTGATATGTCCAAAATATAAAAAGACCATCAGACCATATCAATAAACCAACAACATAGACCAGCATCGCTAGTTTTGAAGGCAGAGTGATAAACATTAATCATTTTTTTTTTCACAAGAAAAAAAACGATGTTTTGAATATATTGTATGAAGTAAAACAGTCCATGAAGTCATTACATTTTCACATCTTAAGATTGGAACCCAAATATCCATCCAGAAAAGTGGAAGTCCCACCCCAGACAATGATAGAAAAATACCCCATGTCACATACAGGGACTTGATATAAAACCGAGTAACGGTCCACATGGAGATTATCGACAATCTGAGAAAGCATCCAAATATGCCCAAGGCATCTATAAGAAAGTGAAATAGCAGTATGTAGAATAGTAAAGCAACGGATAGAGTACGTACCGACGTCCATTGTTCCAAATACAAATTAAAGTACCCAAAATCCTTGAACAGAGAAAAACGCTAATCATGTGAGGAGTGTGATATGTCCAAAATATAAAAAGACCATCAGACCATATCAATAAACCGACAACATAGACCAGCATCGCTAGTTTTGAAGGCAGAGTGATAAACATTAATCATTTTTTTTTCACAAGAGAAAAAACGTTGTTTTGAATATATTATATGAAGTAAAACAGTCCATGAAGTTATTACATTTTCACATCTGAAGATTGGAACCCAAATATCCATCGAGAAAAGTGGAAGTCCCACCCCAGACAGTGATAGAAAAATACCCCATGTCACATACAGGGACTTGATATAAAACCCAGTAACGGTCCACATGGAGATTATCGACAATCTGAGAAAGCATCCAAATATGCCCGAGGCATCTATAAGAAAGTGAAATAGCATTATGTAGAATAGTAAAGCAACAGATAGAGTACCGACGTCCATTGTTCCAAATACAAATTAAAGTACCCAAAATCCTGCAACAGAGAAAAACTCTAATCATGTGAGGAGTGTTATATGTCCAAAATATAAAAAGACCATCAGACCATATCAATAAACCAGCAACATAGACCAGCATCGCTAGTTTTGAAGGCAGAGTGATAAACATTAATCATTTTTTTTTTCACAAGAGAAAAAATGTTGTTTTGAATATATTATATGAAGTAAAGCAGTCCATGAAGTCATTACATTTTCACATCTGAAGATTGGAACCCAAATATCCATCCAGAAAAGTGGAAGTCCCACCCCAGACAATGATAGAAAAATACCCCATGTCACAAAATACAAATTAAAGTACCAAAATCCTTGAACAGATCAAGAAAAACGCTAATCATGTGAGAATTCTAAGTAAAGTTAATCTATTAACATTGCGATTAAAATTACACCGAAGTCAAAAACATTGCCTGGCCATACTCATGGCAAATTTGTCATCAAAAAATCAAAAAATTAAGAAGACTGCCCTCATACGGGGAAACTAGTCTTGAACGTTTAATTTACAGAATTCAAAAATATTACAAAGGTCCAGCACAGTAAAATAAAGTAAAAGCAGCCCAATTAAGTGGGCCTGCTAAGCAAGAAAAACAAATTAACCAAACTACTCCTCCGGTGGTTCCTCCACGATTCGGCACCATCCTTCGGAAGGTCCAGGATCGCTAGGTGCTACCTCCACATGCATGCCACAGCTCCCCTCCTGAAGGCCCAAATGCTGGCCGACTTTTTTTGAGCTCAGACCCACCAGACGGGTGCATTCTTCCTCCATTTGGGCCTCCTTGCGGAAGACCACAGTGACTAAAGCCGTGATTCACGGGCGGTTGAGAGATAAATTAAAGGAAAATTGCGTAGTGCGCGTCGTGGGAGAAGGTGAACTAGTGGTGGGGAAGCGAGGAGCAGGGGAATCCATATGGTGGCCAGATCCTACAACCTGACCCCGCCCACTCCTAGTATTTGGATATCGACCTGCGTAATAATCAACGGGCCGGCCGATTGACTGTTGTTGAGGGGGGTGGAGGGGTGCGTCGGGGGGTTGAACTCTGATGCTCCCCACCACAGCAGCAACGTCCCTGACGCACGCGAGGCATGGGTGCAATCTCAGGCGCAGTGGGCACAAGAGGAGACGAAGAAGCAGAATTGCAATTAACAGAGGAAGACAGACAGAGACAAAACCGAGAGAAATGAAAATATGCAGCAACGTCTAGGCAGAAGTTCAGCTGGCCACTTCTCCTTATCGTCACAGTTAGCAGGCAGTGTAATCCAGCAACCGGCTTGTCTGAAAAACCATGGCTAAACGCCATTTTGTCGACCCGTCTGCAATGCAATCATAGGACGCCCGTCATAATTAATCTCTGATCATTAATAATGAGAGCCGAAGGCCGGATCAAATTGGAGCGTGCGAAATCGCTAAGAGGAGTGGAGGTCCGATCTTGAACAGTGTTAAAAATTAATTAATGCGGATTTGATGTGAAAACTTAATTAAACAGCGTTAAATGTTAATGCGATTGATATGAAATCGCCATATCCATGTCCCATCACCTTAAACGCCATCGAATGCACCCGCAGCCGGGAGCAGGGCAAGTTTTTATTGAGGACACGTGGCAAAAATTGATTGGAGCGGATCTTTGTTTGGGCCGCTCGCGTAGTGGAAATCCGGACCCGTAAAATATTAGGGCGAATTTGATAAGAAATTCGCGTCACAAAATTGGCCGACGTCAGCAGGCTATTTTGGAACGTGAATTTGGTTTGAATTATGGTTTATCGCCGTTTGAAGTCCGACGGGCTCGACTTAAGAACAATTTTGTTTGATCCCATCTTATAAAATTTGTGTTGGTTTCTTTGATAATACACATATTTATAATAAATCATGGGAATACCACACTAGTAAACATGTGGAAAAGTTATATAAATTATTGAGAACAATCATTTTTAATAACAAAAATATCAAGGCGAGGAGTACGTATGAAGGCAAGGGTAAGTGGCTTGTTCAAATATAAAAAATCACTCTTAATAAAGAGACAAAATTGTTCTGCTTTCGGAACCTGACCCGAGGATTGGACATGAGTTAACAAACAAAAGGATAGTGGAACCAGACTTGCACCCGTGGTCAAGCCCTCTACCAAAACCACGAGCGGAATCACAAAAGCGGGTTGCCCATATCGCACCGCTTTTGCGGAGTAGGCGGTATTTCCTATTCGCAAGCGATTCCATAGGGAATGCGACACGTGGCGAAGTGACCCCCGAAAAACCACCGTTTAACCTGCGCCATCGCACGTTAAAGCCTGATGTTGGAAGCCAAGCGAAATTTCCAAGAGTCGTTGATTTGGAGAAGGGCCATCGGACGGTGGTCGCACGTTGAACTTGCCCGGAGGTTAACTAAGTTGTGCGGAGGATAGCCAGGTATGATACAAGTGTTTTATTGGTTATTGATATATAGGTGGGGCCGGAGTATAATGAAATTGTTTAATTAAATGATTGGCGGATAATTAGCATAATTCTGGAGCGTGATTGTTGTAAGGATGGGTGGTGAAATATAGAGCCGAAAGTTCATTACAAGTTATTTATTTAAAAATAAACGTGGAGTATAAATACAAAGTGTTGAAAGTTAAACATTGGTTATAAGGCTTGGAGATAATATAAATTCGGGAATATAAATTAAAGTCCAACCATTGTGGATAGTATTTATTTATCAAATTCTACGAATTTGATAAATAAACCCGAAGAAAGAAGAAGTCAATTAAGACTCAGGCTGGAGGAAAAGAACGGGGTAAACCAAGGGAAAATGCTGACAGAGCGATTGTAGACACACCGGCTCTCCTTGGGGGTCCAATTTCAGTTTTGTTGCGTCACACGATGATCTCTCTTCTCTGGCATTTACTTGTATTGAAGATCACTATTCTAGGAATAAGGAGTTATTTTCTCCAAAAACAACCCTAGCCAAACATTGACAATGCATCAAGGATATCTTTCTATGCTTCATAAGTACATATGTTCTACTTCTAAATCATGTCTTGGAAGTGGTTGTTTTGCTGGAAATTATTCACCAGTTGGTTTCATACCAAAGTCTTTTTCACATTTTCAACATCCAATACATGAAAAAGATAATAGTTTAAAACAACATAAATATTTGAAATTTTGCAAGAATTGTCTGGCACACTTTGAATATGAATTTTGAAGTCAAGTGCATGATGCTGTATAGGATCAAGTGTCATTTTGAATACCAAATGTTTCACAAAAACTTCTCAACATGCTACCCTGCAGTAAGGATTAAATGACAATATTGCATCAACTATTTCCATAATAAAAGTGCACCTCGGCCATAAGACTAAACGACTACAAATGTTGTAGATCTAACAAGACCACACAATCAAATGTATTCCACAAGGCCAATACTGTATGAAAAATGAAAAGGAGTTTGCAACCAAAAATACCTTAGGCAACTAATTCAATTAGATAAACCAAACCATCAGCAAAAAGGAAAACCAGCCTACTCAAAAGGCAAGCGTTTACCTCCTTTGACAAAATTTTGAGTTCCGAAACAAGGGCCTTTATTGTCTTGTCAATGCCCCTAGTAATTTGAATGGGGTTTGCCCCTGCTGCAACAACCTAAACAAAAAGGTTTCATTTCAAATTATTTTCCACAAATTTAAGATACAACCATTGTCAATTTTGTATTTCCTAACAAGCTCATAAATTTTGACAAAAGAACCAAAATTTTTTAATACCTGATAGCAATTTTTTCACTCAAAAACTATCTTAGACTCGATAAGCCCAACCCAAAACTAAAAAACCAAACAACATAAGACCCTACAAAAATGAATAGATGATCTTAATCCAGTACTATCGACAAAAAGTTACCTTTACACCCTCACTTATTAAACCCTGTGCTGTTGAATTTTAACTTCAACTGCTGCAGCAGAAGGAGGGATGCAACAGCAACATTTTTTTTTGGAGGTTGCTTGCATGCCATCCAGAAATTTAATTCGGCATTTAAAATTCTTGCAAGTTTTTTTTGTAGACGGCCGCAACCATATTTCTGTATAGGATTGTATTTAAACACAACAACCAGCATTAATGCAATTCACCAACCAGAAATTAAACAAACAGAAATTTACCCGACAGTTTTGTAAATTCAAAAGGAGGACACGTGGAGCATTAATATTGGATCGCATGAAATTGAAGGGAATATGAAAACCTGAAAACCGGACCCGAATTTTTTATAGGGCACATTGGATTGAGAATTCGAGTTAAAATTAGGCAGACGTCAGCATCCCATTTTGGAACACGAATTTGGTTTGAAATTCAATCTATTCAGACTTTTGAAGTCCGACGGAAAGGGTTCTTTAATGTTTTGATAGTTTAATATATACATATGTTTTAAACATATGTTATATATATATCATATGCGAAATGAAAGGTGGGCAATAGAATTTAGTTTTAATTTTATTTTTTTTAAAAGAGGGTTTATTATAATATGTTTTATATGTTCCGGCATATAAAAATAAAAAGGTCGAAAAAGCTTGGTAGTTTTTTTTATAGACAGTACGTAAATTTTTTATTACATAGCAGTGTGTAAAAAGTGAAAAACTGAGTGTAACTTTTAAGTGTGTATGCACAGCAGTGCGAAAGGGAAAAACACAGCAGAGTGTCTTAGAGACAGAGTATGTTTGTTTTGAACAGACAGTGAGTTGGTTTTATGCACTGCGTTTTGTAGCAGTCATAATTTTGTAATCCCTCTCAGTGAGGAAGAAGTGTAATAGTTTTTTTTTTTGAGTTATTGAAGGGAATAGAAGTTTGTTTTCAAAGTATTGAAACTCTGTCTCCTGTCAAAGAAATTTTTATTTTCTGTGTTAGAGGAAGGGAGATTTATTCTCCATTCATTGTTCTGGAATTTTTCAATATTCCAACATGTGCAAGAACAACAGATGTTGTGGTTCCATCCCCAGTTAAATCATTTGTCTTTGCCGCAGCTTTCCTTACCAACTTGGCCCCAATATTTTCAACTGGGTCCTCTAATTCAACCAATAAAAAGGCCAAAACCATAGCATTGAGATACATTTCATTACACTGTCAATAACAATAAAATTTGACTCAGCCATAACCCTTTCCTTTTATTGTTGTGAAAAACTTTATGCATTACTCTAATGTGGCTAGTCCATAGGCCAAGTAGACCACTGGGTAACAAATATGTTTCCTTTCACCTTTGAGTTTTCAAATTATGCCTGCCAAATCTAAGACATTTAAGAGGGGGAACTAATACAACGTTAAAAAGAAAACCAGAGCACACATCTACAAATTACCTCCTTAGCTACTGTCACACCATCATTAACTATTTTCGGAGAACCATGCTTGCTCTCCAAGACAAAAATTTTCCCTTCGCCCCAAGGGTGACTCCAACAAGATCAGCAAGTTTGTTCACACCGCCTGCAAGACAAATTGACAATGCTTTCAGTAAGTGTGCAATTGAAGGCCAGACCATATGCCAAAAAAACCCTCGATGAAAAATTAAAATAACACATTAAAATAGAATATAAGTGGACAAGGAAAGATCCACCGTAGTGAATTTTCACGTGTAGGTGACCTTCCTTTAAACATAATTTTTTCTCTGACCTGCAATTTTTTTGTCACTGAGCCATCCTTGTTGAAGTACAACTCCTTTTCCATAGCTCTTGTATTAACTACCTTCTCTCCGTCGCGTAATCTCAGAGTCCCTCTTCTGCTTGAGCGATTAAAGGAAATGGGTGAAAAAACTGAAAGAGAAGACAATTGTCTGCCATAATTATCAAACATTGCACCCAACTTCTTCCCCTTTCCATTGTTACCCAGTGAGGTAGATGTGGCAATTGTTGTCATACTGCCCAAAGCAGAGGCCATCTTCTCTTATGATGAATATAGAATTACAAGATCTTCATATTAGTATGAACCTTAAAAACATGACTCCCATTGCTAAAAACCACTTTTAAGTTGTAACAGGCAAACTAAACAACTATCGCAACTTTTGGCAACTTCTGGAGCATTAAGAGAGAAACAACCAAAGAGAAATACAACCACAATCCTCATTTTAATGAGACCGGACTATATATTTGCATTAAGATAATAGAAAGAAATCACGACTGTATTAAGGCCAGCACAAAACAATCTTTAACCAGTGTCTCTCGCGGCCTTCAGGTTGCCATGCTAGAGGTTGCATATTTTTAATTTAAATTCTTGACCTCTCGTGCCCATCTATGAATGCATCCAATGGGATATCTACATCAAATGCTCCTTTATGTCCCCAAAAAAAAATTCCCTACTATAAGAGCACCAGTATTGATGGATCACCCCACACCATCCCACCCACTAGAAACGGTGAAAAAGGAAACCCGAGAAACCTTCTGAAATATCTCAAGACGACTATATGGGTGGTTCTTATGAATCAACCAACCATTTAGAACATGCTCATCAATCCAAACCATAAGTATTATGTGACAATATTCAAGCGAGCACTGAATCGGATTTCTGAAGCTATGTTAGAGAAACCCTAAACTCTCACTGAAAATAGGTGAAATGTGGCACCACTCAGAGATTGACATGTGCCAATTGGTACAAGTGGTAGAAAATTAGCATGCTCAAACAACGAGGTGATGTAGGAATGACATGAGGGAGAAAATATCAGAAAATCCCCAAATCTGGAGAACTAAAGCTCATCACCAACCTGAGATTGACAACTTTACATGATGTAACCTATGAAATTGTAAATGGAGAAATCATAGTAACAATAAAGTAACCTATGTAACAATAAAGTCAGATTCATCCTGGGAGTGGTAATGGGATAAATCATAGTGAACAACAGGAAACATGCAGATTTTCTTACAATCAAATAGATGAAAAAACACATACAAAAAACCTAGATAATAATCATGAACAAGCTTAATATTGAATTATGAACTGTAAAGGAACTTAAAAAATGTGACATTACGAACCTGGTCAAGCGCACAAGCAAAAATATCCTGGACATGACCCTGGTTGACAAGTTGTATTGCTCATGACGCAAGAGGATTTGTACCTGCACTGCCAAGTCAATCAAAATCCATCATTATCTATACAATAAATACAAGTAATTGATGTAGTATTTTTTACTCTAAGATGCATTCTTATGATAATATTAGAACATATGTTGAAAATGTCAAAACATACCTGAATAAGCTCCTCTTCGTTTCAAGAACAATTTATTGGAGTCGCATGAACTTGGAACAAGCCTCCCACGATCTGAAAGAGTAGCAACTAAGTCAACGGTGACTTTTTTGTTGCTACGCTGGATCGAGGGAGGTTTGCTCCAAGATTAAATCGCTCCAATAAATTATTCTCTACTAAACAGGGCCAACCACGTGAAGGTGGAAGCTCTTATGGCCTCCCCCCCCCCCCCCCCCTCACATCACTCTCATTTCCCCAATACCCAATCTATATTTCATTTTTTACTTTCATGAGCATAAAAAAAAATATTCAATAACTAATAAAAAAACAATTCAACAAAAAGTACGCAAGGAAATATTGCAATTAATGCTTGACATAAAAATAGTATGATAAATGAGTTTTTTATATAACGCAAAAAACGTTCCAAGTATGGTAACGTTTGTCTTATAATAATACGATATTTTACATTGTCAAATTTTCTTTTTCTTCTTCCTATTTTTAAAGCTCCTAATTACATCATCAATATCATCGTGCTCTGCTCCTGTTTCGTGCCTTTCAACCCGCACTGCTGACCTAGTTGCGTATTCACGATGTCTGGGCTCATCCAGTGACGGGGCATCGCCTACAAAAATAGATAATATTAAATTTTAATTGTCGGTTTTTAAATATCATTGAACTAGTTCGGTAATATTAATAAAAAAAATTGCAATGAGATTATTTACCTGGTGCACCAGTTGTCGCCGCTGACCTAGTTGCGTTGTCACGATGTCTGGTCTCATCCAGTGACGGGGCATCGCCTACAAAAACAGATAATATTAAATTTTAATTATCGGTTTTTAAATATCATTGAACTAGTTCGGTAATATTAATAAAAAAAATTGCAATGAGATTATTTACCTGGTGCACCAGTTGTCGCCGTTGGGACTGTTGCCCTGTCTTCCTCTCTGGTGGTAAGATCCTCAAGGGAAACATTCTCTATCATTTAAACAAAAAACTTTATAAGGACAACCATCGAGGTATAATTAGAAAAAATTATAAGTGGAAATTAATTACTGTCACGACCCTCACTGATAGTAGCATTGTCGGCCTGGTCCCCACTACAATGATCAGGTTGCACGTGAGGATCATCTACATCTGGCTCTAAAACTGGGTTATTTGCCTCGTCGGTAGTGTTGCTCCCCTGATTTAAACAAAATTGTTAGACATTAAATTTATGAACAAAAACAAACAGATTGAAAGGTTAATGTTTTACCTTATCAGGTATTCTGGATCTTGGGACCTGCCCCAAGCTTCTGCAACGTTCAACTACGGCTTGATAGCCGAAATGGAAAGCGATATTTTTATCTTCCTCTGTAGTTTCTGTTCCGAAGTCATCACCCTACATTACATATGATTGTGTATTTTTAATCATATTTGATAGGATTACAAAAACGTTGGAAGGCAATACAATTAATTATAAGATGTTTAGCTACTTAATTACAATTCTTGCGACTAATTTCAAGTAGCCGCCCTGGCCTAGCTTGTGATGGTCCTTTTTTTCAATCCTAGCTTTGGTTGCCTTCGAGGTGTCAGGCAACCTAGCATCAAAATATTGAAGTCAGATATGACGTAGCACACTTTTATTTTAGACATAGAGAAAATTAAAGCTATTGAATTAAAGTTGTAATTTACCTTGCGGGTCCAGTTGGCATTTTCCTTCTTTCTTTGCCCTTTTCTCTTTTCCGTCATGGATGAGTGCTCTCCACTCACTCTCTGAAACTGCGAGAGGACGCTCATATCTAGGGTTAAATTGCAATTGCGTCCTATAGGTGTCACTGGTATATTTCAAATATTTGCCGGCTACCTGAGCCACTGCTTTTCTGTCAAATGTGCAGACCCCAAAAAGGGCTTCTAGATAATCTAAAAGTTCTTTTTTCAGGTTGGAATTCTGGGAATTCCACTCTGTACGTATGGTTGGGCCAAAAATTACCAACGCATGGCTCTCCAGAATCCTGTAGAACTCATTGTTTCCTACACAGAATAAAACCAAAAGAAAAAGAAGATATTATCATTAATTTAAAAATAAAAATCATGATAAATATGTTTTAGATAAAGTACATGAAATGGTTAAAATATTAAAATTTACCTGGGAGTTGTACATGCTTTATAGGGACACCCTCATCGTTCACCAACAACGTGCCATTAATGGTCCCTGTGGAGCTGACACGTGTAGCTCCAGGAAACGCAATAATGTAGTTGGCCATATCAACCTCATCATTGCCAACACGTTCAGCGGTTGGCTGGGTGTCTGCTTGGGCAGGGTGTGTTTCTTGGCTGGCACCTAAAGGAGTAGAAGGTGTGCGAGAGGGTTGCTGGGCAATCTCTTGCCCTTGTGTCCCACTACCACCAACACCGGGTTCAACAAGTGCCAGAAAACGCTACATACAAAAGAAATTTTTGTTAGTTTAGTCAATGTAAAAATTAAAAATCAAACTATCACAATTCATCTCATGCAGAACAAAAAAATATCCTTTTGACTTTTTATTATTACCTGATATCTTTCTAGCTGCCTCATAAGATGTTGTATCCTCTCTTCTGTTTCAGGTGTTTGAGGCACATCTATCAAAGTATTAAATTCCGACCTTGCATCTCGTGCCTTTTTTTGCAACAAGAACACTGGAGATAGGGATGAAGAAAGCTCTTCCTCAAAGAGGGAATCATCAGGAGTACCATGGCTAGGTGTCTGCATATTTGAACAAAATTAATATTATTTCAATTATGTAAATAACTAAAATACCTAAAGATAGAGCAATGCTGGCACTTTACATGTTCTTCCGCTGGCCTCTTTCCGCGATCATCCCGTCTCGGGGTTGTTCCTGCACTGCTCTGATCAGCCTGCCACATTGCAATAAAATTATAAATGTAAAAACTTGAAAACAATATCTAACTTGAAAACACAAAATGAAAACTGAAATAATTTCTAATAAGACACAGGAAGACAGAGTTAGAGTTTCAAATATGCCTTGCATTGAATTCAGTCCTGGAAACATGTCATTGCACATTAAGGCACCCAAAAATTCAATCCACGAATGATATATTTAAGTAGGCTTCTCCTATTCTGGGAAAACACCATACCTATAATGCATTCACTTGCATGTATAAAGGGAAAGGAAAACATGTTTTCATACAACAGTGACAAAGGCATCTTGGGGAAAGGTATCTTCACTTTTTATTTATGTTGTTCACCCACACCACTCT
This sequence comes from Pinus albicaulis, assembly GCA_034641835.2. Taxonomy (NCBI): domain Eukaryota; kingdom Viridiplantae; phylum Streptophyta; class Pinopsida; order Pinales; family Pinaceae; genus Pinus; species Pinus albicaulis. Next base: position 930,817,529 of record CM076581.1, on the reverse strand, counting down.
CATGTTTTCACTAATCCTGTTTTGTCATTTTTTGATTCAAATTAAGTTAAGGCCTTAAGTATTTTTTGACCTTTCGGTGTAGTTTTTATAAGTGGCATGTGTGGATTTTCCATTAATTCTGCACTTTTTCTCTTCATGCGCATGTTTCCCTGGAAATCGAATGCATGATTTAGTCCCATACATTTAACAAGTTGTTGGATCAACTCCGTTGGCAATATCATGTTTCCTATTCAATCAAAATTTATCTCAGTTAGGGTAGGTAGGAAGGTTTTCCCTTTGTATTAATAGGGCACTTCTAGCTTGCATTTTTATTATGTCTTTCAAATTTAGTGTCGTTTCAATTAGGGCATGAATTTTTGCAACTTTCAAGGTGAGAATGAACAAAGACAAATTTTTGTGATGGATGACTGTATATGACTCCATGGCCAGAGGAAAAGGCACTAATCTACTTCTTCATATATCTATAGTTCTCATTCACCTCATACGGAGATGGTCCCTGATTTTGAGCCAAATGTTGCAGCAAAAAGTTCCCCCCCTCCATAATTTGATATTCAATGGAAATTTCTTAAATTGATGATGGGGCAAGGTTATGGAACATTGGCACATACATATGTAATGGAATTCCAAGATCATGATATATGTTTGCATATGTTTATGGTAATGTTCCACCAAGTCCCCTGGAGGTGGGAGCGAGGGGACGAGGGAGCGCGGGAGCGGCCTATGCAAAAGCTCCCTACCAATTTTCAGGAAACGTGGGGGGGACGTCGGGGTCATAAAAATTATAAAATTTAATATTTAAAATGTAACTATATTTTTGCAAGGAATGTATATACAGTCATCATACACTTGCATCATGAAAAATAAATCATAAATGATAAAATTACAAATCGATGAATGATGAATCATATAATTGAAACAAATTTAAAAGTTAAAAGTTAAAACATACATCATACAATCATGCATGTAAGTTTGTAAGTTTGTAACTATATAATCATTAATGTAACTACTAACAATGTACAATGAAAATAAGGTTTAAGATATCATATGACATATTATATCAAGATTCAAAATAGAGTTTAAACTGAAGTTTACAACTCAAGTCTGAAACATAAAACTTAAACGCAAATAAATTATGTCTGAAACATAAAACATAAAACATAACATATGAATATCAAATGATATCATCATACTGATAAATGAGCATAAATGCTCAAGTTAATGCCCCACTAGTCTCTGCATCCAACTTCTGCACGAATATATCAAGATCAACCATGCCACCATCTGAATCAGAATCACTTGGATTCTCAAATATGCTAAGTGGCACATCAACTTTTAACACGAAACCATAAACTAAAAGGGGTGGTGAGGGGACGTGAGGGGGCGTGAAGGGGGGTGTGAGGGGGCATGAAAGGGGGTGTGCGGGGGCGTGAGGGGGCGTGAGGGAAACATCCCCTAGAAGTCCCCAAGACCTCGGAGCGCGAGGGGGCGAGGAATCTAGACCCCTAGGTGGGGGGGCGAGACCCCATGTAACACTGGTTTATGGAGGTGGTGGAGCAAAAAAGAGCTCAAATAGAGCTGAAATTTTTCACATAAAAAGGACTGTGGGCTTGACTAATGGTTCCATTTAAAAATGATATCTAGACAGAGAATAAGTGTAGCATGCAAACATGCATTGAAAATCCATCTGAGTTTGCATTGTATTACTTATGATGGATTCAAATTTGGGTTTCAAAATGCCAGGTTATGGCATGATTTTGTCGAGAAACCCTTAGTTGGATTCTCATGTTAGTTTAATTTATATTTTAAGTTTGTTTTGCAATCTTTGGGTGATAGTAACTCATGAACTAGGTTACCAATGTGTAACAATCATATTTCAAGAATAAAGATGTGATTTTTTTTATATTATTATTGTTATCTATTAGCTACGAGTATTGACACCTAATGCCTGGAATTTTGACATCTTGATAGCATGGATAATTTTGAAAATGTTTCTAGTAATGTTAACATAATAACTATCATTACATGTCTTCACTTTTTTCACCATAATAGACCTGTGATATGGACTCATCACACAACTTCATATGCTATGTCCCAACAAGTTCAAGCTGGTTGAACCTACCTCATAGTGTGGTTATTAAGGACAAGTTGCTTGATATATAACTCGATAGCATAGACCACGTTGCAGTTCTAAAAAGAATCCTCAAGTGTCAAAAAAACTTCACAATATGTTCTATTATAAAGCCTTTTGGGATACCTGAAATAATATATGTATCATTGATGAATTTTAAAGTATGACAAGATCCAGAGGGAAAGGAAATCAATGGAAGAGTGATCCACCAATGAGAACCTAGAATTTAGCATCAGATGAGTTAGAGTCTAAGAAATTGAAACCCTATAATTTTAATTAGTGATGAAGGACATCACATAGGTAATTATATTTTCATGTAGAATAATCTGTTAATTCAAATTTAAACTACATAATATGAAAGGAATACCATAAATTTTTCTGACATCTAGAGAGAACCCTACAGCCTAACACAATCTAATGGAATTGACCAAAAAAATAGGAAGTCAACTACTATATGAAGGGCTGCAGGTAGAACACCATTTTGCAAGAGTGAAATGAATGTTGTTAGAGAAGTATCAAGCGAATATTATTCTTTGAAAGTGAAGAGACAGTGAGGAGCGAATCTGGTGAGGAGAGCAAGAAGCTGTTAAGAGATGAGCGAATGATGTTCGAAAGAATTTGGCGATCGAGGGGCGAATCTTTGTGCAGAGCTGGAGTGAATGTGAGAAGTAGAATCTTTGTTACAAAACTAGAATTGAATACGGAAATGAATCTTTGTTAACACGCAGAGGCGATGGCGAATGCGAGGGCGAATGGTGCAGAGAGGAGGGCGAATGCGCGCGTGATATCAGACGTTAATGTAGCACACATGGACATTTGAACACTAATAGATTTTTGTAGTTGAAATGCAATGCTTGTTTTCATTTAAATGTAGGGTTTTTAAAGCAGGGAGAAATAATGGCTGCCAAATTAATAAGCGTTTCTTTGAGAAAAATTTAAATCTTGTATTGGGTGATGAAGATAATAGAGGGTATTGAATCTTGACTCTTGACATCTACAGAGAACCCTACAGATTCTTACAAATAAATGAGTCTCAATAAAGAAAAATCAAATAGAGTCCAACCCCTACTATAGGAGGAAGGGCCTGCAGTAAGAACTTACCATTTTGCAAGAGCTGAGGGCGAATGCTGTTCTGCAAGAGCTGAGGGCGAACGCTGAGGGCGAATGCTGAGGGAAAATGTTGTTCTGCAAGAGCTGAGCGCGAATGCTGACCGCAAATGCTGTTCTGCAAGACCAGAGAGCGAATGCGTGCGTGATATCAAACGTAGCTATTGCGACAAATACCAAACATTTTTATGTAGCGCGCATATAAGTTTCGAATTTTTATGTAGCGCCCATATAAGTTTGGTATTTTTATGTAGCGCGAAAATAACTGTCGCTATACCGACGGCGGAAAAGGCGTCGCTATTAGGACAGTGCCTCCAAACGTCGCAATGGCGACACCTAGACATTGTGTCGCAGTTGCGACGTTTAGAGTCGTCTCAATAGCGACACTTTGGGCCATGGTGTCGCAATTGCGACGTCTTCCTTTAAACGTCGCAATTGCGACACTTGTTTAAGTGTCGGTATTGCGACACTTTTCTATAGACGTTGGTATAGCGACGGTTTCGGGCGGGATGGAAAAAATTTGGGAAAATTTCCGACATTTGGTCAAAAGCGTCGGAAACAGGTGTCGGAATTTCTGCCAAATGTAGTAGTGATAGGCCAACCATACTTGTGAAAGTGTGATGTTGTGTATGAGTCGATGCCTCACACTATTATTATTAATTTGGGTAGTAAGTTATACATAATTCCAAAGGTAGCCCCTCCTACTGCCATCTCTTTGATCTTTGCTAAGCAATGCAATAAGATCATCTCTCATACTAGGAAATTTGATTTATTTTTTATTCGTTCTCAAGTAAGGGTAATATCATGGCCCCTGAGAAGGGTTCCACTGCGCAAAAGAAGCAGGTGGACAAGGTCATGGAAGAATACAATGACATATTCTCCTTTCCCATAGGGATACCTTCACAATGTCAAGTCAAGAATTCGATCGATATGACTCTCGAAGCACCTCTACCCAATGGGTCGATATATCATCCCTCTATTATGGAAAATAAAGAAATCAAGTGGAAAATCCAAGAGTTGTTACAAAAAGGGAACATCCGACCAATTTCCTCACCTTGTGCGAGCCTGATTGTACTTGTACAAAAGAAGGATGGGACCTAAAGACTCTACATTGATAATTGGTAACTAAATAAAATCACTATCAAGAACAAGTATCAAATCCCATGGATTGATGACCTTCTTGAAAAACTCAAAGGGGTCAAGTATTTCAGAAAAATCGATTTAAAGTTTGTTTATCACTAGGTTCCAATAAAATCCACAGACGTATGAAAGACCATCTTCCAATCTGAGGGCCTTTTTGACTGGTTGGTCATGCCTTTCGGTTTGAAAAATTCCCCTGCAACTTTTATGAGGCCGATGGATGACATATTGCATCCATTTACCAACTTGTTTGTGGTTGTATATATAGACGACATCCTCAACTTCAACAATAGTTGGGAAGAGCACTTGAAACACATTCAACAATTCCTTCAAAACCTGCGATAACACAAACTATGTGCCAACTTGGAGAAATGCACCTTTGGCATGAGACATGTCCAATATATAGGTTACATAATTGATGAGCAAGGCATGTGTGTGGATCCAACTAATATCCAATTCATTTGAGATTGGCTAGTCGTGACCACTTTAATGGAGCTTCACAACATTTTTTGGCCTTCCCAATTTTTATCGAAGGTTCATGTTCGGATTCTCTCATATAACTTGGCCTTTGAGTCAAGTTACTAAGGGTAGAGAAAAAGAAAAAAAATTCTAGTTTGAGTCCCAAAAGATGGATTTTTTTGAGCTGAAGCACTACCTCTGCTCTACACCAGTACTCACATTGCTAGACTCGCAACAACCATTTGAAATTGAGATAGATGTCTCTGACTATGATATTAGTGCATTTCTCACCCAACAAGGGCATCCAGTGGCCTATCACAATGAGACACTTTGTGACACAATTAATAAATACCCCACCTATGATAAGGAGATGTATTTCATTGTGTAGGCTTTCCAGTAATGGAAACATTAAATTTTAGGGAAGGAGACAGTCATCCACAGATCACCGACCCCTGTAGGTTATATAGTCCTAAGGGAAGTTGCAAAATTATGGCCATTAGAGCTGGTCCACATATATGCAACAATTCCATTTAAATATCAAATACAAGAAGGAAAGCACCAATCATGTTGCATATTTCCTCAGTCAGCTACCGGTTGCAGCACTGACCATTGTTCGCAACTCTTGTGGCCCCGAGACCTCTAGATGGCCAAAACTATATAAAAAACATCGAAATTTCACCACCACATACCAAATTCTAGTAGATGGTAAGCAAGTTTTAGACTTCCACCTCTAGGATGCAGTATTATGCTACCTGCACCACCTTTGTGTTCCTTCAAGAGAGTGTGCCAAGCTTATTTTGGAGGCACACTACAGTGGGGTTGTAGGACACTTCGGGCTGGATAAAACGGTGGGCATACTGCAGAAGTATTTTTATTAGCCAAATCTCCAACAAGATGTTGGAAAATACAACATATCCTCCACTGCTTATGCCATTGTCAAGCCAACTAATAAGAGGCAAGGCTTGTATACTCCTAGCCCGCCCTAGGAATCCATCTCCATGGAATATATGTCTGGCCTTCCTTATACCAAGCATGGAAACGACTATGTATTTGTGGTCATCGACAAATTTTCTAAGATAACCACATTGGTTGCCTGCAAGAAGAGAATCATAACAGAGGCCACAGGAAGACTCTTCTTTGAATGAGTGTGGTTACATTTTTGGATCCCACAGAACATTATATCGGATCGGGATAGCAGGTTCCTAGGTGAATTTTGGTCAAGCCTTTAGTCATTGTTTAGCACCAAGCTCACCAAGTTGACTTCAATCAACCCCCATATTGAGGGCCAAACGGAGGTCGTCAATAGGATGATTGTGCACATACTACACATATACAACTCAAAGCATCTACAAACATGGGATGAGAGTCTTCCGTATGTGTAAAATAGTTATAGCAGAGCTCTCCATAGCTCGACTAGACACAACCCCTTTGAAGTAGGCTTGGTATTTCAACCATTATGTCACCTTGATGTCGCACTCCCTTTTGCAACTACACGAGAAGAATTTTCGCATGTTCAGTTTGAAGCTAATAAATCCATTAGTTTTATTAAGCACATTTAACAAATTCGATAGTAGGTTCACAATATCCTAGAGAAAGAGAATTTGAAATATAAAAAACGACATGATCAACATTGGCTTCCCCATAAGTTTCAAGTGGGCGACAAAGTTTGGTTACATCTCTAGAAAGAGTGCCTCGCTGGAGCCATCGTAAGCTTCGACCACTCTAATATGAGCCTTACACAATTTTCAATATTTTGATATCATGAATTGAAGTTCAGTTTTCTTCATAGCTCTGTGTTTTTGTTTAAATATATATTTCATTTCGCTCTTGCATAAGTCTGGATCATTTCCCCAACATACCATTTGAGAATTATTGATTTGATGTAAAGACATGTAGCCATAAAATGCTACATATGAACTAGCAGTGATTTTGTGGCAATTTTCTCACCTTTAGCTTTAAGTACAACACTGCTTTTAGAACCAGCCTAGATCCATCTTAACTCTAGATCTATCAAGTGCCGAGAGGGATCAAATCTCTCAAGGTGCAAACCTCTTTTTTGAGTGCAAAACTTGAGGAAAGGTTTGCACCTCGAGAGATTTGATCCCTCTCAGCGCTTGAGAGATCTGGAGTTAAGATGGATCTAGGCTAGTTTCAGCCATGTGCTACCAAGGAAAATCTATCGAAGATATGATTAATTTTATCAATAATATGTAAATATATAAAATATTAATATAATCATTTTAAATATGCTAAATATTTCTGAGATTAATTTGGTCATTTTAATTTTAAATTTTCTTAGTTACCTCAGTTCGTTGAGATGATAAATGTTGTTAATAACTATAATGATGAAAAATGATGAAATATTTTTTTTGAATGCAAAGTGACAATAATAGTGTTGAAATGTAGAAAATGTGAATAATAAGAATGTACTCATGTTACAAATAGTCTTCATTGTGATCAATCTCAAACTATTTTCTTCTACTATTCTTATTGCCACTCTTGTTAGTTTTGTTATCTTTTCATATCAATTATATGAAAAAGAAAATTTAAATCGTAAACCATTTAAATCTTTAGCTCGAGCTCTTGTAGTAAACATGGTACCTTGTCTCTCTTGCTCTCCAATATTAATAGGTTAAATTACTATAATATAAAAATCAATGTACATTGTCAATAACTTTTTGTTCTTACACTAAAATCAATGCATATTGTTTATCCAATCACTTTAAAAGTAATGTACTGTCATATATCCAATTACATCAAATCATAAATCAACATATACATTGAAATCAATGCATTTAATGCAAGCAATCAAATAAGATTAGAAAATAAATTCTACATTGAAATCAATGCACCTAATGCAAGCAATCAAATAAGATTAGAAACCAACATCTACACTGAAATCAATGCATTTACTCAAAGCAATCAAATAGGATTAGAAATTGCCATCTACACTGAAATCAATGCATTTAGTGCAAACAATCAAATAGGATTAGAAATAATCTACATTGAAATCAATGCATCTAATGCAAGCAATCAAATATAATTATAAATCGACGTCTAAATTGAAATCAACACATCCAGTGCAAGCAATCAAATAGTATTAGAAATCACCACCTACACTGAAATCAATGCATCTAGTGCAAGTAATCAAATATCATTAGAATAAATATCTACACTAAAATCAATGCATCTAGTGGAAATAATCAAATAGGATTATAAATCACCATCTCCACTTAAATCAATCCATCTAGTGCAAGAAATATTCTTCCCTCTCTTCACCCTCCATCCATATCTATATCCCTCTCCATCTCTTGTTTTTGTGCTCTTTCCTGTCCCTCCCTAAACACACGCTCTCGCACTCCAAATATATCATTCTCTTTATCAATAACCCCCTCTCCCCCCATCTCTCTCTTCACCCTCTCTATTACCTTCATTTATATCTCTATCTTCCCCTTCTCTCCCTCTCCCACAGCTAATGTCTCTCCTACCTCCTTTTTCCTCTCTCTCTCATCTTCCTTATCACTCATTGCTCTCTCTCTCTAGAAACCAAAAATTTTTAACGAAATCATTAATTTCTAAAATAAATCAAATAGGATTAGAAATTTCCATCTACACTAAAATTAATGCATTTAGTGCAAACAATCAATATTTAAAATCCTCTGTTAAATCAATTCATCTAGTGCAAGTAATCAAATACTAATTATAATTATCTAAATTGAAATGTTTACATTGATGAAACTTAATCCATTGTATTAAATCCACACCTACCACTGAAATCAATGCATCTAGTGCAAGCAATCAAATATCATTAGAAATCAATATCTAAAGTAAAATCAATGCATCTAGTGCAAAAAATCAAATGGGATTAGAAATCACCATCTGCATTGAAATTAATGTATCTAGTGCAAGAAATCTTTTTTCTCTCTCCCCCCTCCATCTATATATGTATCTCCCTCCATCTCTCATTTGTCTCTCTATATCATCCCCCCAAACACACATTCTCTCTCACTCCATATTTATTAATCTCTCTTTCCCTCACTCATTCTCTCCATCTCTCTCTTATTCCCTCTCTTCACCTTCCATCTATATCTCTATCTTCCCCTTCTCTCCCTCTCCCCCACTAATATCTCTCTTTCCTCCTTTTGTCCTCTCTCCCTCTCTCTCCATCTTCCTTATCACTCACTCTCTCTCTAGAAACCAACATCTACACTGAAATAAATGCATTTACTCCAAGAAACCAAAGAGGATTAGAAATCACCATCTACACTGAAATCAATACATTTAGTGCAAGCAATCAAATAGGATTAGAAATCATCTACATTGAAATCAATTCATCTAGTGCAAGTAATCAAATATAATTATAAATCGACATCTAAATTGAAATCAAAACATTCAGTGCAAGAAATCAAATTTTATTAGAAATCACCACCTACACTGAAATCAATTCATCTAGTGCAAGTAATCAAATATCATTAGAAAAAAATATCTACACTAAAATCAATGCATCTAGTGAAAATAATCAAATAGGATTAGAAATCACCATCTCCACTTATATCAATCCATTTAGTGTGATAAGTATTCCTCCCTCTCTCCACCCTCCATCCATATCTATATCCCCCTCCATCTCTTCTTTTCTATCTCTCTATCTCACGCCCCTAAACACACACACTCTCGCACTCCATATATATCAATCTCTTTGTTAATCCCCTCCTCTCCCCATCTCTCTTCTTCCCTCTCTTCACCTTCCATCTATATCTCTACCTTACCCTTCTCTCCCTCTCCCCCGCTAATATCTCTCTTTCCTCCTTTTGTCCTCTCTCCCTCTCTCCATCTTCCTTTTCAATCACTCTCTCTCTCTCTCTCCACCTTTCTCTCTCTATGTCTTTCTTCTTACCTCCCTCTCCCTCCCCCTCTAAGTCCATCTCTCTTTCCCTCCCTCTCTCGACTCTCTCACATCCTCTCTCTTCCTTCCTTCTTCCCTTTCTTTCCATCTCTCTCTCCCTCTCTCTCTCTCTTCACCCCACCAAATATGTTTCTACAGCATCCTCTCTCTCTCCCCAGTCTCCTTCTCCCCCTTATCTCATCTATCCTTATTTGCCTTTTGACTCAAATCTCACAAACATACACGCCCTCTCTCCGTCTCTCCTTTTCATTCCTTCTCTCTCTCCACTTCTAACTCTATATTTATTATTTCATGATCTCTCCCTCCAACTCCATCTCTTTATCTATCCTCTCCCTCTCTCTCAAGTCCTCTCTCTCGTCCTTCCTCTCTCTCTCTCTCTCTCCTAACTCCCTCTCTCTTCCCCGATCTCTCTCTCTCTCTCTCTCTCTCTCTCTCTCTCTCTCTCCAATACTCTCTCTTCCCCCATCACTCTCCTCCTCTCTCTCATCCTTCCTCTCCTACCTCCCTCTCTCTTTTCCCTCCAATCCTCTCTCTCTCTCCCTCTTTCTCTCTCTCTCTAATCCTCTCTCTTCCCCCATCTCCCTTTCTTTCTCTCTCTCTTTCCAGCCCTCTCTCTCTCCAACTACAGTATTATATCCTCCCTCTCTCCTCTCTCTTCTTCTCTTCCCCCCTTCTTTCCATACATCTTACTTTGTCTCTTTATCTCACCCCTAAACATACACACACTCTCTCCATCTCTCCCTTATCACTCTCTCTCTCTCCTTCTCTCTCTCAATTTCTTCTTAGTTATGTAAACCAATGAACATAAATATTCATAAATATAAAACAAATTGTGGAGTAAATATGAAAATAGGTTTTATTTACTTACCATACCTCTCATTTATTTATATTTTTATTTATTTACCATAACTCTTTTATTTACTATGGTATTTGGCCCATAGGCTTGTTATATAGTTAGATTTTTATTTATAACCCTATTTGATATATTGTTATTTATTTACCTTACCTCTTTATACCTCTTTTATATTTATTTATTTACCATACCTCTTTATACCTATTTTATATTTATTTATTTATCATACCTTTTTATACCTCTTTTATATTTATTTATTTACCATACTTATTTTATAACTATGGTATTTGGCCCATGGTATCAATATTAATTTGTCCCATGGTATTAGCCCCATAGGCTTCAGCTAAATAAAACCTCTTTTTTAAATATAAAAAGGTTTATGGAGTAAATATAAAAAGAATTTTTATTTATTTACCATACATCTAGTTATATATATTTTTATTTATTTATCATAGCTCTCGAATAAGTATAAAAATAGGTTTCATTTATTTACCATACCTCATGTTTATTTATATTTTTATTTATTTAAATTTTAAATATTGCAACTTTGATGGGGAAATATTTATTTCTTTAAATATTTTAATTTATCCATAGAATATGGGTTTTCTTTTTAAAGATTTATTTTACAAATATTTAATTAAAAGAAATATTAAAAGATTTTGGATTTTGATTGTTTGTGTTGAATTAACTCTTTTTCTTTGATTTAGGAAAAGAGTAAAGATATTTAAAATTTTACTTAATTTGGAAATTCAATGTGGTAATTTTTTTGTTAAAGGTAAATTTATTATCCATTCAAATCCACGTATATAATTTACTATCCATTCAAATTATATAAATAATACATAGTTGTATTTTAATAGTTAATCTCAGCCCATTAATAAGTTTAAAAAGTTATATATAATCTAAATATCCAAGTTATGTAAAATTCAAGATTAGGTTAATGCTTTGGCAGACATTAGAAAAAGTAAAATTTATTATTTGTTGAGAACGTGACATACCTCACATCGAGGTCATACTGGGTTGTAGATTGCGCCTCTCGACGCAACAAGAGGGCATGTTAAAATCCTACCTAACCTCCCTATTTCAGGGTATGGCTAACTAAGACTCAAGCAATTAATACATGTGATAAAGTTGGAAAGTTTCTAATATTTGTTATAGCATATTCATTGAATTGCCTTGGGTTTCCCATTTAGCAAGTACCTTGGTGGTGCCCAACAAATTAGAATAGTAATGGTATGGTTAGTATGGTTGTATTTGGAGACACATGAAGGCTATTACAACTCTACTCATCATCCATAGAGTAGTTTAATGAGGACACAAATTTTCCCATAAATTAGTGGAAATTTCAACATGTTTTTTGCTAAAATCCAGCAGAAAAAATTTTTGATATATAAGTTATCGCTGTCAAACTTCAAGATTTTTGGTGTCTAAAAGATCTCTACTAATGTTGAATCTATTTTCACTATTAAAAAAACTATTCAAACACTCTTATAATCATATTTATGAAAAACAACACCTAATTCCAACTATTTTAAAACAAATTTATGACATGTGTTGTGGTGTTGTGTAGAGAACGCCCAACCCCATCACCCACTATGCATTAAAACACGTGGAACGTACTTGGTGTGAATAATTTATTTGGCACGCCACACCACAACGCACGCTCACAACAAACCCAAATGATCTTTGCAAAACACGTTGTGAACTGCGCACACTATGTATCCATGATGTATCTCTTGGAAGCTTCGTCATCATTGCATGCGTAAGTCGAATCCCCTCGCATAGTAATCGTTTAATTGGTTTCCTATAGTTTTATTTGTTTTGAATTAGGCACTCAAACAGCTTCAAGTTAAAAATAGGGGAGTGGGTACATCACAATTATAATGAGTGGGAAGAATACGTTGTGGGTGTACACGTGTCTTTACTTGAAAGCATTAGACATTCAACCAACATGCATGTCATGTCCATGGTATGTCAACCACCTCATGAGAGAAGGGATAGATGAGTCATTAATCTTCCACATACGTCCTAAATTGTGGATGGAAACAAGCAGTTTGTGATAAGAACTTAATTAATAATAATGTGCCAATGGTCTTTGGCTTACATGAGATATGTGTGTTCATTATCTAAGATGGTGTCCACGGTTCTACACTGTATTTGTGTCTCCAATATATGGTGGCCACTACCACAGATTCTTCTAGAATAGATGCATTGCGAAAATTTCTCAATATTTAAATACATTGTTATTGTTAGGAGGTAAAAATAAGACATGCACAGAGTTTTATATTATATTTGTCTCTCTAATATATGATGGCCACTATAAGAGATTCTTTTAGAGCAGACTGTACATCTATATTAATGAGATTTTAGTCATAATAAGACGAACAAAAACTATGGTTTTTAATATTCTTGTAACCTTAAGTGTTCAACTAGACTATTATTGTTTAATGCAATTGAATCCCAAAAATTAATATCTAACATAATACAATATAAAAACCCTCCATACTTAAATACATTATTATTATTATTATTATTATTATTATTATTATAAAAAAGAGTAAAATGAGATATACACAAATATGAGAGGCTGACATTTATCCCTAGTGGTGAACATCTGGTGAAATATCTGGTGAAGTTGATGCCTCAACGAACATAGTTGCCCCACATATTATATAATTATTGACGCACAATCCCATTCGTCAATGATTGGTGGTTGCAAGATTCCAGACCGTTAGTTATTCGTTCAAATTCGAAGAAGCGTGCCTTCGCCAACTTCGTCCCCCATTTCTCATTTTTAAAATGGTTTCTTCCCTAATGTAACGTTGTTTATTTGGTTAGAATAGAAAATTTTGTATTTGCCACGTCATTAACTCTATCAAAAGCCATTATAGATTCCTCCCAAATTGTGGAAATGCGAGTAGATAATTTGTCCTTGAAATCCCATAGATACGTTTACAATCGCGGGGAAAGCGAGTGCATGACGTGGTTGGAGACTCTTAGTTGGGTTTCCGCGGCACATATAAATTCTAAGACTATAATGTGTTAAATAAATAAATTCAACTTTTGTATATCATAACCTTTTCCCACGCATTAATAATAATGCAAATATTTTATCTCACATTAATCATAGTGCACATATTTTATCTAATATATTGTACCAGCAATAAAACCTATGAACCATTATTATATGAATTTTCTATTTTGAATAAGATCTTAAGCTATGATGACTTAGCTAACAGTAGGATACAATGTAATAATTAAAATTTCACATACGTAGACATCCATTATTTTTTATCAATTACAACCAACAAAGTATAATGTAAGTACTTTTATTATTTATTTTTTATAATACTATAGTAATTGAAATAGCGAAATGTGTACTTGTGGTACAACAAATAGTAATTGAATTAGCAAGCAAAATGTGTACTTGTGGGACACTAAATTATATTTAAAATGAGAAGAGTTATTTTTATCTAAATTATATTTAAAATGGGAAGAGTTGTTTTTATGTAAATTGTTCATGAAGAGTTTGATATTGTTTGCTCTTCTATACCAAGTTTTTCTTACATACATTCACATCATTCTCTAAGTGTAATATTTATACTCGATTCCAAGGATTTTATAACATTTGGCTATTATTATCAAAATTGAAAGTTAATAATAAAACTAATCATCCAAATCTATGATACCTATTGTTGGTACTACCTAGTTCAAGTCTAGAACTCCACGTGCCATTGGTTGTGTTGAATTAGTTGATGGAACTATTAAATGGGCTCTTTGTCCTCCTTATTGCGTAGCTTGAAATGAGACCAGTTAAGAATTAACCCTAAGAATGTCCTCATGCAAACCATGAATTTGACTCCTCTATTTTGACAAATATCCAACATTGCATCCATATGAACTAACAAAGTGTCTATTTTGAGTTTAAGGAAATCAAATTATGTTGTGTCAAAGCATTCCTTGAATTCAATATGCTTTCCAAAGGGCCTATCCCAACTTTTCTTGAACACCATACTTTATACTACTAAGATGTTGGGAAAAAGACTACCTATTAGAGCAAATTAGATAAGCTCTGAAGCAGAGCATGAGAGAGAGAGAGAGAGAGAAAGAGAGAGAGAGAGAGAGAGATTTATCAATGGAGGAAATATTGAGGCCAGGAGATGAACTATTCCTTATAGGAACCCTAAGGAGCTGTAAACATTGAAAACTGAACTTATTAGGAATAACCATTAAGCCATAATTACTTTGTTACATAATGAGTGAGCATCATCCCATTTAGCCATCAAAAAACATAGTGGCCACCATCTATTGGCACTGCAAGGATAGTGGACTAATATAAGAAGCCATGGAATGGACCCTTTACATAGAAAACACATGAATGATCACCTGAACTCTCATTTGCAGAAAAAGAAGTGCCCTATCACGTGAAGGAGGATTGAATAAGAGTTGAAACGAGGCTTGAGGTGGCTTGTATAGAGATCACATCCATATTCAAAGCTATGTGAAATTATCCCATACTTCGAATTGCATGGGAGTGATATAATAAGGGAATGCTTTTAAATTTAAACATAAATCCAATTTAGGGGATTTGGACCTCTTTCATAGCTCCATTCAATATTAGGGTTCCACTAGCCAAGATAATTTTATTCTTGGCCAATTATTCTGCTAGAGTGTTGAGATCTCTAAGTAGATGCTTAACTTGAGTGTTTTGAATTGTAAACATATAATTCACAACTCTCTAGTATATAGAATTTAGTTTAGTATCAACTAGGAGCCAAGCCAAGATTGAGGTGTTTGATAATATTATTATAATCTCCCACAATGATGAGTTACCTCATAGGAAGGGAATTAGACATAGTTAATCCTTGAAGACAATTATTCAACTTGGCCTAATTATTATAGGCTAATCCAAATCCCCAAGGACAAGTTGTTTCTATTTTTCCTCCATGGTTATACTGATCCCCCCTGCACCTGCCACTCCTTATATATATATATATATATATATATATATATATATATATATATATATATATGTATATATATATATATATATATAGATTGTGTTACTAATAGGATTGAAAACAAAATCACTTTTTATTTATAAAGTTTAAAATATATTCAAACCAAATCACAATTTCAAAATATTCATCACATTATCACCTTCCCAACCTTTTAATTCATCAAAATAATTAATAGATTTGTTACGATTCAAGTTAAGAATTACAAAAGCTTGTGATATACTTTGTGATGAGCTACAAAATTGAGATTTTTGGTGCAAAATTACCTACTATTTTTTTTAATTATCCACCTCTTTTTCCCTCAAAATTATCATTAAAACCTTTTACATACACCATGGGCAGCGTATGGTATGAAATATATGTTTACTAGTTTTCTTATCATGTTTATAGATTATAATTGGAGGGTGTTAAAGGAGTAGTTTGATATATATATATATATATATGGAAACAGAAGACTCCTATAGGTTTAATTGCATGTCATAAAGAGTAAATGAATTTAGTTTGGGCATCTACAGGGTATCTGGAATATACAATTCTAGCATCTTGTGTATCATTACATTAACATTGTGCATGGGACAAATTACAAGCCAACCCATTCTATAGATTTCATCCAAGTCCGAGGAAGGAACTTTGTGTCTAATAGTTTGTTGCATTAATATTTCAATATATTTTGATATGCCTTAGTGCATAACAATCATTACAACGTTGAGAGTAAAGGAACATATTATTCACGAGTTTTCCTTGCTATGCTTACTATTTATTTAGACAATTGATGTATCATGTGGTAAATTGTTTTGGTTAAATAAAACTCTAATTTTAGATGGTATGTTGGGATTTACATTCCCCTCCATCATATAAATATATTACTCTTAAGCATATGGATATGGATATTCAGTGTGTGAACTATATTATAATTTTGATTACTTTTAATACAAATCCTACCCGTGGACGTGATCACTTGTTTATTAAAGTTTCATTGGTGAATTCATGAGTTCTTAGGCATATACCAAACCATGAGTTGGGCCCACTCGAGGTAAGGTACTGCACTCTATTTATTTCTTCTGTGTTGCATGTTTAATTACTATAAGTTGTGTATTTGTTTCTAGTAAGTTGTGTATTTTAATTCATTTTCAAATTAGGTAGAATCGGGTCGAGTTAATTCATGCAATGTGTTTGTGTGTGTGCTAATTTCATTTTATGTTGTGCGTTAAATTTTATTTCATTTCCTTCTCGATTTTTTCTTAGGCCAAATTTTAATTTTCAAGTGTAAAGGATGATGATCCAATTGTTGCGAAATCAATAGTGTTTGCTACGAATCCATATCCTTGTAGATTTTTCTACCTCCAATAGGAACAATGATTTAAAGTTGAGTATTAGATTGGGACTTTGACACATAAGGCACCACATGATTGGACCAAGGTAGACAAGTTAGGCTCTAATATGAATTAGGTTCTACATCGCTAGTATGTTACCTTTTTCAAGTCTCTACGCATAGGATTGGTAGGAACTCTTATGCGTATGTATACAACATTGAGATCCTTGTAATTTAAGTAGAACCTAGGTTGATCAATTAAATGATCAAGTGAATTCTTATCATCCCTCTAATTATAAAACAAGTATTCACACTGTCATTTCTAGCACTGTTGTTGGGGAGGCACTTAGAAGTATTAATATTCTTTCCTTAGGTCAAATAGGAATGACACTGGGAGTAGAAGTGATTAAAGGGAGACTACCAGTTCATCCCTTTCAATAACCTACGTCATGGATGTCCTACAATTAGATCATGTTAGTAAGAACACCATAGGTAAGAAAATCAAGTATGTTAAGACCCCAACACATGGCGTAGTAGGAGCCACACCAATCGACATTTTGGAAAATGAAAAGGGGAATCCTTTAAAGGCCACATTTGTTCAAAACGATATGGTAGGGTAGCCTTCGAAAGAAGAAGCACCAAGGAGGGAAGAAACTACATTGGATGAGGAACTGAAAATTACTTCAGGGTCCAATAAATTTCAAAACCCTAAAACTCCAAAAAAGGAAAAGATGGCAGATGAAGAAGTAAATGGAATTGGGAGACAAAGACCTGTTACCATTCAAATTTCGCATCCAAGACCCTGATTCAATAATCTAGATGAAGAACACTCCTATTTCTTCCCTTCCAAATTTTGATGGCCTATCTAAGGAAGACTTGAACACTTTCTTGTTTGAGTTTGATGTCCTTTATCGTAGTTGTTTTTATTCCACGAATGCTCAAAAACTGAAAATATTTCCCATAACTTTGAAAGATGCAACTCTCATTGGTGCATGGGACTTGGGGGAAATTCTAAATGGACTTGGGATGATATGAAGAAAAAACTTATTAAAAAATACTAGGACTAATGCAAGGTATAGGATATTAAAGAAGATATGTTCGATATGTCCAAAGTTGATGACAAGAATCTAAAGGATTATATGCAAATACCCTAGCATACTTTACAAAGAACAAGGAAAAATACTTTGGACCCAAAAACCTTCTGTATTCTTTTTCTTAAAGGGATATGAGAAGGATGCCTTGAAACATTAAACCTTATGGGTGTGGAATATGTTGCTTTATTATCATATTAGGATGTTTATGATTTGTGTAAATGATATTCTAGAGGGAGGTCAAAATATAATAGAAACTCTTAGGATGTGGTTTCTATGATTAATAAGTCTAAAGGGATACATGAAACTAAAGCAGATCTAGGGAATCTATTGGAAAACTTTAAAATTGATAAACTTAGCACCCTCAACTCTCAATTAGATACCTTACAAGATAAAAAAAAGGAAGAGACTGATTCTATTTTTCTTATGAACATCAATCAATTCCAAAAATATGTTAAGAATAGATGTAGAGGAGACAATTGCTATGTTTCCTTGAGACAATTCCATTACTAGGGGGTCTACAATGATGACTGCTTCATTATCACTATCCAAGTGATTTAATTCACAAAAATGTTTGTTCCCACTCATTCAAAAAACCAATATCATGGTTGTGTCTCTTGTGTCTCCATTTGAGGGAAGGGCTTCAACATTTGATGGATGAGATGTCGCTATATGTGGATGAACTAAAGCTGAACGACTTGAGTTACCTATAGAGGTTTTTCATTACTATGTGTTGTCTTGTTTGGGAACTGAAGAATTCTTAGATCCTTCTGGTTCTTTTGGATCTCGCCAACCTCATATTTTATTCTTGGGATCTAGGGGGCAAGATATCCCTTGAGAAGAAGGGCATGCATTTTGGAGATGACAGAGCTATTGACATATCTTGCAACATAAAGTTGTATTTTCATAGTCCACTAGCTGCAAATAAACTATGCCATTCCAATTGAGAACGATTTTGTCAAGCAACCCTTTGTTGAGTTCTATTTCAACAAATATGCAAGCAAATGTTACAATACATCCTCTCTCTCGTTTATGTCTACCTTAATAAAATAGTTGAGCGAGTCACCCACATCAGCTAAGATATCTAAATATAACAATATTTGAATATCTGATTAAAAAACTAAGAGGTTATAAAAATATTTTGTCAAATATTATTGTATTTAAAGTTATGCTCCATAAAAAACTACCCACATTAATATGCAAATAAATATTACTTTATTTCTTATGAATATGAATTTCGTTATTAATATAAAATAAACTTAATCCCCACACTTTATCTCACTATCTATTATATTTCATCTCTCACACTATATCTCACTATCTATTATATTTCATTTTCTGCACATATTATCTTTTTTGCACATATTATCTTTGTACACTTAATTTGAAACATATGAAAAACAAAGTACTTTACATTTACATATAATTAAGTAATTTATGCTCTAACAAGACAATGGTGAAATTGTTGGTTGCATTGCGGTCTAGCAATCAATCGATGGGACTTTTCCATCATTTTCCAAGGTTCTATTCCTAAAGGGATGGTGCATTAAGATGTTTCCTTTAGCATCTACCCTAGTTGATTAAGAGAAAAAAGGGTTGAGTGTCACTGATAAAAATAAGAATTTATGATATAAGTTGAATAAAGTTGAATAGAGTTTAGTCATGACTATTGTGGGCAAATTCATAGAAAATGTGTTATGGCCAAATTCTACAAAAAGCAATGTTGGTAATTTTGAAGCATTTATTAAAAGCATTTGTTGGAGACACACAATAGCTATGACAACTCTAGTCATCATCCACTATGCCTTAAAAAAACTTGGAACGTACTTGCAAACACTTTCTTTGGCACGCCACACCACAACGCGTGCTAACAAACCCAAATGAACTTTGCACAACACGTTTTGAAGTGCACACACTATCTATCCATGATGTCTATCTCTTGGAAGTTTCATCAACATTGCATGGGTAAGTCGAACTATAGAATCTCCACTCATCCACTTAATGATTTCCTCTATATTATTTATTTTGAAGGTGGCACTAAATAGCTTCGAGTTAATAATAGGGGAGTGGGTACATTACAATTATATTGCTAGTTCTATAGAATATGTTGTGGGTTCACACGTGTCTTAACCCAAACTATTAGGGATTGAACTACATCCATGCCATGTGCATGATATGCCAAGCAGTCGATGGTATGATGGAAGGGATGGATGAGTCATCATCCTTACATGTAATGGGGAGGAAGGGCATAAGTAGTTTGTTAGGACAACTTAATTAATATAATGTGTCGGTGGTCTTTGGCTTACATGAGAGATATGCTCCTCATTATCAAAGATGCCTTCAAAGTTTCTAAACGGTATTTGTGTCTCATTAGGTGGACAATATAGAAAAATATGTGGTGGAAATTGTAAGAGATTCTTCTAGACTAAAGTATTAATGGGACCTTACTCACAATGGACCATCGAGGGACCATGGATTTTAATATTATTGTAACCTAAAGTCTTCAACCACATTGATTACGTCTAGGTGGATATGGGACAAGCAAAATATGACATGGGGATCATTCTAACCTAATTGTTTAACATCTATGGTGGAGTTGATGTGTCAACTAGTGGTTACTCCTCATACCTAATTATTGCATTAGTACTAGTATTATTATAAAGTTATAACTTTATATATAGAGTTATTCTTATATAATTATATACGCACAATGCCACTCGTAGCGCCGACACCCATGTTGGTCAATGACTTGCCGTTCCAAGATTAGAGACCGTTGGTAATTACTTTAACGTAAGAGAGGCGTGCCTTTGCCAACTTCGCCGCCAATTTTCTTATTTTTTAAATGGTTTCTGTGGAAATGTCAACGTTGTCTATTTTGTTTGAGTAGAAAACTTTGTCTTTTCCACGTCATTAACTTTATCAAAAGCCATTATAGATTCTTCCCGATTTGTGGAAATGCGAGTAGATGATTCGTCATCGAAATCCAACAGATATGTTTATAATCGTGGGCGATGCTAGTGGATGACGTGGTTGGAAATCGGGTCTCGAGGACTGGATGGGGAATGAATTCTAAATTAATGAAACGATAAAAACTATTTTAATGATGTGTAAATCTACAAAAATTTCTTTTTTATATAAAATGTTTTTTTTTTAAATAATAATAATACTGTTAAATTTAAGACTTTTGTGATCTATAATGTAGATAAAAGAACTTTCAGACTAATCACATCATTAGGATTATAAAATAATAATATTATGTGTTATGGGATAGGTGTCTTCACTACAACTATGTTAAGTTCTATGTATGATGTGTGTCTTCACCCTAATTATGTTAGGTTCCAATGAAAGCCTAACTTGTTCTCATAAATTTGAATAACAAGAGAACTAAAAAGGCCTAAGAGAAGACTCTAAATATGAAAGGTAGAGGATTGCCTCATGAAAGGTGCAATTTTACGAAGAAAAATTATGAAAGTTCGTGTAATCACCCTTTACTTTTGTGTGAAGGACCTTTGTTTTTGTTTGAGGATGGAGGCACCCCCATTTTGGTGGGGTATTTAGAGAAAGTAACGTTTATAGGCTATTCGTATGTTGCATTCTCAAAAAGGATAAGATGTAATGATTAAATTTTTTTCCTGAGTTATAGGCTTAATTTCTTGTTTTATGGTTGCACGTTTAAAGAGGATAAAATGTTATGGTTAAACTTTGTATGAGTATAGGCTACTTTTATATTTGCTCTTAGAATCAATTAAGTTTATTAATCATTATTGATTTCTACTTTTAATTTCTTTTATCCAAGTAAATTGTATCAGTCATAATTAACTTGAATACTATAGTATAGTTTAAAGTAGGAGAAATCCATAATAAATTGATTCACTTAACTTAATGTTTTAAGAAAATATTGTTCACAATTAAATTAGATTATTTGCTTTATAAAAATATATACCTTAAGACATATTTCACTATATATATTTAAAAACCAAAGAATCATGAATACAAGTACATTAAGGCTCTAAAACATCATAAACACTAGCACCTTTGTAGCTATTTCACTCATCCTTATCCAATTAACTGGAGGGTGGATATACATGTTGCACAATAAAATCAATATTATGAATTTCTACATATATAGCTTTGGTAAACTTTTGGGCACTTCCTTGCCCCTTAAGGATGGTCCTCCGTGTAAAGTGGATAACGTAGAATTAGTGCACCCATGGCACCCTAGTCTTGACCCTTTGGATGTTTTGGTCTAGATTTTGGTTTCAAATAGGTGAGTTTGAATTTTTCTCTATAATTTTTTTTTTTATGGGAGGTTTAAAATAGTGAAACTTGGAGAATATTGAGGAGAAATATTTGGGAACATATGGCTCAAAATTTTTATCTTGGTTCGCCATACTTTCATAGATATGTCCTAAGGAAGTTAGGGTTCCTGAATGCTCCTGAAATCAGTTCAAAAATGTCGAATTCATATTTTCTCTATAATTTTTTTTTGGGGATGTTTTGGATAAGAAAAAATGGACCATATTAACGAGAGTTATTTGGAAACATATGGTTCAAATTTTAGAGTTTGGTTCATTATACTTTTGTAGATATATATTGTGGAAGTTAGAGCTTGTGAAGGATCTTGAAATCCATTTCAAACTGGTTATCTTTGTAATTTTGTTTTAACTTATTTTCTATGAATTTTAAAAATATAAAATATTTAGGGATATTAGCATACATATATAATTATTTCATATCAAAATTTTATAACTCTATTTGAAGAATTGGACATGTGGAACATTATATAAGTTAACTCAAAGGAAGAGACCAAAATCAATGAGTTTTGGAAAATTTACCATAACTTTCACTTAGCACATTAAATTTTGGTCAAACCTGTGGAATTTTAGAGAATACATATCGAAGTATTAGAAATCAAAGTTTTAGATATAAAATGGCTCAAATTTAAAATATATATTACAAAATATCATCCATTCAAATATTGTCCAGGTTTTAAAGGTATCTAACTTACAAGTAACATAATTTTTTATTGAAGATCTATTTTTTTGGGTGATTAGAAATTGTGATAAAGATGTCTATTATTACTATTTCTCACATGCTCCAAAGAAATATCCAAAATATTTTACACCAATTAAGCCTCCTCAAGGCTCATAGAGGGCTTATGAAGAAAGTGAACACTTAGAACTTAAATTCTTCCAATTAGAGAAAAAAGTTAATGAAATGAATGGTTGTATGTTTAAAAATGTGGATTTATCAGGTTTTCAAGAAAATATGGATGAAATGGGATAGAATATGAATTAAAATAAGGAATAAATGAAAATTTCGAGGAATATATACAAATATCCACCAAGGACGAAATACATGAATTACAAACCATTCTATTAAAATATCTCCCTAAAAGGAATGTGAAGATACAAGGAAATCATGAACTCAAGGAGAAGCATGGCGATGGGACTTAATGATATATGGGGAGTATGGTATCATAATTGGAGATCACAAATATTGAATCACATAAACATAATCTAGAAATTTTAGTCCAATATCCACATCATTAGGGATTCAAGTCAACACCAAGGAACTACTACATTTCAAAGATTGATATGAGTAATTTTTATGGTAACGATTGGTGATCCCTGGTATTGCACCAAGATTGCTGCAACTCCCAGGGGCTACCCTACTTTATTTTATCAACACGGGGTTCATATAAACTTGGAGGTGACGGTGCTATATACGCAACAAATTCATTCTATTCATGTCATCCTCTTCCGCTCTACGAAAGGGTGGTACTTCTAGGGGTTCTTAGTGAAGTCTGTCACACTTCAATGAAACTAAAATAAATTGCAGAAAGGAAATGACAAAAATGAAACTAATTTAATTTGTAGAAAGGAAATGGCAGAAATGAAACTAATTTAAATTTCACTTAACTTGGCCAATCGGCTAAACACACCCTGCTCCTATCTATGCAACTATTCATGACCTAATTCTAATTTGAAGAGGTGTTGCTTGTTGCTCGGAGAAGAAAGGGGTAAAGGTGATAATGGAGAGATAAACACATGAAACAAGGCTTAGAGGTGGAACGATGGGTTTAAACCTTATTAAAACTTTATTATAGCGCAAAAATGCTCCGGAGAAGAATGGTTTGAAAATTCCGATGGCAGAGTTGTGATGGAGGATGGAAGTGCAATATGCGATATGCGATATTGCAATCGCAATATCGAAAAGTTGGAGGGATAGCGAAAGTGTTGTTCGGGAGCGGGAGAGAAATGCGAAATGCGATGGGGATAAAAACTGCGCAGTGCGAAATGCGATGGGGTAAAAGTTGTGAAATGAGAAATACGACGGGGCAAATTTGTGAAGCGCAAAATGTAATGTGACAAAATTTGTGAAGTGCGAAATGCGACAGGTGACATGGCGATAGGACCAGTGGCAGAGTGCAATGACAATATCTCAATCGGCGTCGGGAGCGGTAAGTCTTAAAGGAAAAAGGGAAAAGGTTGTGAAGTGCGAAATGAGATTTGTGATGTGGTGGAGTATGGATAATTATCGCAATCAGAGTCGGGAGTAGTGATTCTTCAAGGAAAAAAGGGAAAAGGTTGTGAAGTGAGAAATGCGATTTGTGATGTGGTGGGGTATGGAGACTTATCACAATCGATGTTTGGAAGCAGTAACTGTTAACAAAAACCAAAGAAAAATGTGATTTGCAATTTGCGAAGTACGGTAGCGAGAGATTCAAGGAGTAAAGGCGTAGGTCAAACTTTGATGGCTTTTCAAGCGTTTTGTGAATAAAAAGGGTGTGACAACTGTTAAGGAAAGGAGAAATAAAAGCATAACAATGGGGTTTCAGAGGCGTAATAGCAGAGATGGAAGATGAAGAGGGAGGTATCAATGAACTTCTCTGTGGCTACCTGTGCCTGCAGTTAAACTGTTGATTTATGCAAGAAAGATGGACAGTGCATGTTAAATACAAAAAAACAATTCTAGCCTAGTCTGAGAAACATAGAATCATAACTCAGAAAGCATTTTTGATCTGTGGGAAGGTATACCCTCCTCTAGCTTTATCGACAGAGATGAGGGGGGAAGGTTGCCTCATAGTTTTATGGAGTTCATCAACTATTCTACCATGCAGATAAACATATTAAATCTATAGCAACAAACTATAACAACAATGAAAATATCAGAAACTAGCTATCTATTCAAGAATAAAACTAACTAAATGGCATAAACAAAACTAGCTAAATGATAGAAAGGAAAGAATAAAAACAGCAGAGAAGTTGAGGCACATGGGTTGGGCCCTAACCCACGAGCCGAGCTCTCTAGAACTAGATCAATAAAAATTCATCTGAATACTCATTGCATTAAAAATACAATCTTATTACATCCCGAAGGACATAAACAACAAAAGCCTAATAGAATGGAAAATAAATGGCATGGGATGGAATGGAATACATCGGATGGACCAAAATCCACTGGAATCGACGCTAATTAATATATGGTGGCCACTATAAGAGATTCTTTTAGAGTAGAGTGTACATCTATATTAATGAGATTTTAGTCACAATAAGACGAACAAAAACTATGGTTTTTAATATTCTTTAACCTTAAGTGTTCAACTAGATTATTATTGTTTAATGCAATTGAATCCCAAAAATTAATATCTAACATAATACAATATAAAAACCCTCCATACTTAAATAAATTATTATTATTATTATAAAAGAAAGTAAAAATTGGACATACACAAATATGAGAGGGTGACATTTATCCCTAGTGGTGAACATCTGGTGAAATATCTAGTGAAGTTGATGCCTCAAAGAACATAGTTGCCCCACATATTATATAATTATAGACGCACAATCCCATTCGTCAATGATTGGTTGTTGCAAGATTCTAGACTGTTAGTTATTCGTTCAAATTCGAAGAGGCATGCCTTCGCCAACTTCGTCGCCCATTTCTCATTTTTAAAACGAGTAGTCTTTAGTGCGACCTTTTGAAGGCTTTTACGGTGAATTTTTACGGTGTAATTTCTCTAAATTCCGACAGGAATTTATTGAAAAGAGAAGTTTGATTGCTAAATTTGCACAATCGAAGTGCCCTAGAGGTTTTTGAGGGTGCTGAATCTATATATAGAGTCAAAAAAATAGTTTGAATAACAAAAACCAAGATTTTACCTCAAAAAATTTCACGAATTCCAGCACCTGAAACTTCAAAAAATCGCACTAAAGACAACTCCTTTTTAAAACGGTTTCTTCCCAAATGTAACGTTGTGTATTTGGTTAGAATAGAAAATTTGTATTTTCCACGTCATTAACTCGATCAAAAAGCCATTATAGATTCCTCCCAAATTGTGGAAATTCGAGTAGATAATTTGTCCTTGAAATCCCATAGATACGTTTACAATCGCGGGGAAAGCGAGTGCATGACGTGGTTGGAGACTCTTAGTTGGGTCTCCGGGGCACATATAAATTCTAAAACTATAATGCGTTAAATCAATAAATTCAACTTTTGTATATCATAACCTTTTCCCACGAATTAATAATAATGCAAATATTTTATGTCACATTAATCATAGTGCACATATTTTATCTAATATATTGTTTCAGCAATAAAACCTATGAACCATTATCATATGAATTTTCTATTTTTGAATAAGATTTTAAGCTATGATTGCTTAGCTAAGAGTAGGATACAATGTAGTAATTAAAATTTCACATACGTAGACATCCATTATTTTTTATAAATTACAACTAACAAAGTATAATGTGAGTATTTTTATTATTTATTTTTTATAATACTATAGTAATTGAATTTGCAAAATGTGTACTTGTGGCACAACAAATTATATTTAAAATGGGAAGAGTTGTTTTTATGTAAATTGTTCACGAAGAGTTTGATATTGTTTGCTTTTCTATACCAAGTTCTTCTTACATACATTCACATCATTCTCTAAGTGTAATATTTATAGTAGATTCCAAGGATTCTATAACATTTGGCTATTTTATCAAAATTGAAAGTTAGTAATAAAGCTAACCATACCAATCTATGGTACTTATTGTTGGTACTACCTAGTTCAAGTCTAGAACTGCACGTGCCATTGGTTGTGTTGAATTAGTTGATGGAACTATTAAATGTGCTCTTTGTCCTCCTCCTTATTGTGTAGCTTGAAATAAGACCAGTTGGAAATTAACCTAAAGAATATCCTCATGCAAACCATGAATTTGACTCCTCTATTTTGACAAATCTCGAACATTGCATCCATATGAACTGACAATGTGTCTATTTTGAGTTTAAGGAAATCAAATTATGTTGTGTCAAAGGATTCCTTGAATTCAATATGCTTTCCAAAAGGCCTATCCCAACTTTGCTTGAACACCATACTTTCTACTGCTAAGACGCTGGGAAAAAGACTACCTATTGGAGCAAAGTAGATAAGCTCTGAAGTAGAGAATGAGAGAGAGAGAGAGAGAGAGAGGGAGAGAGAGAGAGAGAAAGAGATTTATCAATGGAGGAAATATTGAGGCTAGGAGATGAAATATTCCTTCTACGAACCCTAAGGAGCTGTAAACATTGAAAACTGAACTTATTAGGAATAACCATTAAACCATAATTACTTTGTTACATAATGAGTGAGCATCATCCCATTTAACCATCAAAAAACATAGTGGCCACCATCTATTGGCACTGCAAGGATGGTGGACTAATATAAGAAGCCATGGAATGGACCCTTTACATAGAAAACACATGAATGATCACCTGAAATCTCATTTGTAGACAAAGAAGTTCCCTATCATGTGAAGGAGGATTGAATAAGAGTTGAAATGAGGGTTGAGGTGGTTTGTATAGAGATCACATCCATATTCAAAGCTATGTGGAATTATCCCATACTTTGAATTGCATGGGAGTGATAAAATAAGGGAATGCTATTAAATTTAAAAATAAATTCAATTTAGGGGATTTGGGCCTCTTTCATAGCTCCATTCAATATTAGGGTTCCACTAGCCAAGATAATTTTATGATTGGCCAATTATTCTGCTAGAGTGTTGAGATCTCTAAGTAGATGCTTAACTTGAGGGTTTTGAATTGTAAACATATAATTCTTGACTCTCTAGTATATAGAATTTCTAGTTTAGTATCAACTAGGAGCCAAACCAAGATTGAGGTGTTTGATAATATTATTAGAATCTCCCACAATGATGAGTTACCTCATAGGAAGGGAATTAGACATAGTTAATCCTTGAAGACAATTATGCAACTTGGCCTAATTATTAGAGGCTAATCCAAATCCCTAAGAACAAGTTGTCTCTATTTGTCCTCCAGGGTCATACAGATCCCAACAGCCTCCCAACCTTTTAATTCATCAAAATTATTAATAGATTTGTTACGCTTCAAGTTTAGAATTACAAAAAATTGTGATATACTTTGTGATGAGCTACAAAATTGAGATTTTTGGTACAAAATTACCTACTATTTTTTTTAATTATCCACCTCTTTTTCCCTCAAAATTATCATTAAAACCTTGTACATACACCATGGGTAGAGTATGGTATGAAATATATGTTTAATAGTTTTCTTATTATGTTTATAGATTATAACCGGAGGACAATTGAGGTAATCAGTTCATAATATTAATATATATATATATATATATATATATATATATATATATGTATATATATATATATATATATATATATATATATATATATATATATATATATATATATATATATATATATATATATATATAACTGGAGGGTGTTAAAGGAGTAGTTTAATATATATATATGGAAACAGATGACTCCTATAGGTTTAATCACATGTCATAAAGAGTAAATGAATTCAGTTTGGGCATCTACAAGGTATCTAGAATATACAATTGTAGCATCTTGTGTATCATTACATAAACATTGTGCATGGGACCAATTATAAGCCAATCCATTCTATAGATTTCATCCAAGTCTGAGGAAGGAACTTTGTGTCTAATAGTTTGTTGCATTAATATTTCAAGATATTTTGATATGGCTTAGTGCATAACAATCATTAGAACGTTGAGAGTAAAGGAACATATTATTCACGAGTTTTCCTTGTTATGCTTACTATTTATTTAGACAATTGATTCATCATGTGGTAAATTGTTTTGGTTAAATCAAACTCTAATTTTAGATGGTATGTTCGGATTTAAATTCCCCTCCATCATATAAATATATGTACTCTTGAGCATATGGAGATGGATAGTCAGTGTGTGAACTATATTATAATTTGATTAATTTTAATACAAATCCTACTCGTGGATGCGATCACTTGTTTATTAAATTTGCGTTGGTGAATTCATGAGTTCTTAGGCATATACCAAACCATGAGTTGGGCCCACTTGAGGCAAGGTACTGCACTCTATTTATTTCTTATGTGTTGCATGTTTAATTACTATAAGTTGTGTATTTGTTTCTTGTAAGTTGTGTATTTTAATTCAATTGCAAATTAGGTAGAATTGAGTTGAGTTAATTCATGCAATGTGTGTGTGTGTGTGTGTGTGTGTGTGTGCTAATTTCATTTTATGTTTTGCATTAAATTTTATTGCATTTCCTTCTCTAATTTTTCTTAGGCCATATTTTAATTTTCGAGTGTAAAGGGTGATGATCCAACTATTGCGAAATCAACAGTGGTTGCTACGAATCCATATCCTTGTAGGATTTTCTACCTCCAATAGGAACAATGATTTGAAGTTGAGTATTAGATTGGGAATTTGATACATAAGTCGCCACATGATTGGACCAAGGTAGACAAGTTAGGCTCTAATAGGAATTAGGTTCTACATCGCTATTATGTTACCTTTTTCATGTCTCTACACATAGGATTGGTAGGAACTCTTATGCATATGTATACAACATCGAGATCCTTGTAATTTAAGTAGACCCTGGGTTGATAAATTAAATGATCAAGTGAATTATTATCATCCCTCTAATTATAAAACAAGTATTCACACTGTCATTTCTAGCAGTGTTGTTGTGGAGGCACTCAGAAGTATTAATATTCTTCCCTTAGGTCAAATAGGAATGACACTGGAAGTAGAAGTGATCAAAGCGAGAGTACCAGTTCATACCTTTCAATAACCTACATCGTGGATGTCCTAAAATTAGAGCATGTTAGTAATAACACCATAGGTAAGAAAATCAGGGATGTTAAGACCCCAACACATGGCGTAGTAGGAGCCACACCAACCGACATTTTGGAAAATGAAAAGGGGAATCCTTTAAATGCCACATTTGTTTAAAACAGTATGGTAGGGTAGCCTTCGAAAGGAGAAACACCAAGTAGGGAAGAAACTACATTGGATGAGGAACTGGAAATTTCTTCAGGGTCCAATAAATTTCAAAACCCTAAAACTCCAAAAAAGGAAAATATGGCAGATGAATAAGTAAATGGAATTGGGAGACAAGGACCTATTACCATTCAAATTTCGCATCCAAGACCCTAATTCAATAATCTAGATGAAGAACACTCCTCTTTCTTCCCTTCCAAATTTTGATGGCCTATCTAAGGAATACTTGAACATTTTCTTGTTTGAGTTTGATTTCCTTTGTCGTAGTTTTTTTTATTCTACGGATGCTTAAAAACTGAAACTATTTCCCGTGACTTTGAAAGATGCAACTCTCATTGGTGCAAGGGACTTGGGGGAAACTCTAAATGGACTTGGGATGATATGAAGAAAAAAATTATTAAAAAATACTAGGACTAATGCAAGGTATAGGATATTAAATAAGATATGTTCGATATGTCCAAAGTTGATGACAAGAATCTAGAGGATTATATGCAAATATTCTAGCATACTTTACAAAGAACAAGGAAAAATACTTTGGACCCAAAAACCCTGTGTATTCTTTTTCTTAAAGGGATATGGGAAGGATGCCTTGAAACATTAAACCTTATGGGTGTGGAATATGTTTCTTTATTCTCATATTAGGATATTTATGATTTGTGTAAACGATATTTTAGAGGGAGGTAAAAATATAATCGAAACTCTTAGGTGTGGTGTCTATGATTAATAAGTCTAAAGGGATACATGAAACTAAAGAAGATCTAGGGAATCTATTGGAAAAATTTAAAACTGACAATCTTAGCACCCTCAACTCTCAATTAGATACCTTACAAGATAAAAATGAGGATACTATTTCCATTTTTCTTATGAACATCAATCAATCCAAAAGATATGTTAAGAATAGATGTAGAGGAGGCAATTGCTTTGTTTCCTTGATACAATTCCATTACTAGGGGGTCTGCAATGATAACTACTTCCTTATCACTATCCAAGTGATTTAATTCACGAAAATGTTTGTTCCCACTCATTTAAAAAAACATTATCATGGTTGTGTCTCTTGTGTCTCCATTTGAGGCAAGGACTTCAACATTTGAGGGATGAGATGCCGCTATATGTGGATGAACTAAAGTTGAACAACTTGAGTTACCTATAGAGGTTTTTCATTAATGTGTTTTGTCTTGTTTGGGAATTGAAGAATTCTTAGATCATTTTGATTCTTTTAGATCTCACCAACCTAATATTTTATTCTTGGGATCTAGGGGGCAAGATATCCCTTGAGGAGAAGGGCATGCATTTTGGAGATGACCAAGCTATTGACATATCTTGCAACATAAAGTTGTATTTTCGTAGTCCACTAGCTGCAAATAAACTACGCCATTCCAATTGAGAAGGATTTTGTCAAGCAACCCTTTGTTGAGTTCTATTTCAACACATATGCAAGCAAATGTTACAATACATCCTCTCTCTCGTCTATGTCTACCTTAATAAAATAGCTGAGCGAGTCACCCACATCAGCTAAGATATATAAATATAATAATATTTGAATATCTAATTAAAAAGCTAGGAGGTTATGAAAATGTTTTGTCAAATATTATTGTATTTAAAGTTATGCTCCATGAAAACCCACATTAAGATGCAAGTAAATATTAATTTATTTCTTATGAATATGAATATCATTATTAATATAAAAGAAGTTTAATCCCCACACTTTATCTCACTATCTATTATATTTCATCTCTCAAACTATATCTCACTATCTATTATATTTCATTTTATGCACTTATTATCTTTTTTGCACATATTATCTTTGTACACTTAACTTGAAACATATGAAAAACAAAGTACTTTACATTTAAATATAATTAAGTAATTTATGCTCTAACTAGACAATGGTGAAATTGTTAGTTGCATTGCGGTCTAGCAATCAATCGATGGGACTTTTCCATAATTTTCCAAGGTTCTATTCCTAACACTACAAGGAAAAGACCCTGTAGCAGAGGTTATAAAGGAGGTTTTTAGTGTTATAAAATTGACCAAAATTTTCAAAAAAAATTTGCTACAACATCTGTTTATGGTTACGGAGGTTTTGGCGGAGCTTTTAACGAAAATTCAACACAACTAAAAAAAATGGGTGGCCGGAGGTTATTACGAGTGTTTTTTTCATTGGTGCGATACTCTGGATTTAACGCACTAGTGCATACATATAGCAGGCGCCCCAGGGGGGTCAAAGGAGAATGCATCGGGCCGTTAAGGTATAAAACCGCACCGAGCGTAGTGTTGGTGATACAACACACTTGGCCATTCTAATTGATCTTGGGATTTGTGCGGTGCCCATAGGTAGTATCAACGCACCAGTGCGTAGACTTATAGAAATGCACTAGTGCGCAGTATCACACAAATGCACTGAGATTTATAATTGCTATCGGTATTCGTGCGGTGCCCATAGGTCGTACAAATGCACCAAGATTTATAATTGCTATCGGTATTCGTGCAGTGCCCATAGGTCGTACAAATGCACTGGTGCGTATAGACACACAAATTCCTCGGTGTGCAGTATTACACAAATGCACCGAGATTTATAACTAGTATCAGTGTTCGTGTAGTGCCCATAGGTCATACAAATGCACTGGTGCATATAGACACATAAACGCCCTGATGCGTAGTATCACACAAACTCACTGAGATTTATAATTGGTATCGGTATTCATGCGGTGCCCATAGGTCGTACAACAACACCAGTGCATATAGACACATAAACGCACCGATGCACTGTACCACACAAATGCCTTGATAATTTTAATTGGTTTTGGTATTTTTGCGGTGCCCATAGGTTGTAGAAACGCACTAGTGTACAGTAACTAACATGCACCGGTTTTCATTTTGTATTTTTTAGAAACGTCGACCTGTGATAGTGCAATTATTGTGATTGTTTTAAATTCATTATTCATCAAAAGTCGACACACCTTATAACAATATTCATATGAATTAAATTTTTATTAGTGCATTTGAGAACGACAATGGAGAACGCAATAGCGACAATGGAGAATGCAACAGAATAAATTATATATATATATATGAAAAAAGACATTCTTTGTCATACAAAATGGGACAGTTATTGGTATCCCTTTGTCTTCCAATTGGGACACTATGTCCATTACATTAAAGAAAATGTCTGATTTCATAAACATATTTCAAAAAATACAATGCCTTGCTTTGATATCCAAACATAGTGATCATAATTCTTCGCTTGAACTGTTGTCATTGCTAGAGCTACTTCCATGACTTGGGTTATTTTCAAGAATGTTTTGTTCATGGTTTTGATTGTTTTCTTCTTATTCACCTTCTATCTACAAACACAAAAATAAACTGTAATGAGTGTATATACATTGGTGAGAATAATGAAAATTGCAATATTAAATAATATACATCAATGTAAATCGAAAAGAAATGGCGTACCTTGCAACAATTGACTCATAAACTATACACATTCTTTCAAAACCATGTAACATGTCATCTTTCAAGATTTCATCTGTTGGTGCAGTTCCATACTTTGTTTCCTGCAAGTTTTATACCCCATAAACATCATATATTTAATATAAAAGTTTTTTTTCTATTAATTATAGACGAAGCTAAAAAAAACGAGATCGATAGATGTTTACAAATTCCACAATTAAGTTTTGATATGCCAACATATACTCAGAACCCATATTTAACCCAATTTCAATCAATTCCTCTGATGGTTCTTCTTTGTATGTTAGCACCTATTTGAAGACATTCAATGATGATTTTTGTAAAACAACTTAAAAAATACAAAAATGAAATCTAGTTAAGTTGTTATAATGAAGTAACAATTACTCACAAACTTAGATATCAACCCTTTTCTTTCTTGTCGTCCTGTTTTATGTGTTGAATGGGTTCCATTTTATTTTCTTTTCTGCAAGAAAATACTTGAAAATTAATTTTTAATGCTAAATTGTTTATTTATTGTACCTAATGATCGAAAAATTCAATGATTACATATTACATTTGAAGCACGTTGTTGTTGAAATGGATCCTCCTGCAATGCAATTTTGTCCATTTCTTTGACCATCCCCTTGTACACTTTTTTGGACATTCCTACTAGCATATTTTTGATATCAGCTCGTTCATCTTTTGAGATTTTCGTAATCTTCCTGAAAATGTAACATGACAATAAACTATTTAATCTTTATATTGATATATGAAAAGTAAATATAACAAAAGTGATATTTATAAATAATTCTAGACAAACATTTAAAGGAATATTAATTTTTCATTCCTTCTTTTTTGTTGTTGTACAGTTTTGCTATTAAAATTCTGACATGTCTCATTGACCAATTCTCTAGAAACTCTTCCTGTAGTTTAGAAAAAAATTGGTTCTTGGAATCATTGGATTGGTTTTTGTATTGTAAGTGGAAAGAACGTCTATAAATTTGTTCCACTAGATCCCTCAAACTTTTGTAAAAGATTTCCCCCCTTTCGTTAACCTCCAACACCACTCCAGATGAGCTAAGGAGCAATTCATTTTCATTTTCATGTTCTAATTTTTTTCTTTTCTTAGAACAAAATTCATTTTCTGAGTTGTTGGTCCCTATAGAACATTAAATAGATGAGAATTAATAGAATATTTGACACATGTTATCTAATAATTTTAATTATATTATTAATGAAAATTAAAAAAAGAAACTCATATTGGATTGATAGTATTTTTTCATTCACCTGATTTATCCTTTTGCAATTTTTCCATCAAGATTTTACACTCTTCTCATCCTAGATCAGAAATAATCTTATCGAACTTCATATTTTTGCGGCTTTGCATGATACACAGTAAACAATACATATTAGTTAAACTTACATATAGTTCAAAAATAATATTTTTTGTAAAGAATTTACAAATAACTTGTCTTTTTTTCTTTTCTTGATGTGTTATCAGTATTTTTGTTGCTTGATCTCTTGTCAATCATTTCTTTATCAATATCAAACATGTACCATATCATTCATTAATATATTTATAAATAAATTGTCAACTTTTCAAGTAAAAAAAAATCTCAAGAAACCAGTGTGTCATTCCTGGTGTACGCACCGACGTCGATGCGTGGGTATCTTAGAAACGCACCACACAAACAATATAATAGACCGTATGGTGCTCTATGTCAACAAGGAGCACTGGTGCGTTGCATGTCAATCACTGCATCAATTAACCATGATAAAATAATAAAAATTGTCGAGTGTTAGCTTTTGTAGCATAAACTAGTGCCATATTTTACATATGGTGCATCGATAAAAAAAAAAATTGTTTTTTAATTTTTTATCACATTACTTTCGCAATGCGCTTGTACAATACATAGCACCAGTGCGCTAGGTTATGCCGGGCACATCGATGAAAAAAAATGTTTTTTTTTTAATTCACGCAAGGGCCGACATGGATTGGGATTCGACTATGCAAATCATCCCGTCAGTTGGATGTCTTAGGTCTATATTTAGCAATACAAACCCTATAAATATAAATTGAAAAGCCCTAATTTTGAAATCCTGGAAAGAGGGAGAAAAAAGGGCAGAAACAAAAAGAATGTAGGGTTCGTATTTTTTGAAAGTGTTTTTTCTTTTTCTTTTTCGAAACAGAACATTCGCGGTGCACCATAAAGAAATAGTGCACCGGCTACATATTTTACAAATGGCGCACTGAGAAAAAATATTTTTTTTAATTTTTTTATCACAGTACTTTGGCAGTGCGTTGGGATAATAGAGCACACCGGTGCGCTCAAGTACACAGGGCACACCGATAATATTTTTTTTTTTAAATTTACGCAAGGGCTGACATGGATTGGGATCTGACTATGCAAGTCATTACGTGGGTTAGATGTCTTAGGCTTATATTTAGCAATATAAACCCTATAAATATAAATTGAAAAAACGTAATTCTAAAATCACACAAAGAGGGAGAAGAAAGAGCAAAAACAAAAAGATGTAGGGTTTGTTTCTAAAATTGATTTTTTTTTGGAGAAACAACATGTTCGTGGTGTGCCATAATGAAATAGTTCACTGGTGGCATATGTTACATATGACGCACTGATCAAAACTACTTTCTTTCTTTTTTCTTTTTTCTTTTTTCCTTTTTTTTTCTTTTTTTTTAGTCATCGTACTTTCGCAGTGCACTGGTATAATAGAGCGCACCGAGGAATTTTTTTTTTTTTTTAATTCACGCAATGGCCGACATGGATTGGGATTCGACTATGCAAGTTGTCTCATGGGTTGAATGTCTTATGACTATACAAACCCTATAAATCTAAATTGAAAAGCCCTAATTCTAAAATTACAGAAAGAGGGAGAAGAAAGGGCAGAAACAAAAAGAATCTAGGGTTTTTGTTTATAAAAATTGATTTTTTTTTAAATTTTGTTTTTGAAAACTACAGAAAAAGTTTAAAAAACAATAAACTTTGATTTTGTTCTTTTACTGCATAAAAAAAATTGCAGAAAAAGTAAAAATAAATAAACTTTGATTTTTTTCTTTTACTGCATAAAAAAAACTGCAGAAAAAATAAAAAACAATAAAATTTACTCATGTCGTTTGAAATTCTATGCTACAGGGTTTGAATCTCCAGAGGTTTGGAATTCTGATTGTCTGAATACTTCTTTTCGAACGCATTTCCCTGCTCCACAATGCTCTTGTGCTATGTTTTCTCCAAGTATGTATCCTGCAAATCTCTGGCTGAAATTTTTTGCAAAAATAGTGAAATATTGAAAAGTGTTTAATATTTAAAGAAATGTTTTATGAAATTAGATTTTCGAAAAATATTTTGCCGCCTATTTTTCAATTTACCGCTTTTTTCTTCACTTAAAGAAAATAGGGTTGTGTTTTTTTTATTTGCAGTTATTCGTCGCCGGTACATCCCTTAATAGAACCACACCAGTGCATCTGGATATAAAACGACACTGGTGCGCATTACCAAAAACGCACCGGTGCGGTGATCTGTACATTACGCACCGAAATTATATTTAGGTGTGTGCACCAAAATTTATTGTTGTTTTTCTCAAATGTGAGGAGAAAATATCATAATTATATGGAATGGACAATTCTTCAAAATCCATCTCGTTCCATAATATTTCTCAAAGTCCGTTGCAGAGTTCTCCCTATCCATCTCGAGACGTAATATTTACTTCAGATTTTATTTATATTTTCACTATCTAATTGAATTTATGTTTTTTATCCATGCAGTCAATCATGCAAAACTTAATTAAATTTATAATGTATAGAAATTTGTAGGTTCATGTAGATTCAACATCGAGTTCAGATGGACAAAATATTCAAATTGCTCCAAAATGTTGGAAGTTCTTATTGGGAGCTGCATACCACAAGGCACATTTGGTAGATGAAAATGGATAGCTGCTTCACCCCGTCAATTGTAGAAATATTGCATCTTCTAGCAACAATCCCGGGACAATGATGGTAATTATAATTATAATACTTTGGTATATATATTGATTAATATGTAATTATTTTAACATCAAACCAATTTATAATCATGCAATATTGTCAACATGGTTACTAATTGATATCATATATTTTGTACTAATCATGTTCAATTTTTATTTTTTTTTAATTATTAGGATTCTAGTGATAATGAATGACCTACCTATCATCTTTCGTTGCACCCCACGACAATGTCAAATTGAAATAAGACTGAATTAATAGAAAAAATCGGAGAGGAACGATACTTACAGAATGTGCTTTTGAATCAACCAATCGATTCAATTCTTGCTACGTCCGATTCACCAATTATGAATGATTATAGAAATAGTAAAGTTCTTCAAGGTCATAACAAGAGGCAATAAAATAGAGATTAGTATGATGATTACTTAAGGATACGAATGGCCATGGAGACAATGCTGTTAGATGCATTCCAAAACGATGATCAGCTAGGGGATGATGCTCATATCGTTGACACCTTTTTCGAAAGCCTTAAATTTGCTTCCACCACCCCTCTCTTTGGACCTGGCGGTCAGTCAAAGTCTACCCGATTGGGGACAACGATGTTACTGTACAACTTGAAAGCAAAGTTTGGCTTGTCGAATGCATGTTTCTCAGAACTTTTGAGGTAAGTTACCATAAAGTACTCCCTTATATAAATTTGAAATATAATCAGTACACTGCAATGAACATTACAAATGGTAAATTTATGAATGTTAATAACTATATCGATAGTAATGTACATTTATTAATATATTTTTCCATGATCACCAACTACAAGTTATTCAAAGATAAGGTTCTTATGAGTGATAATGTCTTGCTCGGTAGCTGCGAAGAGGCAAAGAAATTGTTGAAAATGTTGGGTGTTGAGTACATATCATATCATGCATGTCCAAATGATTGTATTCTATATATAGGAGAATATGTAGACAAAGAGATGTGTCCGAAATGTGGGCATGAAAGGTATGATAAATTAAAAAAGAAGGGTAAATCACGTACTGGTCCTCCTTTTAAGATATTGAGGCACATGCCTATAATCCCAAGGATTCAAAGGCTCTTTCGTTGCAAAGAATTAGCTATGTTGCAGGGATGGCATCCTCACACAGAAGTGAGTTGGGAGTTATGTGAATCCAAAATAATTCAATAGCCATGAAGCATATAGAGGATACATGGCCCAAAAAATTCAAGGATGAAGTATGAAGTCTATGACTTAGCATAGCCATGGATGGCGTCAACCCATATTCCCTCCAGAACACCAACTATTCTGTTTAGCCTGTAGTAGTGATCAATAACAATATCCCTCTATGGTTTTCCGTGAAGAATGAACATCTTATGTTGGCTCTCATAGTCCCTGGTAGAAGACAAGTGAAGAATATGGATGTCTACTTACAACCACTGGTAGATGAATTGAATGAATTATGGGATGGGATAAATGTATACGATGTATCAATACCCATCACAACAGAGAGGAGTTTTACGTTGTATGGCATATGTGCTTACATGACACATGATTATCCAGGCTTAGGAGTTTTCGCTGGTAAATTACATGCTTAATTTATTGATTTGTTTATATACGTAACAATATTCTTTCACATAATAGTTATTTAATTCGTTGTAATATTTGTTCTGATCTCCATGATATTCTTTAACATGCCATGCATATTAATTAATGTACACAAATATAATCTCATAGTTCTTGTAACAAAAGGGTATTTTGGAAGTAAATGTTGTGGACCTTCTCTGAAAGCTAGTTGGTCCAAGGACCTACGAAAGCCAGTGTATGCTTACTCCAGGGTATTGCTACCAGAAGAACACCCTTACAGAAGAGCAGCATCCGCTTTCAATGGTAAACAAGAGAGAACCCAAAGGCCTCCAATAATGACACCAGTTGAATGGCTTAGAGCATATGAGAGAGAGAAGGAGGAGGAGTTCATAGAAATGTTCGATTCAAATGGGGAGCCCATGTTCGATGATCCAGATTTCTTCGACACCTATGTTGAAAAATTACCCATGGGGATGAAAAGGAAATCTATCTTTTATGACCTCCCATATTCGGAGCATCTTAATATTACCCACTTATTAGATCCCATGCATATATTTAAAAATGTTTCATATTATTTATGGAGGCACATATCATCGAAACAAAGTGACACATTGCCTCTTAGGAAAGATCTTATTACTTCAAAAACTAAAAAGAAACATTGGCTAAGATGATTAGAAAGTACGGGATTAGAGGCAGGCATTGGTCCCTCTAATTGATGGTTTTTCAAAGAAGGTGATGTCCCATGGATTTTTAAAAAAGATGATATTTCTTTGGCAAAGGAAGTTATAATGGGTGTGAGGGTGCCAACTTCATACAGGTCTTCACTACAGCACTGCTTCACCGTGGATGACCATTTGTCAGGGTTGAAATCACATGACCATTTGAATCTTCTAAGAGTACATATAATGTCAAAAACATGATTTTATTATTGTTATATTAATAAATTTTATCGCATGTGGGGATCATAAAACATAACTAATTGTGTATATTATTGAATGTATTTATAACTTTTCAGTGTCATTATCCTTTGTTCGTGTGTGGGTGTATGAAACATGAATTCCCTCAAGACCTAGGACGTGCCATATCCAAATTATCTACATTTGTACGTTGGATCACGTCAAAGGAGATTCATGTGGCTAGCATTCCATGGTGGCGTCAAGAGATAGTTGAGATTGTTTGTATGTTTGAGAAGGAACTGCCGACGAGTTTCATGGACTTAGACGTTCATCTTCTAATCCACCTAGTAGATGAGTTTGAATTACTTTGGGTGGTTTCTTGTCATTGGTGTTCTTCTTAGAGAAGTACATGAAGAAATTGAAAGGTTTTGTTCGACAAAGGGCAAAACCCGAGGGGTCTATGGCAGAGGGGTACATATCGTATGAGTCTTTCTATTATGCCAGTGAGTACATCAAGCAGATCAAAAACAGACCAGGTGCGGTGATTTGGGATGATGAAAGGGATGAAGACAAAAGAGAAGGGAAGTTGCTCCGAATGTGTCAAAAAAAGTGATTGATAAAGAGTAAGCGACTTATAATTTTCAAATTTACAAAAAGTAGTTAATATTCATGTTGAACTTTGATATAATGTATATTTTGATCTCTAAGTACTATATAATGTTGGTTTGATTTCATCAGCGAATGTAGAAATTGAAGCAATCAATAAATTTGTTCTTTACAATTCTGAAGTGACACAACCGTGGGTTGCATTGTACGAACAAAAGAGGATGAAATGGGATAGTGATAGGAAAGAATTCAAACAGTTGAATGGTAGAAGTCTACCTTATCCCGATCATTTAAAAGAAAATATGCCAAAAAATATGCCCCAACAGTTGGGTTGTTGACCAAGTCAAAGAGAAATATGGTGCTACCGGTCATTACCCATGTGCTGAAGAGGATGCGCTAAACATAAGGATTGGGTGAAGCAACTCGGTAATAATATTTTTAATTTATATATAAATTTGAAACTTATATTAAGACATCTACATTTCATATTTTAACTGTTGGGTTATTATAAGACACATAACATTATGATTTTTTTAACTTTTTTATAATAGGTGCATTTGTTCCCATCTATGTGGGCATATGGACACCATTTTCGCACAGAAAATGACGATGCTGGAAACATCACACAAGACTATGGAGTGGAAGTCGAGTTCGATCAATTTGGTTGATCTAGTCACCGTGATCAAAACCTAGTACGAGGGACATTAGGTTACGTTGGAAAGATACAAGAGATCATTGAAGTGGATTTCTCTTCTTTCCAATGTGTTATTTTTAGGTGCAAGTGGTGGGACACCTTTGATCGGAATAATGTAAAGGAAGATCGCAATAGTAGGCTGATATATATCAACTCTAGAAAGACATGGGATGAAGCTAAGGATCCCTATGTTTTCCCTAAACACTGCAACCAGGTGTTTTTTTACCCAGATGTGTTGGATAGGGATTGGTGGTTCGTATTGACACATGACCCTAGATCAAAACATATTTTTGAGAACAATGGTGTTATCATGCCATGCAAGCTGGAAGATAATGAGGGTGATCATGAGAACCGATAGTGATATGGTACATGTGTTATTTCATCAATATTTATACTTTTTAAGATGGCTTTTTTGAAACATTATAATATGTATTTTGAATTAATTGGTAATTTGCATTGTGTTAATGTTAAAATCAATAATTCACTTGATAATTTGCAATTATGTTGATCTAAAAAACAATGGCGTACCGTATAAATTAGTTCTTTTTTTGTAATAAAATAATGATAATTCAAAAGTACATGAATTTATCTGCATTATTTTCTAAACTTTATTATGTTACAATAAATCATATTATTCTAGATTTATTATTTTACAATTATTTAAAATTTACAAATTTACAAATTTAAAATTTTAATAAATTCATTTCACATTAATACAATTAAAATTTTACAAATATTGTTCATACAATTACAATTGAAATTAGATTTATAATTACAATTACAATTTTACAATTTCACATAAAATTAAAATTAGAATTTTAGAATTTTACATATATACAATTACAATTTTACAAATTAAAAATTACAATTACAATTACAATTTTACAAATTAAAAAATTGCAATTACAATTACAATTTTACAAATTTACATATATACCATTACAATTACAATTTTAGAATTTTACATACAATTAGAATTACAAATATTACAATTTTACAATATCATGACCATTTAGTATTAAATTAATTAATAAACATCACGTTCATGATAACCATCGTACAAACATCATATTTGACTAAAAAACACATTCAAAATCCTAACATCATCGTGATCATGACCATCTAACAAAACACAATTAATATTATATATTAACATCATCACAACACAAACATCAAATATACATCTCATGTAAAATAACTCATGCTATCACATACACATTTCTATGCAAGTTTCATATTAAATGAACATATCTAACATGACCTAATAGTATACACATCATGATGATCACCAACATGTAAATTAAGTACAACTGCAACATGGACCATATATATATATATATATAACTGAATAATGTTAAAAATATACAACTGTAATATAAATTTCATGGATCAGTTGGTGGTAGTACAACATCAATATCAATACTAGTGGAGGCCTTCTCAGTCAATGGTGCAGCCTCGATGGTCCATGGTCCAGCCTGCTCATGATCATGAGTACTGATGGATGTTGCAGGTTGCTGACTGGACGTGGCCAATGGTCCAGCCTCATCTCCATGATGATTTTTGTTGGATGCTAGTGGAGGCTCATGCTCATCTGGCGCGGTGCGAGGTGAACGATCATGAAATGAAGAGTCACTTCTCATGGAATGTCCATCACCTGTTGCGTCTCGACCGCGCCTATAACGTTCAACAGTCCTCGTCAATTGCGTAACGACTATCGTAACTCCTATGACATGCTGCATCAGGCTATATGTATGTCATGCGACATGCCTCTCCACATTTGTAATAGCCTATCATTGGCCTCTATGTCTCTATAATGAGAGGGCCTGATGCCCGCCTCAAAAATCAATGCACTGAGTTGGTTGCCCAACTCCATTCGATATACTGCATCAAGTCGACCGCGCCTAGCACCGGCCTCTGGATGATCCTCGGCATCTGGCATGCCTCGATCATCATCAAGATCCACACCTGGATCATGTGGTGGTGCCGACATCTCCTCGCCATAAAAAGAGCG
The DNA here is from genome assembly GCA_034641835.2 of Pinus albicaulis. NCBI lineage: Eukaryota > Viridiplantae > Streptophyta > Pinopsida > Pinales > Pinaceae > Pinus > Pinus albicaulis. The sequence goes on along the minus strand of CM076581.1, from coordinate 930,773,972 downwards.
AATGTCTGCAAAATATATACAAGAACACAACAATAATTAGACAATTTCATTACACAATCTAATAAAAACAAGTTAAAGAACATGCTAGAATAAATTTAAATATATAAAACAGTAATATTACCTCTATCATCTGGTGGCTCATCAGCTGTGAAGAGGATGTTGGCACACCCTCGCTAATCCAAACCTGTGTAAGGACAGGGGACCATAACGAAGGAATGCTCATCAACATTGGATAGCAACTCCAGTGAATCCTGCGATATCCTCGCGAAAAATTAGTGTCACCCCTCTTGGGTATCATCTGCGCCCACATGTGCATACATGCCTCAAACGTCATCCTATGAGGTTGCCGAAGAAAAGTAGGCCTCGTCTCTGGAAACCTCTCAAAAAATAAACAAAAAAGCTCTGAAGTAAAAGGGAAGTTCACCCTCCCTTGTGCATGAGCACGATATCTATCTAAGGTTGTACAAACCTGCCACAAAAAAAATGGCACACCACCTAACAAGTCGTGGCTCATGAATTAAAGAATCAACATAATATAGAAGCGAGAAACTAATGCGTTTCCCATCACTGTTGTTGTGCGAAATGGTCGAAATGATAAGTGAGAGACACTGCACCTCCTCCCTACCAAATGCACCAATACGTAATTGACCTCCAACAACCTGAAACTATGCAGGAGACAATACATTTTCTCCAATGTATCTCTGGGAGTAAACTAACTGACTCCCTGCTACACAGCCAACCGAAACCTCTGGGAACGAGGGAAAATCCACCCTTCTCCTCAATAGCCCTGTAATGAAGTATATATCCTCCTCAGTGGGTGTGTACCACTGGTTGATACCAACCTAGAAAGCCTATTGCTGGACATTCCACCTTCGGATAAGATGTCTCAAAAATAAACTATGACCCTTTAGGGAAGTAGCCTCCTCATAGAACTTGAGGAGGCCTTTCTGCCTTAGGAGCCCCTGCGTAGCTACTGTAATAGGGGGAGGGTACGCATCTCTCTCCCTCTCTCGTGCCTCGCATAGGTGAACCATGTTATACTACTCCGCCTGTTGTTGTTGCTGTTCCCCCTCTTCTCTCCTTTCACTTCTCTGAATGATTGACATATTAACCACAATTTTTTTATTAAATGAGACATGTATTTAGAAATATACATATATAATTTTTTTTTTAAACAAAATAAAAAAACAGTCGGTGCGTCAAAAACATAGTCACGCATCAGTCCCGGTGCGTCTTTCTATGGAGCGCACCAGCCTCGGTGCACCTGATAATATTAAGTGCCAATGTTTTGTGCGATTTTTTGGTCGTAATTTTTTTTTTAGTTAACCCCGTTCCGGTGTGCAGGGTTTATGGGTGCACCGGTGTGTTTTTGTCATTCCGCGCCAGGAGGTTTATATTTTCGCGTGCTTTTTATGAGGCACCGGTGCAGATGCTCTGTAAAGCACTGGGGCGCTACAGTAATAAAATGCACCAGGCAGGTGTGTACGGAGGGAACGATGTCTGGTGTGCCAATGTTTTCTGTGGTTTTTTGGCCGTAATATTTTTTTATTTAACCCTGTTTCGGTGCGCGGGGTTTATGGGTGCACTAGTGTGTTTTCTTCATTTTGCACCGGGCGGTTTCTGTTTTCACGCATTTTTTATGAGGTACTGTTGTGGAAGTGTTGTAAAGGACCGGTGCGCTACAGAAATGAAATGCACCGGGCGGGTGTGTACGGAGCGCATGGTGTCCGGTGTGCCAATGTTTTGTGCGCATCGGTGCTTTCTCGTGTTCAACGCATCGGTGCGTTTTACGGTGATAAGCGCATCAGATGAAATACATCCGCAAACACCTCTGCCCGCCAACCTCCTCTAGTAACCTCTGCTAGAAACAGATGTTTGGGGTATTTTTATAAGGAGTTCCTAAAAAACATCCGCTAGAGAGTCTTTTCCTTATAGTGTAAAGGGATGGTACATTAAGATGTTTCCTTTAGCATCTACCCTAGTTGATTAAGAGAAAAAAAGGTTAGGTTTCAAAAATAAGAATTTATGATATAAGTTGAATAAAGTTGAATAGAGTTTAGTCATAACTATTGTGGGCAAATTCATAGAAAATGTGTTATGGCCAAATTCTCCAAAAGGCAATGTTGGTAATTTTGAAGCATTTGTTAAAACCATTTGTTGGAGACACACAACAGCTATGACAACTCTAGTCATCATCCACTATGCCTTAATAAAACGTGGAACGTACTTGCAAACACTTTCTTTGGCACGCCACAACACAACGCTTGCTAACAACAAACCCAAATGATCTTTGCACAACACGTTTTGAACTGCACTATCTATCCATGATGTCTCTCTCTTGGAAGTTTCATCGACATTGCAGGGGTAAGTCGAACTATAGAATCTCCACGCATCACACTTAATGATTTCCTCTATATTATTTGTTTTGAAGGTCGCACTAAATAGCTTCGAGTTAATAATAGGGGAGTGGGTACATTACAATTATAATGCTAGTTCTATAGAATATGTTGTGGGTGCACACGTGTCTTAACCCAAACTATTAGGGGTTCAACCACATCCTTGCCATGTGCATGATATGCCAAGCAGTCGATGGTATGATGGAAGGGATGGATGAGTGATCACCGTTACATGTAATGGGGGAGGAAGGGCATGAGTAGTTTGTTAGGACAACTTAATTAATATAATGTGTCGGTGGTCTTTGGCTTACATGAAAGATATGCTCCTCATTATCAAAGGTGCCTTCAAAGTTTCTAAACGGTATTTGTGTCTCATTAGGTGGACGGTATAGAAAAACATGTGGTGGCCATTGTAAGAGATTCTTCTGGACTAAAGTATTAATGGGACCTTACTCACAATGGACCATCGAGGGACCATGGTTTTTAATATTATTGTAACCCAAAGTCTTCAACCACATGGATTACGTCTAGGTGGATATGGGACAAGCAAAATATGACATAGGGATCATTCTAACCTAATTGTTTAACATCTATGGTGGAGTTGATGTGTCAACTAGTGGTTACTCCTCATACCTACTTATTGCATTAGTACTAGTATTATTATAAAGTTATAACTTTATACATAGAGTTATTATTATATAATTATATACGCACAATGCCACTCCTAGCGCCGACACCCATGTTGGTCAATGACTTGCCGTTCCAAGATTAGAGACCGTTGGTAATTACTTTAACGTAAGAGAGGCGTGCCTTTGCCTTTGCCAACTTCGCCGCCAATTTTCTTATTTTTTAAATGGTTTCTGTGGAAATGTAAACGTTGTCTATTTTGTTTGAGTCGAAAACTTTGTCCTTTCCACGTCATTAACTTTATCAAAAGCCATTATAGATTCTTCCCGATTTGTGGAAATGCGAGTAGATGATTCGTCATCGAAATCCAGTGGATATGTTTATAATCGTGGGCGATGCTAGTGGATGACGTGGTTGGAAATTGGGCCTCGAGCGCTGGATGGGGAATGAATTCTAAAATAATGAAACGATAAAAACTATTTTAATGATGTGTAAATCAACAAAAATCCCTTTTTTATATAAAATGTTTTTTTTTTTAAATAATAATATTATTATTTTCCATGGGGTAGGTGCCTTCACTACAACTATGTTAGGTTCCATGTATAATGTGTGCCTTCACCTTAATTATGTTAGGTTCCAATGAAAGCCTAACTTGTTCTCATATATTTGAATGACAAGAGAACTAAAAAGGCTTAAGAGAAGACTTTTTTTCAGTATGAAAAATACCTTGGTTTATATTGAGTACCAGGAACAAAACAAAAAGAACATTACAATGCACTAATAACAATTCTCATCATAGCCAGAAAAAACTGATTTGTCGTAGTCGCACCAAGATCTTACAAAGATTTAATGAAAAAGTACATTCCAACAACTACAGAAATCGGAAACAGAGAAAACACAATTTTCCACGCCCAGAGGCGAAACAAAAAGTGACTGTGGCATCGCTGCGGGGCCACTCAAACTAGATAAGGACACCACATAGTTTTAACCTGAGACAAAAACATCACATTTAGTTCCAAAAACTGAAAAAACACAGCCTCTATGCTACTACTGAACTTAGATGATGGGCACAGAGCCTTCGGCCTGAAGACCCTGTATATTAAAAAGCTGATAATTTATCTTTCCATATGCATCCTATAGCCCCTGCGTTGACAACTCATCCGCAGTATTGTTCTTTTCGCGATATATGTTCTTGTAAGTAATACCTACATAAAAAGTTCTAAGAGTATCAATTCTGCACAGCCAGTGTAAAAGAGAGTCCATATTAATTTTCACTTTGTGATTCAGATGGTCAATCAAGAAGACTCTAAATATGGAAGGTAGAGGATTGCCTCATGAAAGGTGCAATTTTACGAAGAAAAATTATGAAAGTTCGTGTAATTACCCTTTACTTTTGTGTGAAGGACCCTTGTTTTTGTTTGAGGATGGAGGCACCCCCATTTTGGTGTGGGTATTTAGAGAAAGTAATGTTTCTAGGCTATTCATATGTTGCATTCTCAAAAAGGATAAGATGTAATGATTAAATTTTTTTTTCTGAGTTATAGGCTTAATTTCATGTTTTATGGTTGCACGTTTAAAGAGGATAAAATGTTAGGGTTAAACTTTGTATGAGTATAGGCTACTTTTATATTTTCTCTTAGAATCAATTAAGTTTATTAATCATTATTGATTTCTACTTTTAATTTCTTTTATCCAAGTAAGTTGTATCAATCAGAATTAACTTGAATACTATAGTATAGTTTAAAGTAGGAAAAATCCATAATAAATTGATTCACTTAACTTAATGTTTTAAGGAAATATTGTTCACAATTAAATTATATTATTTGCTTTATAAAAATATATACCTTAAGACATAATTCACTATATATATTAAAAAACCAAAGAATCATGAATAAAAGTACATTAAGGCTCTAAAACATCATAAACACTAGCACCTTTGTAGCTATTCCACTCATCCTTATCTAATTAACTGGAGGGTGGATATACATGTTGCAAAATAACATCAATATTATGAATTTATACATATCTAGCTCTGGTAAAATTTTGGGCACTTCCTTGCCTTTTAAGGATGGTCCTCAGTGTAAAGTGGACAACGTAGAATTAGTGCACCCATGGTACCCTAGTCTTGAACCTTTGGATGTTTTGGTCCAGATTTTGGATATAATGGTAATATTTGCTTTATATAAATGACCCCATCTATAAATGATGTAAGCATCCTATTATGAACACCTAATGTGGAGCTCAAGAACAATGCCTAATTAGTGAATATATAGAAATGTATTTTCAATAAAAATGTTAATGATATAATGCAAAGTAGACTTGCAATGATCTTCTCATGTAAATAATTTTTCAATGATTAATATGAAGATTTCAAGGATACCCTTGGAAGAGCACCAAAGAGAATATGAATCCACTAGAGGGAAAGAAAAGAGAGTGACCAAGGGGTAATATAATAATCCTAAATTCATTAATTTCTAAGTCTCGTAGCATTCACCTTTTCATAATGTGCATTATTAAAATCCCAACCACCAATCATTGAATGTATGTGATGGGTGAGAAAGCCCACCTTCCTTTGTCATGAGATCACGGAGGTTGAGTACAATTTTGAAGGAGCATAAGGGACTCCATCTCCATGGGGATTCAAACCACATGGATATTCAAACCATCTCTTTTCCCATGCAATCTCTTCATGCATTCAGATTGACTATCACATTATCTCATCCTAATGTATCATTCCATTATATTTGAGGTTGTTCAAGGGATGTCAATCATTCCGAGGTATGTTATTTTGATGGTATTCAATATAATTGCAATTTATTTTAGCCAAATGGGGGATCCTATTCTTAGAGGTGCTCTCATGCTAAGTTGGATCTCTAATTGGAGACTGTATGTAACTACATAGAGTTGTGGAAGAGAAAGTTATGTACCTAGGAGACAGAGATGGAAAGTTGCAAAGGAGTATAGAGATTAGGATTGATAGGAAACCATACCAATTATCCCTATAGATTGTTGCAGACCATGCGCTTGAAGAGCGAAGATATTACTCTAATGAGTTGATCCTCAAGGTACACTACAATTTGGATTCCTTCTGCATGCGCTAAAGAGTACTAAAGGGAATAATAATTATGAAGGGTTGTTGAGAAAAGAAAGGAGATATATTCCTTGGTGGCGTGGGAGCAGTGAAGGGAGTGTCATGGCTAGATTCGCTAAAGTGTTTTCCAATGATTTCTATGGTAAATAACGTGGTTGAGCTTGAGAAAAATTAGGTTAGGTGAGTGACTTGACTATCCTAGACTATTTTCCTTCACCTTTATGGCCCCATAGCCTAGCTTAGGGATGGAAATCATAGATGATTGTCTAGTTTGGGTGAAAATTTGCTTGTGGGAAACCAATTTTCTTGTACCAACTTATTCAAAAGACCAGTGATACTATATTGAGTTTTTATTCATAATTGTTTTTAAAAAAATTGTGGGTTTCTTGTGAGTCAATTGCAATAGAATTCATGGATGTTTGATGTGTTATTTAGCTTAGTTATTTACTTGGAAAATTTTAAATTCCTCAAAATTTATTTGGTTTGAATTTCTCTTATGCATTCAATTTTTATGTAGCATTATGGTTTCATTTATAGACAATGTGCCTTTGTTTAGGAAACTGTCCATTGTTTAATGTAAAATATTTATTTAAATTGAATGGAAAGCCCTTTCTTGTATAAATTCAAATAAGGCTAATAAAATTTTCATCTTTTTATGAAGTGGGATGCTAAGCCATATATAAGGTTCATTTTAACTCTAAAACCCCTTATTAGGCCATATATATTGAGTGATACAATTCTATCATTTATATTGTTATGTAGGCTATAAATTTTCATGGTCCCAATTTAGTATAATTGTACACTTTGTCTCTTATATATATACTATGCATACCTAGTCTTAGGATCATTAAATCTTGTCTTGTACATTGTATTAATTTGTAAAAGGAGGTTTCACCTCGAAGAAGATTGTAATTATTGGTTTCTTATCATTTTAGGCACAATGTTCTTAACATTTGGTATCATAACATACAAACCTAGGGTTATTCTTCTTTAAACAATTCATCCTAGAAATTTCCTCATAATTTTTTTCATGGGAGGTTTTGGATGTTAAAACTTGGATAGTATTGAGCAGACAACCTCAGGGAGCATGTTTTTCGGTTTTCAGATCTCTGTTTGCTATACTTTTGAAGCTATGCCCTAAGTAAGTTAGGGTACTTGAATAATCCCAAGATCAGTTTCAAATAGGTGAGTCTGAATTTTTATCTATAAATTTTTTTATGCGAGGTTTAAAATAGTGAAACTTGGAGAATATTGAGGAGAAATATTTGGGAACATATGGTTCAAACTTTTTATATTGGTTCACCATACTTTCATAGATATGCTCTAAGGAAGTTAGGGTCCTGAATGCTCCTGAAATTAGTTCAAAAATGTCGAATTCATATTTTCTCTATAATTTTATTTGGGGATGTTTTGGATAAGAAAAATTGGACCATATTGAGGAGAGTTATTTGGAAACATATGGTTCAAACTTTAGAGTTTGGTTCATTTTACTTTTGTCAATATAGATTGTGGAAGTTAGAGTTTGTGAAGGATCTTGAAATCCATTTCAAACTGGTTATCTTTGTATTTTTGTTATAACTTCTTTTCTATGACTTTTAAGAATATGAAATATTTAGGTATATTAGCATACATATATAAGTATTTAATATCAAAATTTTATAACTCTATTTGAATAATTGGACACGTGGAACACTATATAAGTTAACTCAAAGAAAGAAACCATAATAAATGAGTTTTGGGAAATTTACCATAACTTTCACTTAGCACTTTAAATTTTGGTCAAACCTATGGAATTTTAGAGAATACATTTCGAAGTATTAGAAATCAAAATTTTAGATATAAAATGGCTCAAATTTAAAACATATATATAAAAAAAGTTCATCCATTCAAATATTGTCGAAGTTTTAAAGGTATCTGACTTACAAGTAACATAATTTTGATTGAAGATCTAATTTTTTGGGTGATTATAAATTGTGATAAAGATGTATATTATTACTATTTCTCACATGGCTCCAAAGAAATATCCAAAATATTTTACACCAACTAAGCCTCCTCAAGGTTCATAGAGGGCTTATGAAGAAAGTGAAGACTTAGAACTTAAATTATCCCAATTAGAGAAAAAGTTAATGAAATGAATGGTTGTATGTTTAAAAATGTGTATTTATCAGGTTTTCAAGAAAATATGGATGAAATGGGATAGAAGATGAATTAAAATCAGGAATAAATGAAAAATTCAAGGAGGATATACAAATATCCACTAGGGACGAAATACATGAATTACGAACCATTCTATTAAAATATCTCCCTAAAAGGAATGTGAAGATACAAGGAAATCATGAACTCAAGGAGAAGCATGGCGATGGGACTTAATCATATATGGGGAGTATGGTATCACAATTGGAGATCATGAATATTGATACATAATCATAATCTAGAATTTTTAGTCCAATATCCACATCATTGGGGATTCAAGTCAACACCAAGGAACTACTACATTTCAAAGATTGATATGAGTAAGTTTGATGGTAATGATTGGTGAGCCCTGGTATTGCACCAAGAGTGCTGCAACTCCCAAGGGTTGCCCTACTTTACTTTATCAACCCTAGGTTCGTATAAACTTGGAGTTGACAATTTTATATACGTAGCAGATGCATTATATTCATGTCATCCTCTTCTGCTCTACGAAAGGGTGGTACTTCTAGGGTTTCTCAGTGAAGCATGGCACACTTCAATGAAACTAAAATAAATTGCAGAAAGGAAATGACAGAAATGAAACTAATTTAATTTTCTGAAAGGAAATGGCAAAAATGAAACTAATTTAAATTTCACTTAACGTGCCCAATCGGATAAACACACCCTGCTCCTATCTATGCAGCTATTCATGACCTAATTCTAATTTGAAGAGGTGTTTCTTGCAGTTCATAGAAGAAAGGGGTAAAGGTGCTAATGCAGAGATAAACACGTGAAACAAGGCTTAGAGGTGGAACGATGGGTTTAAACCTTATTAAAAATTTATTATAGTGAAAAAATGCTTCGTAGCACAATGATTTAAAAAGTGTGATGGCGGAGTTGTGATGGAGGATGAAAGTGCGATATGCGATATCACAATAGCAATATCGCAAAGTTGGAGGGATAATGGGAGTATTATTCAGGAGTGGGAGCGAAATGCGAACTGCAATGGGGATAAAAAATAAGAAGTGTGAAATGCGATGGGGTAAAAGTTGCGAAATGCGAAATGCGATGGGGTAAAATTTGCGAAGTGCGAAATGCGATGCGCCAAAATTAGTGAAGTGCAAAATGCAACGGGTGACGTGGAGGTAGGATGGGTGGCAGAGTGCGATGAAAATATCGCAATCAACGTTGGGAGTGGTATGTCTGAAAGGAAAAAGGGAAAAGGTTGTGAAGTGCGAAATGCGATTTGTGATGTGGTGGAGTATGGAGAATTATCGCAATCGGTGTCGGGAGCAGTGAGTCTTAAAGGAAAAAAGGGAAAAGGTTGTGAAGTGTGAAGTGCAATTTGAGATGTGGCGAGGTATGGAGATTTATCGCAATCGGTGTTTGGAAGCGATAAGTGTTAATGGAAACCAAATAAAAATTCGATTTGTGATTTGTGAAGTATGGTAGCGGGAGATTCAAGGAGCAAAGGCGGAGGTCAAGCTTTGATGGATTTTCAAGCATTTTGTGAATAAAAATGGTGCGACAACTGTTAAGGAAAGGATAACTAAACGTGTAACAACGGGGTTTCAGAGGCATAACAACAAAGATAGAGGATGAAGCGGGAGGTGTCAATGAAATTCTCCGTGGCTACCTGCGCATACAATTAAACTATTGATTTATGCAAGAAATATGGACAGTGCATGTTAAAGACATAAAAAAAATTCTAGCCTAGTCCCAGAAACAGAGAATCATAACTCAGAAAGCATTTTTGGTCTACGGGAAGGTCTACCCTCCTCGAGCTCTATCGACAGAGATGAGGGGGGAGGCTGCCTCATAGTTTTATGGAGTTCATCAACTATTCTACTGCACAGATAAACATATTAAATCTACAACAACAAACTATAAAAACAATGAAAATATCATAAACTAGGTATATGTTCAAGAATAAAACTAACTAAACGACAGAAACAAAACTAGCTAAATGATAGGAAGGAAAGAATAAAAACAAAACAGAAGCTAAGTCACATGAGTTGGGCCCTAACCCATGAGCCCAGCTCTCTAGAACTAGATCAATAAAAATTCATCTAAATACTCATTGCATTAAAAATACAATCTTATTACATATTGAAGGTATTAAACAAAAAAAGCCTAATAGAATGGAAAGTGAATGGCATGGGATGTAATGGAATGGAATGGATTGCATCGAGTGGACCAGAATCCACCGAAATTAACGTGAATTAGCTCTTGATCAGATTTATTTATCCCCAAGGGTAGCTACCAATAGCTCCCTTAAAAAATAGGTAATGAGTCCACTTGATTCCAAGTGAAGTATGGCTTGAGTGCACTTGGGCTTGAGTTGCTTGGCTACCTGTGGAATTCGAATTGTTGGAGGGGATCTCATGAGGATCCTTTGTTGCCTTTGAGAGTTAAAATAGTGATTGAGTCCACTTGACTCCAAGTAAACATAGATTTAGTGCACTTCATCTTCAGCTTGCTTGGCTGCCTTTGATAGTTAAGGAGGGTGGACAACCCCCTTGAATCTCTCCAAGATTTCTCCATAATTTCCTAAAATTGTGCTCATTTATTCTTCAATCTTGATCTTCCAGTGGCAGGGAGAAAGTACCTAAATTATCTCCTTCTCCAAATCTACATAATCTGCCCAACATTCTCACAATATTCTACAAAAATAACCAATATTAGGTACAAATACGCAATTACCTTTAAACCTTCCTAGGAAAATATTAAACACTACAAGGAAAAAACCCTCTAGCGGAGGTTATAATGGAGGTTTTTAGTGTTATAAAATTGGCCAAAATTGTCAAAAAAACATTTTCTACAACATCTATTTATGGTTACGAAGGTTTTGGCGGAGCTTTTATGTTATGAAACCAACTCCAAAAATGGAAGAAAAGAGAGATCAACGCCTTAAAAATTATCCACTTCGAGGGGGAAACCTACAATACATTACATACATGAAAAATTCTTGGATGATACAAATGAAAAAACCTACTTCTATATATAGGAGTCCATGGGGTCACAAGATAATCCTAGCCGGCCTAACAACAATAATTTAAGGGCAAAATAATAACAATATTGGGGTTACACGGGTACAACAATAACAATAAAGGGGTTACACTAACAACAATAAGGGAATAAACTAGTAATATAGGGACCTAACATGCCCCTCTCCTTCAAAAAAGTTTTTTCCTCAACACTTGAGTAGCTCTCGATGCTTCTATATAAAATTCTCATCCTCCCATATAGAATCTTTAGTGGGTAAGTTCTTCCACTTGATGAGATAGTCTGAACTTGGTCAATTTTGTAGCTGTTGAGTTCTTGTTTCCGTGACTGCTTCAAGTTCCAATATGATTTTTCCTTCCTCATCAAGTTCTGGCAATATTGTTTTGACTGGAATTTTGTCACCTATAACATTCTTTAAGCATGAACATGGAAAACTGGATGCACTCGCGAAGAAGTAGGAAGCTCCAATTTGTATGCCATAGTACTAATATTTTGAAACACCTTGTAAGGACCATAATACTTTGGCGATAATTTATTATCCTTCTTAGATTTCTTGAGGGGCATTTGTTTGTATGGTTGTAGCCTTAAAAATACCCAGTCTCCTACATCAAAACTTCTCTCGCTGCGATGTTGATCTTCTTGTTGTTTCATGTTATTTTGTGCCAAATTTAGGTTATCCTTTAAGAGTTGGAGAACTTCTTGTTGATGCTCAATGTGATCTTCCACTGCTTGAACATTATAATTTCCTCTTAAAGATGATGTGATGGACAGTGGATAATATCCATAAACTTCCATAAATGGGGTCATTTTTGCTGCAGTATGGAAGGAAGTGTTATACCACCATTCTATGAGAGGTAACCACTTAACCCATTATGTTTTCTGATTAGATACAAAACAACAAAGATATCCTTCCAAACATGTATTCACTATCTTAGTTTTACCATCGGATTGAGGATGATAAGATGAGCTATGAGCTAGTTGAGTACCCAAACAAGAAATAATTTTGTTCAAAAATTTCTAGTAAAAATGGGATCCCTGTCACTTACAATAATTTTTGGGTTTCCATGTAGCTTTTAAATTGTTTCTGTAAATGTTGTAGAAACTGTACTTGATTTAAATGGATGAGATAATGCACAAAAGTGTGCATACTTGGTAAGTCTATCAACTACCACCAAAATGACACTCTTTCCTTTGGATTTAGGTAAACCTATGATAAAATCCATTGAAATCTCCTCCCAACGTTGACTTGGAATGGATAAAGGTCGTAGAAGACCCGGGGTCTTAATTGTCTCAACTTTATTTTGCTGGAAAACCAAACATTCTGCCACAAACTTTTGAATATCAGATTTAAGGCCATCCCAAAAAAATTCATTCTTCACCCTGTGGTAAGTTTTTAAAAATCATAAGTTTCCTCCTAAAGGAGAACTGTACAATTCCAAAAGAATATTTCGTTTTAGTTGGGAATTCTTACAAATATATAAGTGATCTTTGTACCATAAGGAATCATTTTTCCAACTAAATGTATCAGATGTACTAGGATCTTGCTACAAATTTTGAATGAGTGTCCACAGTTCTTCGTCCTTCTTCCATTCATCCCTTTCTTTGGTTATCCAATCTGGTTGGATAATAAAAATGGCGCAAATTAATGCTTCCACCTCCTCATCCTTTCTTGAGAGTGCATCTGCAACAACACTTAACTTCCCTTTTTTGTAGATGATTTCAAAGTCATAGCCCAACATCTTTGTGACCCATTTTTGTTACTATTCTAAAGATATTCTTTGTTCCAAAATTTTTTTAAGACTATCATGATTAGTTTTTACCTTGAAGTGTCTTCCCATTAGGTAAGGTCACCATTTCTTTAGTGCCTATAGTATTGCCAACATTTCCTTCTCATAAATAGATTTCTATAAATACTTTCATTTGATATGACGACTTTCAAAAGAAATGGGTTTTCCTTCTTGCATTAAAACATCACCAATTCCATTTCCTGAGGCATCACATTCCACAATAAAGGTTTTTGTGAAGTCTGGCATAGCTAAGACTGGTGCTAGACACATTGCCTCTTTAAGATGTTCAAAGGCCTTAGTTGCTTCAGGAGTCCATGAAAATGCATCTGTCTTCAATAATGTTGTTAAAGGTGTTGCTGTTCTCCCATAATTATTAACAAACTTGCGATAATACCCTGTTAACCCCAGAAATACTAGCAACTGATTTATGGTTGTGGGGACTTTCCATTCCTTAATGGCTTTAATTTTGTTAGGGTATACCTTAATACCCTCATGAGATAAAATATGACCAAGATATTCCACCTCTTGTACTCCAAAGAAACATTTGGATGTTTTTGCATATAATTGTTTCTCCTCCAATAGTTTGAGCACCTTGTCAACATGTTGAACATGATCCTTCCAAGACCTACTGTAGATTAGTATATCATCAAAAAATACTAGAACAAATTTTCTAAGGAAGGGTTTGAAAATAAAATTCATCAACACTTGAAATGTGGAAGGTGCATTGGTAAGGCCAAAAGGCATGACCAAAAATTCATAATGACCCTCATGAGTTCATAATGTTGTTTTCAGAATCTATTCAGTCTTCATTATAATTTGATGATATCCTGAACGAAGATCCAACTTGGTAAAAAAAATTGCTCCATGTAATTCATCCAATAATTTATCAATCACAGTGTTAAACACATGCATGGTAGGGTGGAGAAACTAAACACACACATAGAAAGATAAGCGTGAGTTGTATATATTACCAATGATATGATGTACATTTATAATATTATGAGGTGACCCTTGGATTCATCTTCCAAGGTCACTTGGACTCCTTTGTGACTCTTCCCCCCCTTAATCCGAAGGGGTATGTGTGAGTCCAAGAAGAGAGTTGTAATACAAATCTGCAAAGTATGCATGGCAGCACTTAGGCTGAATCAAATCTCTGAAATGTTGGCATAAAGAGGTGGTTTAAGGATGACCACCAACACTGGAACGCAACGCTTATTGCAGTTTCCAGAAATCTTCCAAAACTTGGAAGAAGCTAAAGGCTTCTGCTAGAGGAAGTGTCCCTCATATTTGAAGAGGGAGACCTTCAACCTAAAAGAAGGGAAGTCTACAATCTGTGATGGTTTAAGGATGACCAACAACACAAGCTAGCAAGAAGCTGCAGTCTTTTGCTAGAGGAAGTGTTCTAAAAGAGAAAGAATATCAACCTCACATAGATGGTTTAAGGCTGTCCACCAACCAAAGGCATGCTCATGGGAATCTGTCTCTGGCTACAACTCTGAATCTGGAATGACGAATTGTGGCTTAGGCTTGCTTGAACTGTTGTGTCTCTGGCTACAACTCTAAATCTATAATGAGAGATTGTGGCTCAGGCTCGCTTGATGTGGTGTCGAAGCTTGTAGATGACCACCATTTTCCCCTGCCAGGTACAAGGTGATATGATGGTGAAAACCCAACTACAAGATTGTTCTATATTCGAGAACAAGTTTTGACATGCGACTTAAACATCTTCCTGGTTGTTGATGCCCATTTCCAAGAAGTGATCCATCCAAGATGAATCTTTGTTCTTGCAGGAGGCTTGGTTCTGAAGCATCTGTGTGAAGAATGGGTGTCTCAACCACAGTGCCTGCATGGGTGAACATCGAAACAATGATCTTTCATATGGCCAACGCGATCACATTGTTGGCATTTTACAATTTTTTGTTGTTGTTGTGGAAGAGGAGTAGGATCTCGAACAGCTGCAGGTGAACTGTTATAAAGAAATCTGGCACTCTGAAATTTGATAGTCTTGGAGTAGTTTGGAATATGAAAGGACAACTCCTTGTCATATCCAAGACCATTTTTATGCTTGTTGTGGACAAGCTCTTCCTAATGTCTGATGATGGGCTTGGGAGGTGAAGCGTGAGCCTCTGCATCTGCATACAAATCTGCTTTCGAACTAGGCACTGAATGTGAATCGACTGCAGCTTTATATTCTTGCTGCTGATGGGAGTCCCTCTCAATTTTCTGAACAGAAACAGGTTCAGAATGATGACTCTTTTACTGAAGTTCATTTTTCTGGAGCTAAGACTCCAACTGAAAAAACTCAATCTTGTCTTGTGCATCTTGTAAGCAAGTTTGAATATTAAAAAGAGTGTTCTTTCTCATTTTTACCATATCATGAACAATGGAATGAATGAGGTTGTGCAACAACTCTAATGCGTCATTTATTTTAGCCATTTTTCTCAACAACTCAAATTCAAAGAGATATTCACAAGCTTGGATGCTTCACTATCGATGAGTAGATGGTCTTGAGCTTGCTATTTTACCTCATAATAAAGACGAAGGAAAATTCCAAAAACTATGAGTAAGTTTTATGATACCACCAATTATTAACATTTGCCTTCACATTGTCAATATCTTTCGGAGAGTCACCCTTCTAAACATGCCACGCATCTTAGTCACATTTTCATAATAGAGAAACATACAACAAAAAATTCACTCTTCACTATATAGAAAATCCATATATCTGTTTATTCATATACCATCTCCCCTCTCTCTTCTTCTTCTTCTCTCTTCTTTTTTTTTTGGTTGAAAAAAAAAAATTTGGGGGAAAAAACAGACGTATTATCTGGGGGAGGTGATTACTGGGGAAGGTGATTTTTGGGGGAGGTGAAATATGGGGGAGATGATTACTGGGGGAGGCCAATCTAAAAAAAATTAAAATTATAATATTGGCCGAATTTAAAAAAAAAAAAAGGAACACAGATTTGGGATGGCAGGGAAGGCCGAGCGGCTGTGAGAGGGGAGGGGAGGGCCGAGCAAGGGGGAGGGGCTATGAGAGGGGTTAGGGGTCATGAGGGAAGTGATGGATGTGAGGGGAGGGGAGCAGAGTGGGGAAGGCGAGAGTAAGCAGGGAGGGGAGACCAAGGAGTAAGTGGGGAGGGGAGGGGAGGGGAGCGGAGTGGGGGGAGCGGGGTGGTTGGGGAGGGTGGGGTGAGCGAGGGTGTAGAGGGGAGAGGGATGAGCGGGGAGGGGAGGGAGCAGGGTGGTGAGGTTGCAGAGGGGCGAGGGATGAGGGGTGAGGACTATGCGAGGGGGCCAAGGAAGGTGTGGTTGTGGGGAGTGAGGGTAGGGGAGAGGGGGCGAAAGTGAGGTGGGGAGTGGTGTTGTGCGAGGGGGCCAAGGGATGTGAGGAGAGGGCCATGAGGCTGCGAGGGACTGTGAGGTGAATGAATTGGAATGGGAATTCACACAAAATAGTAAAAATAATGTATAGTAAATTTTAACTTGCACAGAAATTACAATAAATTTTAAAAGTAGGTAGAAATGGAAGAGAATGCACAGTAATGTGCAGAAATAAAAGTAGGCAGAAATTGCAGGAAAAAATTGCAGAATTTGTAGTAAACAAAAACTCAGAATTTTCCAGAATTCTGAAAGGTAGGAGCAGTAAAAAAAATTCCAAGAGCAATAAAAACTAAATGCAGCAGGGAGTAGTGACAAAACCTAGAGACTTTAAAATGCACAGACTTTGAAATTTAGGAATATGGCAGTACACTGCTCTTCGCAAAAAAATAATTTCTAAACGTAGCAACAAAATAATTTCTGAATGCTGCAAAAATGATTTCTGAATGCTGCAAAAATACACATGATTTTTACAGTTTTACATAGGCCACAAAAACAAGTGGCTCACACAAGATTGAGCTGGTTATGAACGTATCAGCTCTGATACCATGTTAAACACATGCATGGTAGGGTGGAGAAAATAAACACACACATAGAAAGATAAGCATTCGTTGTATATATTACCATTGATATGATGTACATTTATAATACAATGAGGTGACCCTTGGATTCATCTTCCAAGGTCAGTTGGAATCCTTTGTGACTCTTTGCCTTCCACGCCTACCCATAGAGGATTAGGTGTTCAACACACAAGAATGGGAAATTTATCTTTAATAGTGAGCTTATTGAGCTCCCTATAATCCGGACATAGGCACCATGATCAATCCTTCTTGTGCACCAATACTAATGGAGGAGAGAAAGAACTTTGACTAGGTTGAATTATACCAACCTCTAACATTTCTGCAGTCATACGTTCAATTTTTCTCTTTTGGACATAAGGATATCTATAAGGCCTAATGTTTGGAGGGACACTTCATGGAATAAAATGAATAACATGATCATGATCATGAATAGGTGGGAGTCCTTTGGGAGTTTCAAACACCTTGGAATGATTGTCCAAGATTTTTTGGAGATCTAGAGAAATAATTGATTTTGATGTTGGAACTTCAAGTGAGCATAATTGTGAAATTATGTCTCGTTGTTCTTTCTTCAGAAGATTTTTCATGACATTAGAGCTTATTATATTTCCTGACTTCCCTGTGATACCCCATAATTTGACTTCCTTTACTTCCAAAAAAAATTTCAAGAAAAGTTCTTGAAAATTAAAAGCTATCGTCCCTAAATAGGGTAACCATTGTACTCCTAGTGCAACATCAACACATCCCATTGGAATAGAAAGCATTGGACGATTCAATACATATTCCCCCATGGTTAGCTTGATATTATGGCATTTTCCATAGAAATTTATAGTTCCTCCATTTACAACCATCACTTGATATTCTGGTGGTGGGTATAGGAAACAATTCAATTCCTTGGCTACCTTACAATGAACAAAATGATGGGTACTACCCGAATCAATCAACACTATTACCTTTTTCTTCTTGATATGTCCTTCTATCTTGAGAGTTTGAGGAGTGGTAATTCCTGCCAATGCATTACACGACATGGTCAGACTCATTTCTTCTTCTTCTAGGGTTGGTTCTTGGTGTGTAGCCTCTTCTTTTGAAGCTTCTTGTTCATTTTATTACTCCTCTTCACAATCTATGTAAAATAATTTCTTCTCAGCACACTTATGACCCTTAGTGTATCTGCTATCACAAGTATAGCAAAGCCCTTTTGCTCTTTTTTCTTCCAATTGTTGTGGTGTCAACCTTGTAGGTTGTGAAAGTCTAGGAGTAGCAACGCTTCCATCCTTATATATGTGAGTTGTAGGCTCCCTTGTCGCCATAATTTTACATTTAATTTTTCTTGCCAACCTGAATTCCTTCTCCAATGAATCAAGTTCCCAAACGCGAACCTCATGTTGGATGTTATCCTTTAAAGTCCCTATGAAGACATCAATCATGTGTTCCTTTGGAATATCAGTTACCCTTATATTCAATTTTTGGAAGTCCTCAATGTGCTCCACCACTGAACCCTTTTGTTTGAGATTTATCAATTGGCTAAATGAGGTGTTGCTCTTTGTATACTCATAATGCGCTATCATTTCCTCCATAAAAATTTACCAAGTGACAATTTTTTTACGGGAGAAAGCCATCGATACCATAAAAATGTATTTTTTTCTAAATGTAAAGTTGCAATGCGTACCTTTTGTGTGTTTTTCACATTATTGAGATCAAAATATTGCTCCATCTGTAGTATCCATGTTACAGGATCCTTGCCATCAATCTTCCTCATATCCATATTTGGAATATGGTGGTTCTTCCATCCAACATTAGAGTTTATGAAATCACGATTAACATTTATTTTGTTATCATCATCAGTTTCCTCTACTATATTTTCTCCATTAGGAAACATTTCTTGTATCAACTTTGTCAAAGCTTCCATGTCCACTTTTAAATCATTCTTCATGTTTTCCATGTTGTCTTTCATTTGTTAATCAATCTTAGCTTCCATGTCATCCATCTTAGCTTCCATGCCATCCATCTTAGCTTCCATTCCTTTCTTCAAACCATCCATCTTAGCTTCCACACTTTTCTTCAAAACTTCCATTTCATTTTTTGTTGATCTTTGCGAGAGTGAAATTTCGTGCCCTTGCTCTTGTAATTTTGACATGTCATGTTGCAGTTCTTCATCTTCATGAGTCATATTAGAGCCTTTTGAAGGCTTAATTGGTTTTGAATTCTTTTTAGGGTGAATTTTAAAACCCAATACTAATATCTATTCTACAATATTCCCTTGGAATCAATTCAAACTGATTTTTCAAACAAGACTTATGCAATTCGAAAAACAATACACACCTTTTTCTTACTTTTGAGGAGCTCGATATTGAAATTGAATTATCTTTGTGATTTTGGATAATAAATATCTGAAATTTGGTCCTGCAGTATCCTGCTAAATCTTTCGAATGCCACAGGTCTGACCTGATTTGGATTCTCGAAGACAAAGTTATGCCCAATCTCCCACAATGACTTAATTATGGACTGGTTCAATAGAGAGAACTTGTATGGCATGCCACGTGTCACTATTTCCTCCTTCGGCTCTAAAATTGATACACAGGAAACTACAATTCATTTACTTGTGGCCACTTTTTACAGAATTCCAATCTGATGCTCAGAGAGAGAGTTATGATGATTTTCCCATGGTAACCACTTTGAGATGAAATTTAGGATCTTGAATAAAGTATAACTTCCACAGATCATATCTCTGAAAATATTGTGAACCAATATTTAAATTTTTACAAGAGGTTCCTCAGGATTGTGGCTTCACTCTGTAAATATTTCAGCTTTTGAAGCTTGGTGGAAATAAATTTATAGTCAAAATTCCACGACGACCTGTTTTAGGTGAAATTCGGGAGCCTGAAAAAGCCCTAACTTCCACAGATCATATCTCTGAAAATATTGAAAACCAAGATCTGAAACTTCTACATTACATTTCTCAGGATTTCGGCTTCGCTCTGTAGAAATTTCATCTTTTGAACCTTCTTATAAAAAAATTTATAGTGAAAATTCCATGATGACCTGCTTGGAGCCGCGAAACCCTAGAATCCAAAGCGTTGATACCAAATGTTATGAAACCAACTCCAAAAATGGAAGAAAAGAGAGATCAATGCCTTAGAGATCATCCACTTCAAGGGGGAACCTCCAATACATTACATAAATGAACAATTCTTGGATGGTACAAATGACAAAACCTACTTCTATATAGAGGAGTCCATGGAATCACAAGATAATCCTAGCCGACCTAAAAACAATAATGTAAGGGCACAATAATAACAATATTGGGGTTACAGGGGTACAACAATAAAAATAAGGGGGTTACACTAACAACAATAAGGGACTACACTAGTAATATAGGGACCTAACATTTTAATGGAAATTCAACACAACTAAAAAAATTAGTCGGCCAAAGGTTATTACGGATGTTTTTTTCATCGGTGCACTACTAAGGTTTCAACACACCGATTCATGTCATCTATAAGGTGGCCTCGAGGCGGTCGAAGGTGCATGCACGACCTTCAAGATATAAAACTGCATCGGGCACAATGCTGGTGATACAACGCATGGGGTCGTTCTAATTGGTCTTGGGATTTGTGTGGTGCCAATAGGTCATCTCAACGCACCGGTATGTAGACTTATAGAAATGCACCGATGGGCCATATAAGAGAAACACACCGAGATTTATAATTGGTATTGGTATTTTTTCGGTGCCCATAGGTCTTACAAATGCATCGGTGTGTAGTCTCACATAAACGCACTAGTGCACAGTATCGCACAAACACACCAAGGTTTTTAATTGGTTTTGGTATTTGTGTGGTGCCGACAGGTCGTAGAAATGCACTGAGGCACTACAGCATACAAACTCACTGGTATACAGTAACTAATACTCACCGGTGTTAATTTTGTATTTTTTAGAAACATCGACCTGTGAATGTGCAATTATTGTGATTTTTAAAAATTCATTATTCATCAAAATTTGACACATCTTATAACATTATTCATATTAATTAAATTTTTATTAATGCATTTGAATGTGATGTTTGGATTAATTTGTTATATCTTATCATAATTATTGTGATTTTTTAAAATTTTATTATTCATCAAAAGTCGACACATATATCTTATAACAGTATTCATATGAATTATATTTTTATTAGTGCATTTGAATGTGATGCTTGGATTAATTCGTTATATCATATCATCAAATTTTATATCTCTTCATTATAATATTTAATCATCCATAAACTTAATCAGTGGTGTTACATTTCACAACGACAATGGAGAATGCAATAGAATAAATTAAAACATATTCGATTATATATATATGAATAAGATAGTCTTTTTCATACAAAATGGGACAGTTATTGGTATCCGTTTGTCTTTCAATTGCAACACTATATCCATTACATTAAAAAAAATGTTTGATTTCATAGACAAATATTTCAAAAAATACAACGCCTTGCTTTGATATCCAAACATAATGATCATCATTCTTCGCTTGAACTGCTATCACTGCTAGAGCTAGTTCCATGACTTGGGTTATTTTCAGGAATGTTTTGTTCACGGTGTTGATTGTTTTCTTCTTCTTCACCTTCCATCTATAAACATAAAAATAAATTGTAATGAGTGTATATACATTGGTGAGAATAATGAAAATTGCAATATTAAATAATATACATGAATGTAAATCGAAAAGAAATGACGTACAGTAGCAACAATTGACTCATAAACTATACACATTCTTTCAAAACCATGTACCATGCCATCTTTCAAGATTTCATCTATTGGCGCAGTTCCATACTTTGTTTCTTGCAAGTTTTATACCCCATAAAAAATCATATATTTAATATAAAAGATTTTTTTGTTCTATTAGTTATAGACGGAACTAAGTAAAACAATATTGATAGATGCTTACAAATTCCACAATTGATTTCTGATATGCAAACATATACTCACAACCCATATTTAACCCAATTTCAATCAATTCGTCTGATGGTTCTTTTTTGTATGTTAGCACCTATTTGAAGACATTCAATGATGATGTTTGTAAAACAAATTAAAAATACAAAAATGAAATCTAGTTAAGTTGTTATAAAGAAGTAACAATTACTCACAAACTTAGATATCAACCCTTTTCTTCCTTTTCATCCTCTTTTATGTGCTGAATGGTTTTCATTTTCTTTTCTTTTCTGCAAGAAAA
This sequence comes from Pinus albicaulis, assembly GCA_034641835.2. Classification (NCBI taxonomy): domain Eukaryota; kingdom Viridiplantae; phylum Streptophyta; class Pinopsida; order Pinales; family Pinaceae; genus Pinus; species Pinus albicaulis. The sequence continues at coordinate 930,751,713 of CM076581.1, read as the reverse complement.
TACTTGAAAATTAATATTCAATGCTAAATTGTTTATTTATTGTACCTAATAATCGAAAAATTCAATGATTACATATTACATTTGAAACATGTTGTTGTTGATCTGGCTCCTCTTGCGATGCAATTTTGTCCATTTCTTTGACCATCTCCTTGTACACCTTTTTGGACATTCCTACTGGCATATTTTCTGATATCAGCTTGTTTATTTTTTGAGATTTTCATAATATTCCTTAAAATGTAACATGACAATAAACTATTTAATTTTTATATTGATATATGAAAAGTAAATATAACAAAAGTGATTTTATAAATAATTCTAGACAAACATTTAAAGGAATATTACCTTTTCATTCCTTCTTTTTTGTTGTTGTACGCTTTTGCTATTAAAAGTCTGACATGTCTCATTGACCAATTCTCTTGAAACTCTTCCTGTAGTTCAGATAAAATTTGTTCTTGGAATCATGGATTGATTTTTGTATTATAAGTGAAAAGAATGTCTATATATTCATTCTTATAGATCCCTCAAACTTTTGTAAAAGTTTTTCCCCATTTTGTTAACCTCCAGCACCACTCCAGATGAGCTATGGAGCATTTAATTTTCATTTGCATGTTGTATTTTTTCTTTTCTTAGAACAACATTCATTTTCTGAGTTGTTGGTCCCTGTAGAACATTAAACATATGTGAATTAATAGATTGTTTGACACATTTTATCTAATAATTTTAAGTATATTATTAATGAAAATTAAATAAAGAAACTCATATTGGATCGATAGTATTTTTTCATTCACCTGATTCATCATTTTTCAATTTTTCCATCAAGCTTTTACGCTCTTTTGGTCCTAGATCAGATATAATCTTATCGAGCTTCATCATTTTGTGGCTCTACATGATACACAATAAACCATACATATTAGTTAAAATTACATATAGTTCAAAAATAATATTTTTTATAAAGAATTTACAAAGAACTTGTCTTTTTTGCTTTTCTTGACGTGTTATCAGTATTTTTGTTACTTGATCTCTTGTCAGTCATTTCTTTAACAATCTGAAACTTGTACCATATCATTCATTAATATATTTATAAATAAATTGTCAACTTTTCAAGTAAAAAAAAAAATCTCAAGAAACCGGTGCGCCATTCATGGTGTAAACACCATTGTCGGTGTGTGGGGGTCTTATAAACGCACTACACAAACCGTATAATAGACCAATCGATGCTCTATGTCAACAAGGAGCACTAATGCGTTACATGTTAACCACTACACTGAATAACATAGAGAAAATAATAAAAAACGTCCAGTGTTAGTTTTTGTAGCATAAACACACTGCGCAAACAAGGGACTACCATATGGTGCTCTCTGTCAACTAGGAGACTCAGTGTAGTGCGTTATATGTTCAATGGTGCACCGATTAACACAATAACTTTTTTTTTTTGCAAAACAGCACATTTGTGGTGTGCCATAATGAAATAGCGCACCGGTGCCCTATTTTACATATGGCACACTGATTAAAAATAAATGATTTTTAAATTTTTATTACACTACTTTGGCGGTGCGTTGGGATAATACAAAGCACTAGTGCGCTAGGTTACGCATGGCACACCGATAACAAAAAATTCATTTTTTTCAAAGATTCATGCAAGGGGCGACATGGACTGGGATCCGACTATGCAAGTCGTCCCGTGGGTTGGATGTCATAGACCTATAATACAAACCCTATAAATCTAAAATGGAAAGCCCTAATTCTAAAATCACAGAAACAGGGAGAAGAAAGGGCAAAAACAAAAATAATGAAGGGTTTAGGGTAAAAATGGATTTATTTTTTTTGAAAATGAAAAACAAATTGAATTTTTTTTCTTACTTAGTAAAAAAACTGCATAAAAAGTAAAAAATATAATCAAATTTAATTAGGAGATCGTTTGAAATTCTATGCTACATGGTTTGAATCACAAAAGGTTTGGAATTCTGATTGTATGAATACTTTTGTTCGAATGTGTTTCGCTGCTCCACATTGATCTCATGCTCTCTTGCTCCAGGTATGTCTCCTGCAAATCTATGGCTGATTTTTTTTGCAAAAATAGTGAGATAATGAAAAGTGTTTAGTATTTAAAGAATTTTTTGATGAAATTAGATTTTTGAAAATATTTTGCCGCCCATTTTTCAATTTACCATTATTTTTTCACTTAAAGAAAATAGAGTTGCGCTTTTTTTATTTGTGGTTATTTTTCATCAGTGCATCACTTAATAGCACCACATCGGTGCATCCATTGGTAACACAGAACTAGTTCACAATAACTAAAACACACCGGTGCGGTTATATGTACATTAGCACCGATTACAAGAAGTCCATTTTTAAGGCACCGAAATTACTTTTAGGTGCGTACACCAAAATTTAGTGAACTCCAACCATAGAAATTGAGAATTAGAATTATGTTTATTCTTGATGGAAATATGCAATTAGAATTGGAATTTTGTTTATTCTTGAGAATTAGACTTAGAATTAGAATTGAGAATTAGAATTGGATAAATTCTTGATGGAAATAACTATTCTTCCAATGCATTTTGTTTATTGTAGGAGGTCCCCACTAATTATGTGGAGAGAATGCAATGTGGGGCATGTGAGGATGCAATACTATAGGGCCCAAGTGGGCAATTGTGGCATGTGAACCTGTGATGCTAAGACGTGGACAATTTTCACAAATGGTTGGGAAAGTTTTGTTTCTGAGCAGTTTATTGAAGTTGGAGATATTTTCATTTTTAGACATGTTGGAAATGTACATTTTGCTGTGAAAATATTTGGGCCATTTCTTTCAAAACTACACCTCTTCTTATTTCAAAAAAGGACACTTAAACCTTTCCACAAACTACAACAAGAAAAGGTGCCAACAGGAGCCTCTGACATGCATATCTATTTCTGGCATGCATATCTATTTCTGACATGCATATATATTTATTCTGTTGAGGTCTCAAAGGAATTGATTATGGCTAGACTACTTCACTGAGGAATTTGCCTGGATTTTCTTTGGTTCTACCAAAGGGTGTAGTGACTAACAGATATAGATTGTAAGCTCCCTCCAATCCTCATTAAATTGCAGAATATGGATAAAACTCCATAGAAATACCTATCATTTGTTGAGATTGCAACAAGATGATGAGATTAGTGAAAAGAGTCGCCTTCACTAAGTGGGCCTGCAGGCTATTTTTCGCACAAGACTATTTTTAGACTATGTCTATTTTTAGACATGTCGATCATATTCTATGAGTTACAGGATGTTACTTGTGGATGGTTGGTCAAGTTGGAAAAAATATATGGACTTCTGTTTTTAGACATATTGGGCGGAATCTATTTTTAGATTGCCAGTCTAAAAATAGATATGTCGAATATTATTAGCTCTTAATAATATTTGGACTATAAACATTATCTTATTCTCTTGGAGCACTTCAGTTAAGTGCATAGATGTGGCACAAGAGCTGACAGAAGGAATTAAGCTATTCCTGAGGGTTAAGTGGATCTATTGCATGGATACTTCAGGTAGAACTCATGTGACAGAGTTTGGTGGAGTTATTGAGGTAGTTGGTGGAGTTGTGTTCAGTTTAACTGAGTTAAACATAGTTGAGCTAGTTGTATCTAGTCTAACTGATTGATACACTAGTGAGAGTGGTGTGAATTAATTATTAATTAATTCACTAATTATTAAATCATTAATCAACTAAATAATACATCAGTTAACTACAGTGCATGGACAGTTTCAGTGGAGACCAGTGAAGAGGTAGGTGAAAGAGAAGTGTGACTATTAGTTGTGACTATATTGTTGCATGATTTGTAACACACAGTGGTTGGAGATTCCAATGAGGATTGTGTGAGCAAGTTTGGACCAATTCAATTTCATTCAGAGCCATTCTTCAGCAGTGATTGCGCAGTAGAGGCAGGCTAGCAGGTGGCAGAGATTGGAGCATGAGATTTGCTAGATCGGACCTGATTAGTGTGTAGCAATTGGAGATTGTACTGAGAGCTTGTGAGGAGCTTTGTATAATGATTGTTACATGATATCTATGACATATAATATACAGATAGTTGGGGGTTTTCAGCTTTAAGCTTTCCCATAAAATACTGTGTTCATATGTGTGAATGTTTATGGTTTTAATGTGCTCATGCGGTTGCTTTTATTTCCGCAATTAATGATCAATGGTAGAAGAGACTCTGTATTGTGCATGGAGTCAAATAGTGTGTGATCAGGATAATATTGGATGTATAACATATCAGTTATATAAATTTCTACATGGTATCAGAGTGATATTGATCATTGGAGATATTGCAAAACATTGAAGCGGTTGAGTTTTGAGCTGGTGGAATTCGAATTTGCAGCACTGTTTTCTTGGTTTTGAAGTTGAGATGTCTTTCAACAGATTGCGATTGGAGTATGCCCTTGAGGGTAGCTCGAATTATATTGCATGGAAGGACAGGATGGAGGCAGTGTTGGATGACAATGGGTTGAAGGAGTTCATAGATTCAGAAATTCCAAAACCTGCTTTTAGTGATGTTGCCGCACTTGACGCATGGCAAAAGAAGACAACAAAGTGTCAAAGGATTCTATTGGAAGGTGTGAAGGATCACATAGTGTCCAGCCTTCATGGTAAAGCTTCTCCTTTCTTGATGTGGAAAGCTTTGATAGATTTATTCCAAAGCAAGAGCAACCAGAGGAAGTTGGCACTCAAGGATAAACTTAGGAACATAAAAATGGAGAAAGGCGACAATATACCCAAGTACCTCATGAAGTTTTTCCAGTGTAGGGATGAGTTGGGAAGTGTGGGGGTTACTGTAGATGACGAGGACTTGGTGAGCTTGGCTCTCCTTGGACTTCCGAAGAGTTGGCATTCCTATCAGGACTCTATCAATGGTCGAGAGAAATTGCCAGGATGGGAGCGACTTTGTTCGAATATTGTGCAAGAGGAAATAAGGCAGAGTACCAGGGATGGATCTTCATCAAAGAATTCAGATGAAGAAAATTGCGCTTTGGCTGGCAAAGCAAGGAAGGGGAAGAGCAAGAAGAATGCTTCTCAATCCGGTGCGAAAGGCAAGAAGCAGGACATGTCCAAGGTGAAGTGCTTTCACTGTCACCAACACGGACATTACGCCACTAGCTTTCCACAGAAGAAGAAAAATAAGCATGCTGCTAGATCTGTAGCTGGAGAGGCCTTAGCCTCGTATTTTGAGCTGGATTTTTCGCTGATCGCATGCTTGGTCTCATGTATGATGGGTTCAATGTGGTTTCTTGACAGTGGTGCATCTTTTCATATGATCGGAAATAAATATTTGTTTACTGATCTAGATGAGAAAGATCTTGGAGTGCACATCGAAATGGGTGATGATGGTAGATACAGTGTGACCAATATCGGTACCATTTCCTTTGAGAGGGAGTCTGGTAAAACCTTTGTATTGAAGGAAGTGATGCATGTTCCAAGATTGAAGAAGAATCTTATCTCTGTGGCAATGTTGGAAAACAAGGGATATGATGTTGTCTTTAGCTAGGGAAAGGCTTTCCTGTGCAGTAAGGAAACTGGTGAAACCCCGGAGGATAGGGGTTCGAGTTAAGAACCTTTATTAGTTGCAGGTAGATGGCTACGTAGCAATGGCAGGCAAGGCAGAAGGAGTGATGAGCCAGGATGAGGGCAAGCTATGGCATAGGAGATTAGGCCATCTTCACGATGGTGCTTTGAAAATTTTGCAGCAGATTTCTACTGGGCTTCCCAAAGGTACACTTACGCAGTCAGATCAGTGCAAGGGATGTACTTTGGGAAAATTTGTGAAAGCCACCTTTCACGAAAAGGATAGTCGCGCAACAACGATCCTTGAGAGAATTCACACAGACGTGTGTGGACCTTTCTCAGTAGCTTTGACAACAAAGCACAGGTACTATGTGATATTTTTTGATCATTTTTCTCGGAAGTGCGGGATCTTCTTCATGCAAAAGAAGAGCGAGACATACTCAAAGTTCTGTGAGTTCAAGGCACTGGTTGAGAAAGAATCAGGGAATCAGGTGAAGGCTCTTAGGAGCGACAATGGTGGTGAATTCATCTCTGGCGAGTTCAAGGACTGTTGCAGTGCAGAAGGAATTCAAAGAGAGCTCATAGCGCCTCATAACCCACAGCAAAATGGGGTCGCGGAGCGAAAGAATAGAATGATCGTGGGTGCTGCACGGGCACGGGGGTGTCACTCAATTAACCTATGGCATAGCACGTGTGTTCATGGCATACTAAAAAATACCCTTAATTTGACTACATATTGGAAAATACCTCTAAAAATCACTTTATTTAACCCCCTATCAATACTAACCCATTGCATTTTCCCAATTTAAAAACCCCCTGCTTTCACTATATATTGTAGGTATCTTTTTTTTCATTAACATTTTGTACACCCCTTTATATTTGTATCCATAACATAATGACATGATGCCTCTCTTATGACCTCACATGAATTCTAAAATTCACATTTCTTCTTGTGATATACATAAGAGATGCATATTAGTATTCCCACAATGTGATTACTCAATCCACACTCAAGCACATCTTACTATGATTTGTGGCATTTAATGGTCTAAGGCATACAAAGATCAATCATTTTTTAGGAAGATTGATTATGTGCAAGTGTATAAAATAACATATAAATTGATATATATGATGATGAAAAATCAATTGATCAATATTTATGAATATGTTTGCACCAAATAAGGTGTTCAATCACAAGTCTAGACCCTCTTCCCTTTGAAAGCTTCTTGTTCAAAAATCCAACTACAACCTCATGTACTCAAACTAGTGTCTTATTAAGGTGGAACAACAAAAGTTACAATTTCGAAGAGTTATATAGAGAAGAAAAGGCAAGGTGAGGATGAGTTATGAGACCCTCCCTTTTCTTTAATGAAAAAAAACATTGTTCTCCATTGTTTTTAATTTAAATGTTTTAATCAGAGCCCCATGGTATATTTTATTAAGACAAGAATACTTTGTACCTAGTAGTACAAGAATACTACAAGTACATGAATACAACACCACATATTGGTGTGTATTGTGACCATCTGAGTATGATAAGGCCCTCCTTAAAAGGAAATTTAGTGTGGATTTCCCATAAAAAGTGTTTTTTTCTTTTAGAAAGAATGCATAAAAATAAAAGGAGAAGGTGGCTTGAAGATCTAAACCTCTAGCCTATCATTTTCTAGGTGCAAGGAAAAAGTGTATAAATCATGCTTGGGGGCTCTTCATCTGATGTGGGGTGTATGATATGTTAATAACCCTTGGTTGTGCCATGATGGATATTCACACTCCAGATAGCTTTCTTATGGGAATTTCTAGATCTTGTCTTGATGCTTATGTGGTACACTTCCTTAGATCATTGGAGATTTTGACTGCACAAATATTTTCATGGAATGTTTTGACACCTAAAATGAGCCTTGGGTGCATGTTTCATAGAAAAATAAATATTACCTCTTGAAATCCTCTCACTTTTGGTTTTTTGTTCCCAACAAAAAAGGGGTATCTGTATCACCTGCCAATGATCTACAAATAAATCACTAAGAATGAACTATGCCAACAAGTAAAATAAACAAGGAAAATAGTAATAATATTTGGGAAGGATCCAACAATAGGTGTTTTCCATTGGGTCTTGAAGTCAAATAAGAGATAGAGAATTCCAGTGAGGCATATATGTTAGATGAATCTCACTACGTAGCACTATTTTGAACCCTACAACATATGCCTAGACACAACCCTACTCTTATTGTTTAAACCTAATCAGAGGAAAGTTCTTACCTTACCAATCTTTGTGGTCAAGGACCACTAGGAAAATTCATAATAATCTTAGTGAAACCAGGGGACAAAGGCCGACACCATGTCAAAAAATTAACTTGACTAGGCTGAAAAATAGAGATGTAAGCATTCACCAACAATGGAAAATACACGAGGAAGACGACCAAGTGCCCAAACTTTACTCATTCTAGATTTTTAGGCATTTACAGGTCTTTTAGATTCTGAATCTGCAATGACAGAGATCAAAACTCCTAGAATTCATCCTCATTGCAATGATTTTTTCTTATTTTAAAAAGCTATTCCTCCTTGAAACTTGCACATTAAGTCCCAAAATTCCTGTGCATGCCGCCAAGAATAGAATTAGGGAGGTGTACCCTTCAGTTCAGTATGCATGCATATGAGAATGCATACCATCCATCTTAGTGATATTCCTCTCTCCTTGTGTGCACCAATATGTTAATCCATCAAATTTAAAAATGTACCCTGTTGCAACAGTCCAAAAATATCCATTGAAATGAATATCACAGGTGAAAAATCATCCCATATGACATGTAGCAAGCATATTTTAGAGTTTTTCAGTAGATATTTTGACTCTATTAGTGACCCTAACTCTATTAGAGACGCTACAACTCAATTTTTGGCCCAGATAACTACAATTAAGGGAGAGGTAGTTTTCTGTTGGTTTTGCATGCACTTGGAACCACACTTAGAGCACACGACTTCTCTATGAAAAGGTTATTTAATTATAATCAAGTCAAGAAAAAATCAAGTGAATTCAAATTGGCTTTCTAGTCACTTAGTATTTTTTAATGTTAATTTATTCTATTGTCTCCCTTTCTACTTGCAGTAATTAGTGTAGAATTTTATCATAACTAGATCCTATACTTGTGCTTCACAATGCCTGGGCAAATGTTCTTCTATCAATCTTTTAAGAGAAATAATATGAAAAACTAAAATAATGACATAGAATCATTTGCAAGGGGGGCTACAACTTATTTCTTTCCTCGATCAATGATACATTGTCATTCTTTTTGAGCTCTTCATGGTAAGTGAGTAAAGGCTTTGACACACTTCTATTACTCAAAATGTATAGATGGAAAAAAAGAGAACCATATTGACGATGCTGGACAGTGTATAATGACTTTAATATGGAGTTGTTGCTACAATAACCCATTGCTACAAACAAAAAAATGCTCATGACAAGAGATCAAATGCTAATTCACATAAATAGTTTGGACGTGACAACACCTGACAGATTCCAGCATTAGAATACCTACATCTTGTTTGAAATTTCATATGATGCTCTTCAAAAGAATTTACTTTCTTATAACAGCAGAAAGGAAAACTATTGTTTGGACGTGTCATAAGTTCAGCAAATCTTTGACGTGATTAAGAAGCTATAGAGAATTGTGTACTTGTGAAAGTTTTGAAGCTGTAGCAAGGCCACTCAATATGGCACCTTCAACATTTGGAGCAACACAAAAATCACCACAAACAACAAATTGCTTGTTATCTAACCACAGACATTTTTCATCTTTTTCACTGAATGTTGTTGGTAATGTGTTGGTAATGCACTACCCCTGCAATCAAAATATGAAATCAGATTAGCCAAATTAATTTCTTTGAAGCTGATAAGCTTATGGATAAAATATTGAGTCAAATATATCATTATTACCCTACATCTATGAAGCATCATTAAATGTCTATTCACAATGACTAGGATAAACAGAATCTTAGCATATAAGGATTTAGTACTAGTAGTTGCCTTAAATCATCCTCTATATGGGGGATTTTAGAATCTAGATGGAAAATTTTATCTTTACATTAGGGTACAAAAAGTTAATCGATATTTAAGTTTCACTAAGGTGTTATGCCAAACCAAACCACATGTGAGAAATACAAAAGAGAGAAGATTGCTGATACTAGCAGGGAAGTAATGGTATGTAACATGCCTCCTCATCTCTATGCATGAAATTCATAAAACCATCGAGATGATTGTTATGATGGGAACACTTCGGTGCATTCACAGGAAGCAGCAAGTAATTTTGCCCAAGCCTATGCCTCTGTGTGTCAGAGTATGAGAAAACTCGAGTCTGGAACATTTTATCATCGGTGTAGTAGATACCGGGCACAATAACTCCAGGGAAAAATGCCAACTGTTCATTCTCATTGAAAAAGTTATCAATGTTTATATTCAAAACCATCCTCCCAATAGGCTGCACAAGAAAAAGATCAAATTTTCAACCATGGTTCAATGCAAAAAGCTTGAAACTGAAGAGCATATAAAGTTGAATTACTACCAGAACTCAAAAATTGTGAAGCAAGAAGAATTTATATTACAGATTATATGACTGATAGTTTCAGTCTTAAGTATTTTATATGTACTTTACCTGCAAAGGAAATAGATTCTTTGGCCATATTTTAGTATCGTCAAGAGGATCAAAGTCGAACCTATCTTAATTTGCAAGATCCATGGTTTGAATGCATAGCTTCCATTCAGGATAGTTACCACAAGCTATGGCATCATATAAATCTTTGGTAGCATGACTGTGATTGGTACCTCCAACAATTACAACCTTCTCATCAAGCAAAAACTTGAGTCCACAAGCAGGCTTCCAATGAAACTTGCAGTAGGTTTCTTTACCTTCTCTGTGAATAAACTACAAAGAAGATAAAAAAAAAATCAGGTCATCTAAACAGTAATGACAAAATTTTCAAGCATGGTTCATTTGACAACAAATAAAGGATACATTTTTGTTAAGTTCTCTTGACCTATTCTTGTTAAGTTCATTTTCACGACTATTGAATCTTCTTTTCTATATATATATATACTAGTGAAGAAAATTTCAATATATGGCAGTTGACAAAGTATATAGGTTTCATGTTCAATGGAGTGCTGTCATGTATAGTGATTAATGATGTGTTGTGCACGTTAACTCACCACATGGCATGAAATTGCTTTAATTCTAGTTTCCTTTCAATTCGTCCTATCTATAATTTTAACTCATTCCGTAGCAACTGGAGAACATCATTCTCTAACCATAAAATCTGCAAGGTTAAATATCTCAAGTTCAAATCAAGTTGCGATGACATTATGTATATATTTCGTAAGAAATATGATCTATATGTGACATTATGCATATATTTCATAAGAATTGTGATCCTTTGAATGGGAAATATGGATGGTTAATGATGTTTTCATTGCTGGTGTTTAACATTTCCATAAGAAATGTGATCCCATGAATGGAAAATATAACTGGTTAAGGATGCATGCATTGCTGGTGTATAAAATTTTCATCAGAAGTCAAATTGTGAATGTATTAGATGTAAATTCTGTGGCATATTCTCTTCCAATGAGGGGAATTGGTTGATATTTTAGTCATATCCAATATATGGATGCTAGAAACCAATTTTTGTACAAATAAATGAACTCCATCACTGTCACAACCGAGTATACCAAAATCAAATTTCCACAAGCAAATAGAGTCAACACTCACAACAGATTGAGTAGTTAGAGCCTAAGGATAATAAGGTCAAGAAAAAAAATTCTACGATTAAGATGTATAAGAGGGACCACCATATTGATATAATCGCTGATACATACACTTGATGACTAGAGGGAAATTCATAACCCAAGTTTTAGATTACACAGAATCTACACTCACTGAGGTTTTAACCTGGACTATTTTTTCTGGTTGTAGCACAGAGTTGAGTCAAGATGTGGTTCTAGCACTTTTTTCATCATCCCATGAATGCTGCAAGGCCATTGGTAACATGTATCCTTATTTGGGAGACAATGACCCAAGTATGTTACTAGCCCCTAGATTTTCAAATAGGAGACCTCGGTAAAATGTATATGTCACATTTTTTCAAACAATAGCCATGACACTAAAACAAGAATCAATCATTTTGTAGATCTCAAATCAAGTGGCAATCAAGCAGAAGAGTAGGGCTAAATAATAATGGTCAAATAGGAGTATAGTGGCCAAATTCCACACCCCTATCTTGAAGCAAAGGTTGTAATGAATACTCACCTCTGCAGGTGACCTTGCTTGAAATAAGTGAATGGTGTTGAGATTGAAATCCACGCCACTAAATACAATACACAGATCACCATGTAAATAAATGTAGAAAATTGATGCTTTCAACAAGTCACAAATTATAAAACTGAGGCATGGTATTAAACAATTTAACATATCATCTATGAAATCTTTCTGCGTGCAATCTTGGACTGTAGAAAATTACAAATCGTTGAGGGGTTTACCCACTTTTACCTTGCATTAGTGACCACTAACATATAATGAAATGGATAAAAAACATGTTAGTTTTGAGACCATTTTCATTTTTAATAAAGAAAACAATCGCTCTAAATCACTATTTCATTGAACAGAAAAACTTCAGCAGTAGGGGAGATCAGAAGATTATAAATACTAAGAATGTATCTACTGCCATACCTCTGCAATACAACTAACTTCCACACATATGGAATAAAAAACTCTTCTGGGTGAAGTTCCTGCTCATAGGTGAATTTTAACTGGGTGAACATCTAAAAAAAACACAAACCATCTATAATTAGGACAAATAAAACCACTAACAACAAATATAGAGAATAATAAAAGAAAATTAAAATACTGAAACATGACTCTTTCAAAAAAAAAAAAATTTCATATTACTATCATCATTTTCTACCATGTCATAGCCAATTCTGTACCTTCATCCCTTCACCCCGCCATGCCCAGATATTAGCAACTATGACCTGAAGAACATTTTATTCTGACCATTCCCCATCTGTATGTTGAGCATCAATACGACTGTTTAAAAAATCCAGAATAAAGATGCTTACCAATTCCACAACCCTATCTTGAAAGGATCAGACTTCCTGTAGGAAGTATAAGAAGTCAAATTTTCTATTCTCCACTGGGCAAGCCTGGCTGTAGTGTCAACTCTGCAGCCAGCCTCACCCATTCGTGTAAGATCCAGCACTGCAGCAATCTCCGTGATGTAGTCAAAGAAACTTTCCAACAGAATGCTTGGCTTCCCCAGCTTGACAAATTAGAATATACTCCAATTATCAAATCCCCAAATGCAAACATAAATTGATATCCTTAGTGTGGCAGAAAGGAACATACAGAAAAAATCAAACTTGCAAATACACACATATAATCATATCCCCTGTATTGCAGAATAGAAGATACTCTAATAATCAAATTATCCAGACATTAAAAGTTTAAAGAAATGTAAAGTTGCCTGTAGTAATTTTGGTTCTTTTTCTTCCAATTCTGGGTTGGCAAAGCTCTGGGTTTAAACATAGTTTCATGCCGTTTCAGCATCCGTGATCTCATAATGTCTTAGGAGCTCTGCACTAACCACTTAAGAACTTTACAGCATCTAGAATTTTACAGCAGCTCATATTTCAGCATCTAAGCAACACAGACCAATCTTTAAACAAAAGGGGGAACCAAGCTTGGGAGCTCTACACTGGCCACTTTAATTTTACAACTCTTATCCCACCATCTAAGCAACATACATCAATCCTCAAACGAATTCCCCTTGAGGCTTAAGACGATAAACTGGTCTAAATCAGTTAAGGATTCCATGAGACCAGTGAGGTCAAGGCTCTACAGCACAAGCCAAATAACCCTATTGTTTAGAGAGATGACATCGATCCATTTTCCTGTGCATGGTTCCCTGGTTTTCCAAGAGCGAAGTTTGTTGTTTGAATCAGCTGAAGCCTTGAATACCATCAATGCATCATAGTCACTTTTTTTACTGGGCAGTTCACAGTTTTGACTGGGCTTATTCCCTCGTTTGAAATGGATACATTCTTCAAAGACCATTACACTTAAGAAAGTGCATATCATTTTGTGGCACCTGACCTGTGCATGTAATAGGTAGACCTGTTTACTTGAACTCACGTATGATATTTATCCAACATGTTCGGACAAAATATCACCTATGGCATCAACTAAATTTTTTTACTCAATTAGCATGGTCACACCTGAACGACGTCTTAACATCAGCCATTGTGTCCCACAATCATATATTGTGTTGGAGGTGAGGAATCCTGCACATATGGACTCAACAATCAACATCTTTGTAACCAGACTGTGTGGACCTACCAGGGTAAGCGACTAATAAGGACTTCCCAAACCACGGTGAGACTGTCGGTGCTTAATAAGCATGGAGCTATGATATAACTATGAGCCTCAACAACTCAATAAAAAGTTGTGGAAATGGTGTTCAGCAATTTGAAAATCCTAGATTAGTATCAAGTTTAGGTGTTTTCCTTGCAGTAATAATGACACCAATTCAAACCTATTGTTGCTAGCAAGGATAGTGTTATAAAGTTTTTAGCTAAACGAATTACAGTAGCGATAATGGGGCAAGATAGGTAGACTTTGATAGCTTTCAGGCTTTGTCATTGCAGTGTAGGATGAGAAATGGAATTAGAATGAGCATTTAGATAATTAACTCATTCTATAAGAAGAAAGTAACACAACATAATTGCCCTTAAAAAACAGAGCATAAATTGATTTATGAATTCTGTTTATAACTCTTTAGAACAATTAGTGAAAGCATAAGATATGAAATGGAACTGAGAAGACATTCGATGAAATGAAACACGAAGGAGATACAATGCTATAAAGCCATACCACATGAATCCCAAAATTCTTACTGCAACTGCCTCTGTATTATAAAAAAAAAAACTCCAAGTACAATAGCTCTCCTATGATATATCCAATATCCAACCCCCCTCTATTACAAAAACATTTCTTTTTTATAGGCCAAATTACAAGGGCCTATTTTTCCAAAACAATAAATGTATTTTTGCAAAAATAAAAATAAAAATGATATCAAGGTGGCCAAAATATAAATACTTGCAAAAAGACTCTGATGGCACATTTTTTGCGCTACAAACTCTGATTTATATGTCCAATTTGAAAAATAGGAAATCCAACTACCACAAAAACATTCAAAATCAAATGCACTTCATGTGTTAGCCATTGCTCTGGTGTAAATTTGTTGACTTGAGTGAATAGAAACCATGCTCATTGAACCTCGTGCCATTAGATCCTTGATATCCTTTCTAGTAAGCGAACCATTAATCTAAAAATTCAGGGAAAACATTAACATTAGTGAGAAGAACCACATACGTTTCTTCAAAACATATTCATAAAAAAGGAACCAATTCTTCTTGCTTTTCGTGATTAAATGGACCAACTTCAGAAGTACCACAGTAGAGGGCATCCAACATAAGTGTTGAGGTAAGGGATGCCCTTATATTCAAAATGTATATATGTGTTGAGGTAAGGGGTACATATAGTTATATTGGTATGTAATTATATTGTTTTTATGGAAGAAATACCAAATTAATGTTTGAATGAAACACAACTACAAAAAGATAAATGGCTAGTGAAAGAAACTTACACCAAAAAGTAGGTAGCAAAAAAAGGTTGAGTTATCTTGAACATTCACCATTTGAAGTATTCACTATACCTAAAGCCAAAAATTACAAAATTTACATCAGATTCATACAAACAAATCAACAAAAATATAACCAAAAACTATTTATAAATAATCCAACATATGGAAATACATAAGGAAAGTGAAAGGAGAATGTTTTGAAAATTAACCTTGTTTAAAATTTTCACAAAATCTGAAAAAACTTTGTAATCACTTTCTTCTAATTTGTATGTATCATTCTTAGCATTGTATGATAAGTTTGTGATTGCTATAACAGACTCAATTTGTACAAAAGCATGATCAGTCAAATCATACTTATACACGCGTTGCCCCTTAATTCTACTATACCAACATAATTGAAGCTCGATGCCTTCTAATCTATCCAAAAGGTCGATGTCATTATGGTAATCAAACACCCTATTACCATCCTTCTTCCTTATTCTTTGAACCCTTCCAATGTACCACATTCCACAAGAAACACCTTGTTTTGTACTTCGAGGACCACCTTTTCTTGCAGTACGTTCAGTGGGAGGAATTGAGTTGTTTTCAAACAACACCCCACAATCTGATCCAATTCCAAAGCCAATTGAAACACCCTTTTGTAGAGTATTCCCATCTCGCCTAAAGTAGACCCCACTTCTCACTTTTGTCAACCTATCTTTAAATAATGTTGGATTTCCATTCAACTGACTAACCAAACATGCTTTGAACATATCCTTACCATCAAGATTCACCACTGGTTTTATAGTTTTGCTTACATTTTCATCAGTGGAATCTAAAATTTCATCCAACTCGTGTCTCCACTCACTTTCCATTATTTGCAATTCACTTTCATTGTGTACCAATGAAGATGAAGATTGAAATATAGAGTTCGAAAATATCGGTGGAGAATCATCAACTACTTCATCCACAATTTGAAATGTTGAATAATCTTTATCGTCTGTCCATGGTTTAACCCACCAAGAACACTGAGTGTAATTTTCTGGTTTCATTCCAAGAGTTGATAAAATGTCTTGTGCATCCTTCAATCCATTCTTAAGGGCTTATACAATTTTAGCGTCTGTGGATATTGAATCATATTGCGACAATATTTCAATATTTTGTATTGTTTCTTGGTGCAATTTATTCCAAATGTTTTCTTGCTTCTTATGGGATTTATTAAAATGAAGCCCTTGGGAATTTGATTCTTCTTCAACAACTCTATTAAGGGTTCCAACAGCATGAAGCAAGTCAGTGAAATCATAAGCCCTCTCCATTCCAACCATCCCACCAACTTTTCTAAAGAAGTTCTCACATACATCTGACCCAGTCAAGTGCAAAACACATGGAAAGTTAGAGTATTGATCTCGAAACAATCCCATAAACAAAACTGCAAAATGACAAGAAATTCTCACATCTTGATATGCCTCTCTGCTGATGAAATTTATGTTGACATTAGTATGAGATTGTTTTTGTACCCAACATAACCATAATGTGAAGAAATGATGAACTCGTGAAGCATTTCGCACTCTTTCCCAGAGGCTCAAACTATGAGACATAAAGATGTCAATGTAGTCAGCAACAATCATTAGGTAAGTCTCTGTAGCTAGTGTCCTCTCTAACTTTCCACTTGGTGTACTTGTCAACTCTTTCAAACACCTCTGAACATGCCTTGAAGCAATTCGTTGTGCGGAACCCCAATTTTGTCGATCCATCCTCTCTATATCTTCACACTTAAGCTTGTGATCATCCACTTTAAAAGTGTGATAAACCATTCTGACATGGCCAAAACTTATGTACTCATTTCCTAAAACCAATTCTCGTCGATCGCTAAACAAAGGATTCACTAGCTTTTTGCCATTGTGGATGTAATCTTGGTCATGCAATCCTGTTACATTGCAACCATTGTACAACCCAGTTAGCCTCCACCCTTCCCAAGGAATTTGATATCGAATACCTGATGTTGAAGAATAATCCTTCAACATAAGTTGTCTTCTTCGGCTATCTCCATCCGAGGAATGACCAACAATAGGTCCCAAATTGTTTTCTACGTGTTTCTTCCACATAGATTCTACCTTTTCCCATTGTTGATAAACAAAATTTGCATTGAATTTATTGCATGTTGGATGAACAACCACAACCAAACGAGGAAGTTTTTCATGTAAAGGGTTTGCAATAATAACACGTGCATAATGTCCAATAACATTGTTTTTAAAAGAATTTGTTATAATCTCATAGCCTGCATCTCCCTTACCAACTGTCACCAAGAAATGTGACTAGCATTGATGTTCTTCTTTCAAACCACAAAACCCCACCAGTGTATCGCTTTTTGCTATCCACCTAGCATATTTTTTCACAATTGTTTCATCTTCTGCAAGGCATATAGGAATTGGTCCATATATACCATGTTTGGCTCTATAAGAAGCATAAATTTTTCCATCTGCCTCAAAAATGTGTTCGTGCTCCCCTGGAATATATGTCAATGACTTTTTAACTTGCCTTAAAGTTGTAGATATTGAAGGAACATCCATATTCAAGCTAGTAAAGTTATGTAATCTAGGACCTCCCCATAACTTGATCATCTCATAAAGGGATTTTGTAGATGTACTATACCTTCTCCTTGCTTTTTCATGAATCAAGTTATGAAATATATCCTTGACAAATTCCCAAACTGCATCTTTACCTTGTAATTTTCCTTGCTTATGTGCCTCACAAACATCCTTACAAAACCTAAGGACATCCTTCCTTTTTTCCAATTCAAACAACTTTTCCTTTAGAGATCTCATTCTAATAGAGAGTGTAGCAACCTTTTTCCTCTCCCACCAAAGAGCTTTCATTGTTGATCTATGGTTAGCATTTGTAACCCTTGCAGCATTCTTCAATTCATTTTGAGTCAAATAATCCAATCTTCTACCTTTTCCTGTATCTCATTCACTTCTTTTATTGGTGCACCTTGATTCACGATATAATCGCATCCTAAAGTCATTACATTCCGGAACCAACTTACACAATCTACATGTTAATGAATCAAAAGGGGTCCCTATTTCAGAACTCCTCTAGCAATGAATATGCCTATATGTACCATCAATACGACATTCAATACCCTCATAACATAGCATGATCTTGGTATGCTTCTCTATGGCCCATAATTTTCCACCCCTTTGATCATCCATTAGGACCTTTGTTTCCAATCTCTCCCCATTTATATCAATATAAGGATACCAATACCCCCAACATTGTAGTAACAAGGGAGACAATTGAGCTCTAATAAGATGACAACATAATAAATAAATAAATAAATAATTAGAAGTACGATAAATAAAATAATATACAAATTCATATTCAAGTTTAGTCTAAACTATTAATTAACCACTAATTAACACACCTGAAGTAGGAGTTTCACTTGTAGAACCCCTATGTAATACTGATGGTGATGATGGCACTAAGAACCTAGTCAAACTTTGTTGGTACTTATCATTTGTAGGCTTCTTAGGTCTCCCAACTATGCCACTCCTCAGCCCAATCTCCTGATGTGAAGCCTCATTTTTCGTAGTAGTAGTGTGCTTCTTTGATTTCATGTGTTCATTTAAAGAACTGACAATATTACCACTTTTCGGAACCAAACAAAACCATTTATTGCATCGTGTACATTCAACTCTAACTTTTTTCATGTCCTTATAGTCTGCAAGTGTTGCTTCCACCACCTTGAACAAATTAGGCTCTTGTGTCTTGTTTAAATCATCTAGAAGTTTGATTACTTGATCAATATGAAATCGATCTCCAACCACCATTGTTTGTTGTACTTTGTTACATGAAGGAATTTTACTACCACTTGGCATTGAAAGGCGTTGTTGATGGGACGTTGTTTTCATATGGGTTTTTGAAGTTGCGCATTGTTCGCGCTACCAAGGATACATCACGTGTTCCATAATCAATGCCACAAATTTCACAATGGATCTTTATTTTATATTCTCCCTTTTCTGAATATACTTTGAGAGTAAGTTTCTCATTGACAAACTCTTCCATTAAACTTTTCACTTTTTTTTCCCAAGATGCCAATACACAAGAATCAACAATTATGGCTTTTTCCACTAACAAAGGCACATTTTCAACTCTTGGTTGTTTATGCATAGGTTCCTCCACATTCTCTTCAATGTTTTCAAAGATTGGTATTGCTTCCACTGCATTTGGACACCTTGTTTCCACATCAAATGTGTCTAGTTTCCTCTTGATGCCTAAAAGTGTTGTATAAACTTTCCATTTCTTCTCTTGCTTTGGATTTAGAGCTACTCCATCATGGATAAAATCAAAAGGGTATTAAACGATTCCATCATCCACAATTTCATCATAGATTTCAGCAAATGTACAACCTTCTCAACGCCTGACAATGCCAATGACAGGTTTCTCTTCATCGATAGCAATTTTATAAGACAAGTCCATCTGTTTTTGCACATAAATAAATGAAAAAGTAAGTAAAATTCCACAAACATATTGGTTTCTCCAAAAAACATGAATAACTCTTACTATTGCGATGAAACACTTTTATTCAAAATGTACTATCGATGGATTCCTCAAATGGAACTAAAACCAAAAATAAAACAGAGTACTAAAACATATTTGAGAGTTGATTTATTGAGTCAAACATTGACAAACTTATAAGCAAGCTTAAGCCCTAAATCTGCCTCAATTTTGGCCTTATTTACATCATTTTTTGTGTCCTAAAGAGGTCAAAACCGTGTCAAAACCAAACCATCATAGCTTTTAATGTTCGTTGGTATGAAATGGATTCTAAAGTTTTGAATTCTTCGAGACTCTGCTCATCTAGGTCTTGGCTCTTAGTTTCCAAATTCTGATTTTTCTTTGATATATAAAGAAATTCTTCGTATTTTACTGATTGAGAATAAAAGAAATAGAAATGCAAGATACAAAGATTAAGTGCTCATTTATGCATGAAGTGACCTGATGTAAATTGTTAAGTTGAATCAGCTTTTACATTCCTTGATAATCCTTACTCTTGCATGCCACTTTGTACTGACAATGGATATACTATCTTTAGTCCTTCCGACATAATTTTGTGGTTTATTCTTGGACATTAATAAAATGTATTATCTCTCTTATCTATATCACATTTATAATAGTAAGTTTGATCGTCTGAATCAATACCTAACATAGCACAATGCAAATGATTGCATATAAAAAGATTCATTACCTAATCCAACATGATCCAAATTATTGGATATAAGAAGGTCTATTACATGTTTATCCTTTATTATGTTGTGTCCTCTAAGCAAATAATCAAAACTTTAATGTCAAATCTGGTGGTGTGCAAGTCATTATGTACATAACTTGAAATTATGAAGTAATAACTAGCAATTGCACCGGGGTGCAAGGGAACGCCGAAAAGAGGAGTTGTGAATTATGTTGTGCTACATGTAAAGGTACATAATGAATGTGAAGTTATGGCATGCAAAATCTCACATTGAAGAGGAAAACGTATGAAATGGACATGTTATATGCACATACCTAATCATTAATGTATAGATAAGTACTTATTTCAATTTTTAGAAGATAGAATCCAGTGGATTATTTCATCTATACAGTTGTGGTACCACTATCTAAAGGCTGGGAATAAATGGAGTTGAAGAAACGGTTCGAGTCATATTCTGGTATAATTGCAATCTAGCAGACCAAACCAACAGAACATTCTTAGTGCACGCTTGCGTGATAGAAGTATTGTCTTTTAACTTATTAGCAAGCAATATATAGTTATCACAAATACATATTGAATTTTTTGTGACACTGGTAGGCCCCATATTTATTTTTAATTGAAGATGCTCAGGGAAAACGCAAATCAGTATGCCTTACTGTTTGAGCACTCATATTCCCATTGAAGCTCGGGAAGTCTTTAACACCACAATAACTTATACCCAAAAGCTGAGTGCTGAGAAAACACTTAGCCCATCCTGTAGAAATCACTGTATTGGACCTAATACCATTGGAGGATATGAAAAAACAAGAAGGAACAAGAAAATATCAGAATTTTTTGAAACCAGTCCTAGGTGTTTTACTCTACAACAGAATAAGGCCACCTTGAGATTTCAAAATCCAGCTCTTGCAAAAATGACAGAATTTAATAGCCTGGTTTATTTTATTTTTGTAAGTGTTTCCATCTAGTGCACACCAGGTTTTAGGACGTAAACATGAACTTGGGACTTGATTGCAAACATATTCGCCCCTTTGAAACTCATATCATTTAGATAGGGTAGAGATAACAGTGATTTCCAAAGCCATTGCTTAATATTTCAGCAAATATCACCAGTGAACGAACACCACGTTTAAAACAAGGCCCAGTTTGAAAGAGACTACTAATAAAATCAAATAATAGCAGCATACATCTTATGCACGTAAAAATCCAGTCAATCAATGCACTAATCATTTCTCATTCCTTCAGATCATCTAGAATATGGAACCTGATACATAGATTGCAGACCTGCAGAGGATTCCTATGTTTGAGAAACAATGTAATGAGGCATTCAAATAATTAATAGATTTTGAACATAGCCATGTGATTCTCAAATTTTTTGATGCAATGCCTGCTTAGAAATACCCCTTTTGACCGCTATGTTAATGTTAATGTAGGTTTACCCAATAGAGTAACAGAAAAATACATTGCAGAACATTGCTATAATTTTAATTTAAAGATCATACTCAATTTTAACAAGCCCTCTAACGTGCTTGGGGATAGAGCAGTATGGGAACACCAGCCAAAGGCGTTGAACCATAAAAGCATGGCTTTTATAGTCAAGTCTTTAGTCTTGGGTCTTAAGCACTCAATTTTTGTGTCAATGCATATCATGGAAGGGAAATCGGTAAGAAAAGGCATGTGTGCCTATCCTCAGCAGTCTTTGTCATGTTAGATGCTCTTGTAACGCAAAATCTCAGCAATCTGAAGACTATAAATTTGTTCTACTAGTCTGGTTTCTCATCAGGCAAATCAATCAGGCAGCCCAGTAACACAACGAGATATTAGATGTAACTTTTTGATAGCGTGATGAAAAGGCCAACCTACAACCTACACATACATTATAAGATAACAAATTATATATATATATAGATATATTAACAGTAGTTGTTTATTTAAAAATTGTATGTAAAAAGAAACCTCTAACTCAACAAAGTATACTACAATTCAGAAAATTCCTCAAACAAGATCTCCTTTTAACATCGATGTTAATGTAAGTCTGCCCAATAGAGCAACAGATCAATACATTGTTGAACACTGATATAATTTTAATTTAAAGATCATACTCATTTTTGACAAGCCATCTAACTCAACAATGTAATCTACGATTCAGAAAAATTCTGAACCACAGTTCAATACCCCATCAAGATCAGTTGCTTCAACCTTCCAGTGGACACAAAAAGAAAAGCCCACAGTGAAATATCAACGGGTCGAAAGTGACCTCAGACAATTAAATCAACAGACAAATCACACAAAATAGAACCAACTCCAAAAGTTGAGGTCAAGGTTATTTTACAGTCCAAGACAGCTGCACTGCATGGGACTTACCTTCAATTTTGGCATTTGCTTCCCAAGGGATTTTTTAGTTTGTGCAGACACTTTGCCCTGTCAGTGGGTTCTCGATATCCCAACCCACCTGGAACATTTGAGCTACAAAACTTCTCAATAAAACTCTAACAAAAAGTTAGAACCCCAACTAACAAACCAAGATTACAAGGGCATCATCCTCATCTCATCTTTTATTCATAGATAATGTACTCTTGTTAAGTAATGGATCTCTAAGAGAAGGAACAAAAACTATACGAAATTATAGAGATATAAAGTGTTGTTATGATTGTGGAGGTTAAAGTTCAAGAAATTGCAATATGCTTGGAAACTAAACTAGAAAGTTAGTTACAATTTTTTCCCTCGTATTGAATTCAAGGAAGAATTCAAATGCCTTAGAATATTTCTAAATCCAAATGGATATGGGAAGAGGGATTGGTTCTAGTTATTAGAAAATATTAAAGATTAAACAAAGCATTAATGTAATAGATGGTTGTTAGTTAGAGGAAAATTGACATTTGGAAGTCTATATTGGTAGTAATTGTAGTACTCTAGCATTCCTTGGCTTATCCTAGAAGGAGTTTTGTTAAATATCAAGAAAAAATGCTCATGGATTTGTGGACATGCAAAAAAAAAATTAGGGTATCCCCTTAGTGGAATGGAGGAACATAGCTAAGACCAATCATGAAAGAAGTCAGGGATTAAAATATATACATTTATTTGGTCAATCCATAGTGTTTGAGAGTTTATGGAGAGTGTTACCCATCACATAACACGAGGCCTTGTCCAAGCAAATCATGTTTGGAAGAAGTCTGTTTTGGAGCTAATACACTATTGCTTTCATGCATATGTGTTAATGGACCACCACCTTTTAGGATCTTCATTTCATATTTGGAGGATTGCTAGGATGTTTACCTTAAACACTAAGCATTATTTTTTGAGGTATTCTAGTGAAAATTCCACATTTGGATGTTTCTCTCACATGGATCCATTCATTTTGACATATTTGGAGACATGTCACATCATCCAATGTATGTGGATTTGGAGGAGTTACATGTTTGCTAAAGGTTTTGTTTAGCATGATGAGTGTCTTGACTATTGCTGGTGTGTTCACATGTGCCATGGCACACTTCTTGGATATGAATTCATTGTTATGGCAGAAGGCATATGGTTCTAGCTTATTTTTGGATAACATGCCACCCTTTATGCACACATTCCTAAATTGGCCTACCTGCTTTTCATGTATTAGGAATGTAGTTGGTTTACATGGATGAATATATACATTTATTTGGTCAATCCATAGAGTTTGAGAGTTTATGGAGAGTGTTACCCCTCACATAACACGAGGCCTTGTCCAAGAAAATCATGTTTGGAAGAAGTCTGTTTTGGAGCTA
Source organism: Pinus albicaulis (assembly GCA_034641835.2). NCBI lineage: Eukaryota > Viridiplantae > Streptophyta > Pinopsida > Pinales > Pinaceae > Pinus > Pinus albicaulis. The sequence continues at coordinate 930,727,510 of CM076581.1, read as the reverse complement.
ATACACTATTGCTTTCATGCATATGTGTTAATGTACCACCACCTTTTAGGATCTTCATTTCATATTTGGAGGATTGCTAGGATGTTTACCTTAAACACTAAGCATTATTTTTTGAGGTATCCTAGTGCAAATTCCACCTTTGGATGTTTCTCTCACATGGATCCATTCATTTTGACATACTTGGAGACATGTCACATCATCCAATGTATGTGGATTTGGAGGAGTTACATGTTTGCTAAGGGTTTTGTTTAGCATGATTAGTGTCTTGACTATTGCTGGTGTGTTCACATGTGCCATGGCATGCTTCTTGGATATGAATTCATCGTTATAGCAGAAGGCATATGGTTCTAACTTATTTTTGGATAACATGCCACCCTTTATGCACACATTCCTAAATTGGCCTACCTGCTTTTCATGTATTAGGAATGTAGTTGGTTTACATGGATGAATATATACATTTATTTGGTCAATCCATAGTGTTTGCGAGTTTATGGAGAGTGTTACGCTTCACATAACTCGAGGCCTTGTACAAGCAAATCATGTTTGGAAGAAGTCTGTTTTGGAGCTAATACACTATTGCTTTCTGCATATGTGTTAATGGACCACCGCCTTTTAGGATCTTCATTTCATATTTGGAGGATTGCTAGGAATGTAGTTGGTTTACATGGATGAATATATAAATTTATTTGGTCAATCCATAGTGTTTGAGAGTTTATGGAGAGTTTTACCCCTCACATAACATGAGACCTTGTCCAAGCAAATCATGTTTGGAAGAAGTCTGTTTTGGAGTTAATACACTATTGCCTTCATGCATATGTGTTAATGGACCACCACCTTTTAGGATCTTCATTTCATATTTGGAGGATTGCTAGGATGTTTACCTTAAACACTAAACATTATTTTTTGAGGTATCCTAGTGCAAATTCCACATTTGGATGTTTCTCTCACATGGATCCATTCATTTTGACATACTTGGAGACATGTCACATCATCCAATGTATGTGGATTTGGAGGAGTTACATGTTTGCTAAGGGTTTTTTTTAGCATGATGAGTGTCTCGAATTCATTGGAGGGTGTGTCTACATGTGCCATGGCATGCTCTTTGGATATGGGCTTGGATATGAATTCACCGTTATGGCAGAAGGTATATGGTTCTAACTTATTTTTGGATAACATGCCACCCTTTATGCACACATTCCTAAATTGGCCTACCTGCTTTTCATGTATTAGGAATGTATTTGGTTTACATGGATGAATATATACATTTATTTGGTCAATCCATAGTGTTTGAGAGTTTATGGAGAGTGTTACCCCTCACATAACACCGAGGCCTTGTCCAAGCAAATCATGTTTGGAAGAAGTCTGTTTTGGAGCTAATACACTATTGCTTTCATGCATATGTGTTAATGGACCACCACCTTTTAGGATCTTCATTTCATATTTGGAGGATTGCTAGGATGTTTACCTTAAACACTAAGCATTATTTTTTGAGGTATCCTAGTGTAAATTCAACCTTTGGATGTTTCTCTCACATGGATCCATTAGTTTTGACATATTTGGAGACATGTCACATCATCCAATGTATGTGAATTTGGATGAGTTACATGTTTGCTAAGGGTTTTGTTTAGCATTATGAGTGTCTTGACTATTGTTGGTGTGTTCACATGTGCCATGGCACACTTCTTGGATATGAATTCATCGTTATGGCAGAAGGCATATGGTTCTAACTTATTTTTGGATAACATGCCACCCTTTATGCACACATTCCTAAATTGGCCTACCTGCTTTTCATGTATTAGGAATGTAGTTTGTTTACATGGATGAATATATCCATTTATTTGGTCAATCCATAGTGTTTGAGAGTTTATGGAGAGTGTTACCCCTCACATAACAAGAGGCCTTGTCCAAGCAAATCATGTTTGGAAGAAGTCTGTTTTGGAGCTAATACACTATTTCTTTCATGCATATGTGTTAATGGACCACCACCTTTTAGGATCTTCATTTCATATTTGGAGGATTGCTAGGATGTTTACCTTAAACACTAAGCATTATTTTTTGAGGTATCCTAGTGTAAATTCCACCTTTGGATGTTTCTCTCACATGGATCCTGTTGGTGTCCCATGTTTTGATAGTTTGGCAAATCAAAAGACAAGGCAACATCAGAACCAATCTTTAGAGTTCCAGGATCTAGTCCTCCTGTTCTCAGAGAGGGATCTCTCAAATATTTGTTTGCAAAGGTTTATCTTGTGTGCTTTGATTATGGATTTTAGACTACTTATTAAGTGTAGATGTTTGTTTGGTTGGATTGAGTTGATACAGCAGAATATGAAAGGTCTAGGAAAGATAGACAGAAAGAAGAAATATTTGGTTGGTTGGGCAATGGAGTCGAAATAAGGTCATGAAAAACTCTTGAAGGGATATGGGATATCAAAGGGAAAATCTAACTTGGCCACAGGATCCTTTTGTTTTTGGAGTGAAGTGAACATTAATGATTTGGAAAGAGAAGTTTAATTCCCAACTAAGGGAAACTTGAAAGACATAACTCAAAAATAAAGAAATATTTGATAGATAGGGCTAACCATAAATTCTACAAACATTCTTTAAGAAAATAATGGCTTTAAGACAACTTTTAAAATGAAATCTAAGATTCGGGGATCTCCCTATTTCCTCAAAGATTTTATTTTAAAGGATTTAGAAAACATAAAAGATTCACTGATAGTTGCATTCATAGAAGAGGGAACACCTAAATAACATCTATTCTTACAGCTATAAAGACCTTCAAAACGACTGTTCATGCAATGGAAAAGGGTAAGATCAAAACCGACCTCTTTGATTAACTTAAAACAATGGTATTTCAAAGGGAGACTTCAATAACAGCTTTCAAGTGATAGCAGACAAGCAGGGAGAACCATAAATCATGCTGAAACCAACCATTCGAGCTATTATAGAAATAAACAAGCATGAAGACTAAAGAGAAAGCTTAAATCCCCTAAAATACTTTAGCAGAAGAAAACATAAAACAATGAAGGACGAACAGATCTAAGGTGCTTCCAGGAGTCATTTCTTAGTCTAAAATTTTCAACCTACTGTAACAAGAAATTATGGAACATAATGAAAACAGGAGAAAACATAAAACAGTTCAGAATACTTCACCAATAGCGAAGCTCATGGATCCAATGATAGAGCCTTCTCAGGAACAGCATATGACAACATCATCAAGACATCCAAGACTTCAATTTGTTTTTCAACTTCAACAGACTTGTATATTTATTTCAGAGAGTTTTGATATTACAACTTGTAATAAAACAACAACCAACAACCAATGCCTCACTCATCTTCTACTGAGGTATTTATAGAAGAATGAGAAGGTGATCTGAGAAAATATCTCTCAGGATAATTAATACAGGTTCAAGACTTCTCGGCCTTTTGAGGGGCTCGATGAAGAATTTTACAGGGGTTTCTCTGTATTAACTGTTTTACAATAAATATCAAAGCTTGATGGGAGCTTTGTTGACTTTGAGGCTGTACATAATGTGGAGTAATTCTACAGATATTTGTCGCATTAGTTTCCTGTGGCAGCATTAACTTCTTGGCAGTGCTGGAGGTAGATATTTCTTTAAGTAATAACTTCGGCCTCTGTTTGAAAGATTTGAGGAAACAGGTGGCTCTGTGGTAGCTGAGGAATCAATTCGCCCCAAAATGCAGCGGTGGAGGTCCTTTCTACCTGATAAAACACTTTAGGTTTTCTTTAAACTGTGTTTTGAGTCGGGGATTACGCTTTTGATAACCTTCTTAGCCGTAATCCCCATAATACTATCTTCAATCTTCATCTGTTGTGCTTTGCCTTCAAACTTATACTCTTTAACTGTCTTCTGAATAAAACGGTGTCTTGTCGATGTGTAGGGCTACGCAGGGCTATTTCACGTGTTATCAACGCTCATGAAACATTGTCAAATCATTGAATTCAACCCTATGAATGGTTCCTTTTAGTAGCTCGAAGGCGCAGGAAACGTATTTCCCAGTCCTTGGCTTTCCTTCATTATTCAGTGGAAAACCATTAAAATACCTGCCAAATACAAAAAAATAATTAAGAAATCCTACGGAATTGGGTTTAAACTGCTTAGAAGGCGGGGAAAGAGCGTAGCCATTAGATCTGGACACGTGGATGGCCCAGATTTAATCGGGGAATCATAATCAGTGGAAGGAAAAAAAGGGTTACGATTGAAAAACTCCGATGCGATTGCGCGATCGGGAGGGCAGGAGCGATTAAGCGATAGCCGTTGATCTAAGAGCGAGATCAACATTGGACAACCAATCGGGGAAGTCGCAATCCGAAGGGAAAACAAAACACATGCTATTGAATTTATGTGATGCGATTATGTGCGGACCGTCGATCTAAAAACGAGATCAACGGTGGACAATGAATCGACAGGTTTTGGAACGGCGGTAAGACTTGTGATCGGAGGGAAAGAGGACCGTTGGATTTTGGAAGGCGGAGAGGAGATCAACGGTGGACAACCAATCGGGGATTGGCAATCGGGGGCGAGACAAAACACATGCGATTTAAAACTTTGCGATGCGATTGAGCGTAGGCCGTCGATCAAAGAATGAGATCAACGGTGGAGAATGGATCGGGGGACGGCAGATCGAGGGAACAAAACAAATGCTCCGAAAGAAAAACTCTGATGCGATTTTGTGCGGACCATTGGATCGAAGGACTAGATCAATGGTCGGGATTGTTTCAATTTACGCACCGGAGGAAAACCTTTAAACATAGAAAAATCCATCACTTTAACAAAAAATAAAGGTTTTATAATATGGGTGGGATGTATATATATGATAGCTAGGCGCCCGTTTGTGGGGCCTTTGGGCTGTATGAACTGTAATATGCCCAGGGCCTGTTTAAAACAAAGCCCAATCACAATCGGGCCATTGGGCCTGGTCTTTTTAATCTACCCATTTGTTTTTCTCCGATTGCGATTGCACAATCGGTCTTTTTGATCAACCCATTAGATTATTTCAACCTGTGACTTAAAGATTTTTAAGTTAATCAATGGAAACGGAGGTTTAAAAGATGGGTTTTCAACTATGGAAAACGGATTTTCATAAATGGAAGAAGAGGTTTTATGAAAAAAAGAGGACTTTTATGGAGAAAAGGGGAGAAAATGAAGGTTTGAGAAGGGGGAAAATGAAGGTCTTTCAACAGTCTTTCATTTGGAATCAACATAAGTTTTCTGAGTATAAAATGGAAATAGTAATGAAGATTTTGGATAGAGGCATGAGGCCTTCTAGGAGCCTTCAAGAGCCAACAATTTTTAGTGATAAAATTTGTTCCTTGGAGGCTCAAAAAGATCTTAGCCACCTTTTGGTATAAAAAAATATTATAGGTGGCTAATAGTGGCTCCACTTGGGATGGTGCCCTTCTTGAAGGCATCAAAGAACTTCAGACACTGCTGTCTTAAGGAGGCCGATCGGGTTGCCTCATCCATTTGAGAACTTACTTGCTTCACTGTGATTAAGACAATCTCAAAACATATTTGGCTATACATAACTTGATGGACCTTGGGACCTTCATCAACAAGCTTTCTACCTACCCAATCCTACAGATCTAACATTTTTTCTTCTTAGAGTGCACTTGGATTGGAAAACTCTCTTACAACATTTTATTCTTTTGAAAGCATAAAAACTAATCTAATTCTACTCCTTATTTCTCCCTGAACTCATATTAAGCAGTTGAGCTCAGATATTTCTCTACCTAATCTACTATCTGTTGGGATTAAGTTGTCCAACAGAATTTCATTCCCTAAATTCTATAACAGAAATTTAAAAACAGTCAAGTCAAGATTAAGCTGTTTGACTTGCTGTGATCTATGGCATAAAAACAAGTTGCACATCTCTCATCATGGCCTTCTCTTTTCTTCACAACTTTGTTTTTGCTTTGCTTTTGAGCTGTTTTTTCTTTTCTTTTGGTTCAGATTTTGAGTTTGTTTGAACCTTCAATTTCTATCCTAATCTATCTATTGATAAGCCAATATTGAATAGTTTGGCAAATCGAATTCACTATCCTATCAGCAGAAAATTTAAAACTAATTAGTCAAGATTAAACTGTTTGACTAACTAGAAGTGTGTTTAGTAGGAGTGGCATTTAAGTTTGCACACTTTCAGATTTGTTTCTCTTTTTTTGGCATGGGGCTATACCTTTCTTGTTTTTTCAATCTGCCCTCTTTTCTTTCTTTCTTTGTTTTTGTATTTTTGATTTTTCTTCAAAGTAGAAAACAACAACTAGCTATATGCTCAGAACTGAGCTTTATTGACATTCCTATCTAACCTATTCTAAACATGGAGTATTTAAATTTATCATATGATACAAAAATGCCAATGCAGCCAGCTGAGTAATGACAAGAAGAAGTAGAAACTCTGGCTGCTTGTCAGAGGTATCCATAGGACATATTGAAGATTAATCTTCAATATCAAGGCTATCACAGAAGGTGACAGCTTTTCATGTCTCTGGCTCTTGCAAAGGATCACTGCTTGATAATTTGAGCCAGTTGGGATTTCCACACACTCTTCCATAGGATCAACAAAGAAAAGATGAAGATTCTCTTCTTTATGGTCCTCCATGTTTGGTAGATCGTCTACTTCCAAGACTTCAGCATTGAGGACTATGTCTTCAGCATGTAGCTTGGAAGTATCATCATATTTAACCTGCACAATAGCAAACAGTGAAATATTTTCTTTCTCTAAACATATGCTTGCTTCTGATACAAATTCAGGCTCTTTATATGACAGACTAATATCAGTGAAGGGAGAAGTTTCTTCTTGAGAAGATGATATATCCACAGTAGGATAGTCTTCTATTTGTTCTTCTCCTTCATCCTCATCATCCTATGAACTGGAGGACTCATCATATTTGACAGTGTTGTCCTCTTGCTCAACAATTTATTTGTTACTCTTCTCTTCATCTTCTGAGTTGAAAGGCTGCTGATTCCCAATAAAGTGAAATATTTTTATAATGGATCGAAAAGGATGATTGCGGCTTTCAAGCTGATGATGGTGAAACTCATAACACCAATCAAATGCTGGTTGCCTTTCATGATTAGTTTCTTCTTGGAAATCATCATCATCATAAGACTGATTGAAGTTTGAAAATTTATTAGAATAAACATTTTCATCAGTCAGACATATTGGGATATCAGTTTGCTTTTCTTCTTTCTGATCTATAAAAGAACTTTCTAACTCTGTACAACAAAGTTCTCTACGTGAATGGGCAAGAGTGTTTGTTTTGAAAAAAGTTTCAGAGACTGATTGTTTATAAATAGTCTGTTCTATTTCCTTCTCTGTTAAAGGGGAAGATGTTTCCATGTCCCTTTGAACAAAAGTACAAAAATTCTCTGTCTCTTGCGAAGACTGATTTCGAGGCTAAATATCTTCTTCAGCCTTGGCTATAAGGGATGATGAATCAATATTTGAGTTTTCAGGGATATCTTGAGGAATGTCCATTATTTCTTGGATCATCTCTTCCTCAACTGACTCATTTATATTCTTAAAATGTTTCAATAGGAGATTAAACTCATGAATGGCTGTTAAAAGATCTTCGAGATGCATCTCTTCCAAAGCTTCCCCATTATCTATAATGTGTTGGGTGATGTTTTGTGATGGATCATAATATATTGCACCCAATGATAATGATGTAGAGTTTTCTTTATAGTTCTCATAAAACACATATTCAAGGTCTCTCAAAGAAAAAAAACTACTAGATCTTAAGCATTCATACCAATCCCTAGCTTTTCCTTCTAATGTTAACATGAACATTTTCATTAGGCAGTCTTCATGCCATTCAACTTTCAACGTCCATACATGTATATGAAATTTGATGAGATGTAATAGAGGGTCTTCAAACTTTTCACCTTGAAAAACAGGCAGGTTGTCATCCCAATTCACCTGGGGCATCTTATGTGGAAACTCGGGGATATGACCTCTATTCATTGGGGCATATCTTCATTGTATTCTTGGAATCATGTTTGTAAATCAAGAAAGAGGTCACTGTGTCTGGTCAATCAGTTCAGGGTCTTCTACCAGTGGAGTCATTTGGTATTCTGGGAGTTTCAGAGTGTGGAGTCGCTAGGTGGAAGATTTTTAGCTCGTAAGGAGGTAAAATGTTTTATGGTTCCACCACCATGTGTTTCTTGTAGAGCTGCAAGGTTTTTAGGAACTGAATTAGCTCTCAAGGGTGATCTGAAAACAGTTGAAAATTTAATCTTAGGAGACTTCCTAAGGATGCTTTCTGGGCTATCAACTATCTTAGGTGGATTAGGGTCAAGATGGGCTCTAGTGTGAATCTTTCTAGAAGCCACTATGCTATGTTTTTAGACCCGAATAAACAAGACAAGTTCAACCAAATATGACAATCTTTAAGAGGTTTACTAATCTGTTCACACAAATCTTAATCCTAGAGTCCTCTAATTGAGTTTGAATGATATGACAATGATAAGGGTTCTTCCCAGTGGAGTCTCAAGTTCTGTTTAGGATTATGGAGTCGCCAGGTAGAAAGTTCAGAATTTTTTCTAAGAGGTACACTGTCCACCACAGTGTTTGTGAAATATCCTTTTGCAAGGATATTCTGAAACACAACAAACTCTAACCGAAGATTGACTGGGAGGGCATTCACCATATATTTCACCTCCAAAAGAGGATGAGATCCGGAGGCTACCTGGCCCTTCCCAGACTCTGTCTAAGAGTATAAGGTAAAACACAACAAAAGGTAAGTGATATACAAGAATGAGTGTTTTACTACAAAGTGGAAGTTTTTAGCTCCTGAGGAGGTAAGGTTTTATGGTCCACTACCATGTTTATTATAAAGCCAAACTTTTGAAATGTTTTTTGGGTTTTACTGAGTTATTTTTCTTTTATAGGTTAAGAGAGTATTCTAAGTCTGATTTTGCACTTAGCTAAGGTGTTCAAACAAACAGAGTTGCTCTTATGGCTTGGTAATTGGTTCCTTCAAGGTTTGGTAAGGATTTTCAAGAATCCTAAGGGTTTCTTAGTTTGTCACTGATTCAATTTAGTCCTGTCATGATTACCATTTGTTGGATAGTGCTTGAAGAAAGTTACTTATGTTATACTGGACCTAAAAAGTTTAAAGAAAGGTTTTTGAAACCTCTAATTCTCAGCAGGTCCCACCGTGATCGCCATTATGTTGGTGGCGATGAGGTGGCTAATAATCACTGGATATTCTTAAAAATAAGGGATTTCTAAAGTGCTTAAAGGGTATTTAGATTGTTACTGACTCAGAATTCCCACCGTGATCGCCATTATGTTGGTGTCCCGTGTTTTGATAGTTTGGCAAATCAAAAGACAAGGCAGCATCAGAACCAATCTTTAGAGTTCCAGGATCTAGTCCTCCTGTTCTCAAAGAGGGATCTCTCAAATATTTGTTTTCAAAGGTTTATCTTGTGTGCTTTGATTATGGATTTAGACTAGTTATTAAGTGCAGATGTTTGTTTGGTTGGATTGAGTTGATACAGCAGAACATGAAAGGTCTAGGAAAGATAGAAAGAAAGAAGAAATATCTGGTTGGTTGGGCAATGGAGTCGAAATAAGGTCATGAAAAACTCTTGAAGGGATATGGGATATCAAAGGGAAAATCTAACTTGGCCACATGATCCTTTTGTTTTTGGAATGAAGTGAACATTAATGATTTGGAAAGAGAAGTTTAATTCTCAACTAAGGGAAACTTGAAAGACATAACTCAACAATAAAGAAATATTTGATAGACAGGGCTAACCATAAATTCTACAAACATTATTTAAGCAAATAATGGCTTTAAGACAACTTTTAAAATGAAATCTAAGATTCGGGGAACTCCCTATTTCCTCAACGATTTTATTATAAAGGATTTAGAAAACATAAAATATTCACTAATAGTTTCATTCATAGAAGAGGGAACACCTAAATAACATCTATGCTTACAGCTATAAAGACCTTTAAAATGATTGTTCATGCAATGGCAAAGGGTAAGATCAAAACCGACCTCTTTGATTAACTTAAAACAATGGTATTTCAAAGGGAGACTTCAATAACAGCTTTCAAGTGATAGCAGACAAGCAGGGAGAACCATAAATCATGTTGAAACCAACCATTCGAGCTATTATATAAATAAACAAGCATGAATACTAAAGAGAAAGCTTAAAGCCCCTAAAATACTTTAGCAGAAGAAAATATAAAACAGTGAAGGACGAACAGATCTAAGGTGCTTCCAGGAGTCATTTCTTAGTCTAAAACTTTCAACCTACTGTAATAAGAAATTATGGAACATAATGAAAACATGAGAAAACATAAAACAGTTCAGAATACTTCACCAAAAACCAAGCTCATGGATCCAATGATAGAGCCTTCTTAGGAATAGAATATGACAACATCATCAAGACATCCAAGACTTCAATTTGTTTTTCAACTTCAACAGAATTGTATATTTATTTCAGAGAGTGTCAATATTACAACTTGTAATCAAACAACAACCAACAACCAACGCTTCACTCATATTCTTCTGAGGTATTTATAGAAGAATGAGGAGGTGATCTGAGAAAAGATCTCTCAGGATAATTAATACAAGTTCAAGACTTCTCGGCCTTTTGAGGGGCTCGATGAAGAAGTTTACAGGTGTTTCTCTGTATTAACTGTTTTACAATAAATTTCAAAGCTTGATGGGAGCTTTGTTGACTTTGAGGCTCTGCATAATGTGGAGTAATTCTGCAGATATTTGTTGCATTATTTTCCTATGGCAGCATCAACTTCTTGGCAGTGCTGGAGGCAGATATTTCTTTAAGCAATAACTTCGGCCTCTGTTTGAAAGATTTGAGGCAACATGTGGCTCTGTGGTAGCTGAGGAATCAATTCGCCCCAAAATGCAGTGGTGGAGGTCCTTTCTGCCTGATAAAACACTTTAGGTTTTCCTTAAACTTTGTTTTGAGTCAGGGATTAGGATTTTGATAACCGTCTTAGCCGTAATCCCCGTAATACTGTCTTCAATCTTCATCTGTTGTGCTTTGCCTTCAAACTTATACTCTTTAATTGTCTTCTGAATAAAACAGTGTCTTGTCAATGTATAGGGCCGTGCAGGGCTATTTTACGTGTTATCAACGCTCATGAAACATTTTCAAATCATTGAATTCAACCCTGTGAATGGTTCCTTTTAGTAGCTCGAAGGCGCAGGAAACGTCTTTCCCAGTCCTTGGCTTTCCTTCGTTATTTAGTGGAAAACCATTAAAATACCTGCCAAACACAAAAAGTAATTAAGAAATCCTGTGGAATTGGGTTTAAACTGCTTAGAAGGCAGGGAAAGAGCGTAGCCGTTAGATCTGGACACGTGGACGGCCCAAATTTAATCGGGGAATCGCAATCGGTGGAAGGAAAAAAAGGGTTGCGATTGAAAAACTTCGATGCGATTGTGCGATCGGGAGGGCAGGAATGATTAAGCGATAGTCGTTGATCTAAGAGTGAGATAAACGGTGGACAACCAATCGGGGAAGTCGCAATTGGAAGGGCAAAAAAAATGCATGCGATTGAATTTATGTGATGCGATTATGCGCGGACCGTCGATCTAAAAATGAGATCAACTGTGGACAATGAATCGATGGGTTTTGGAATGGCGGTAAGACTTGTGATCGGAGGAAAAGAGGACCATTGGATTTTGGAAGGCGGAGAGGAGATCAACGGTGGACAACCAATCGGGGATCGACAATCGGGGGCGAGACAAAACGCATGCGATTTAAAACTTTGCGATGCGATTGAGTGCAGGCCGTTGATCAAAGATTGAGATCAACGGTGGAGAATGGATCGGGGGACGGCCGATCAGGGGAACAAAACAAATGCTCCGAAAGAAAAACTCCGATGCTATTTTGCACGGACCGTTGGATCGAAGGACTAGATCAATGGTCGAGATTGCTTCAATTTACGCACCGGCAGAAAACCTTTAAACATAGGAAAATCCATCACTTTAACAAAAAATAAAGGTTTTATAATATGGGCGGGATGTATATATATGATAGCTAGGCACTCGTTTGTGGGGCCTTTGGGCTGTATGAACTGTAATATGCTCGGGGCCTGTTTAAAATAAGGGCCAATCGCAATCGGGCCATCGGGCCTGGTCTTTTTAATCTACCCATTTGTTTTTCTCTGATTGCGATTGCACAATCGGTCTTTTTGATCAATGGAAACGGGGGTTTAAAAGATGGGTTTTCAACTATGGAAAACTGATTTTCATAAATGGAAGAAGAGGTTTTATGAAAAAAAGAGGACTTTTATGGAGAAAAGGGGAGCAAATGAAGGTTTGAGAAGGGGGAAAATGAAGGTCTTTCAGCAGTCTTTCATTTGGAATCAACATAAGTTTTTTGAGTATAAAATGGAAATAGTAATGAAGATTTTGGATAGAGGCATGAGGCCTTCTAGGAGCCTTCAAGAGCCAACAATTTTTAGTGATAAAATTTGTTCCTTGGAGGCTCAAAAAGATCTTAGCCACCTTTTGGTATAACAAAATATTATAGGTGGCTAACAGATCCATTCATTTTGACATATTTGGAGACATGTCACATCATCCAATGTATGTGGATTTGGAGGAGTTACATGTTTGGTAAGGGTTTTGTTTAGCATGATGAGTGTCTTGACTATTGCTGGTGTGTTCACATGTTCCATGGCACACTTCTTGGATATGAATTCATCGTTATGGAAGAAGGCATATGGTTCTAACTTATTTTTGGATAACATGCCACCCTTTATGCACACATTCCTAAATTGGCCTACCTATTTTTCATGTATTAGGAATGTAGTTGGTTTACATGGATGAATGTATCATTTGTTTGATAGATGACTCCCACAGTATAATAAGTGTTTGTCAGTGACGCCCCTGTGGTGACCACTCAGTGACTCCTAGATATCACAATCTTCATATGCATTTTGCTGTTTAGAAAAGTTGTAACCTAGAAAGATCACTCTGTTTTGTAGACCGATGACTATCTTTGCTTTAGTTGAACTGGTTTGATTGAAAAGCTGCATGACTCTCTCAAACAAACTTTGTGTTGTATATTTGTGTAAGGGGACTAAAATCTTCAATACCCATACCAATAGCTATAATGTTTTAGTAATGCTTACCATCTTACTTTATAATGTTTGTGACTGAATTTTGGCAAGTTACTGATACTAGAGTGCTTAAAAAAAACTAGTACTACAATGATTCAAAAAAAAAATTCTTACTAGTTTTTGTGAGCATTCAAAAATTACAAAAAAAATGGAAGACTCTCCAGTGGAACACATATACGTTCAAACCCTAATTCACCACTTTGAATCAAAATTCTCATTCATGAATCCTAAGCACACATCTAGAAATATAGCGTAAATAGTGGGTAAATATAATAATCATTAGAAAAGCATAAAAATGGGTGTATAGCTCAGTTGGTAGAGCCTTTGGTTGCAGGTTCGAGTCCTGCTATGCCTAAACACTGCAAAATAGTTGGTGAACTAGATTTACAAAAAACAATGACTATTTGCTTCTGCAAATCGCCCTGGTCAGGAATGGCTTTAAACTTCCTACAACCTGGTTGCAGGAATGGCTCTAAACTTTCGACTACACCTTCTCTATGTGACTGAATGCATTTCAAATTTTCTCACTATGCTAGCAATCTTTCTAATTTATACCTTCTCAATGTAACCGAATGCTCCTAAGGCCTACTCACTAGCCTCCAGGGGGCTTATCATGATATGACTCGTAGGAGCCTTCTAGCTCGCCCTTGCTCTATAGTGGCTCTGTAGAGCACCCACCTACCCTCCACCCCTCTTCTCCGCCGGGGTCTGCTACACGGGTCCCAACTTAGGGACCGCATACCTCCTTTTGGAGGTTTTCACTCCAGGGGCCATTTACGGAGCCTTTAAAACCACTTGAAACCTACCAAGCCAACCCTATCACTTCAGGTGATTTTTCTCATTTTTCTCATTTTTTCTACGGATATTTATACATTTGCTGAAACGATTTATAACAGCTGTCATATGCTTTATATCTAGGATTTTTCCGCTTGTGGAAACAGGAGACTTAGATTGAATCTCTTCACGGAGTTTAGCCACCTCCTCACGAAAAATTCGCAGTGAAGTATTTCTCGCAGAGGAACCAAATAAACCTAATATTTAGCACAACGTTACTTCAAATGTTATGGATTCTCAGATAAAAGTTCCAAGCCAGTACATAATTATGCAAATGAAGCTTAGAAAACCTAGATTCAACCTAGTAAAAATAACTCATAGATTTAGGTTCCTCGACAAAAGCCATGCTTAACACTAAGGCCAGTTGAAGAAATCGCAGCTGAGAACTCAAAATCGTCCTGGTCCTCCACAAAGCGCCCGGGTTGGTTCCTTCCTTTGTCGTGCGTGGGAAGCTCTTGAGGAGGGAGTAGGATGAGTTGATAAAATGAACGAAATGGAGGATCGACCCATTTTGATTACGAAGACAGACTGATGCATTGGTTGGCCAGCCGAGGGGGGCTCGAGATATCTAAATCTGAGCAAGAAAAAAGAATAGATATGTCTGCTCCTGATGGTGAAATGGCTCATGTGCTCTGCTCCTCATTGTTGATGGAAAGGAACCCTGGACCAGTCCACGACCAGTCGAACACCTTGCTCTGCTCCGAAACCCTACAACTGTCGAACCACCTTCCCACGACCTTCCTAACTCCGCTCTGCTCCGAAACCCTGCAACAGTCGAACCCTGGACCAGTCCACGACCAGTCGAACACTGTGCTCTGCTCCGAAACCCTGCAACAGTCGAACCACCTTCCCACAACCTTCCTAACAGTGAAATGGCTAATGTGCTCCTCATGGTTGATGGGAAGGAACCCTGGACCAGTCCACGACCAGTCGAACTCCTTGCTCTGCCCGAACCACCTTCCTAAAACCTTCCTAACTCCACTCTGCTCCGAAACCCTGCAACCACGACCTTCGTAACTCCGCTCTGCTCCAAAACCCTACAACCACGACAGGAACTCTGCTCCGAAACCCTACAAACCCTGCAACCATGACCTTCGTAACTCCGCTCTGCTCTGAAACCCTACAACCACGACAGGAACTCTACTCTGAAACCCAAACCCTGCAACCATGACAAGAACTCTGCTCCGAAACCCTGCAACCACGACCTTTGGAACTCCGCTTGGTCAGAAAAATTAAAAAAAAAAACCTCAAAATATAAATATTTTATATAATAAATAAAAAACCCCCTCCCCTCTAGTTATAGAGGCAATATAATGTTTTTTTATTTTTTGATTTTTTTTACCCCAATATGAATGCACGTGATATAATATTGGGCTGTCAGTGACGCCCCCGTGTGCACGGGCGATGTTGCATGATCAGGGCCTTCCCATACAATTGTGGGCTGAGGCATGCAATACTGCAGTTTATGTGCAAAACTGTTGTCCTCATAGGATACTTGGCATGAATACACCCGAGGAGGCATTTTCTGGTAAGAAGCTTGATATTTCTCATTTGAGGATTTTTGGTTCACCTGTTTACATTCATGTGACAAATGATGTCAGGAAGAAGCTGGAGCCAACTGCAGAGGTTGCGATATCTTTGGGGTACACTGATACACCCCACAAATATCGTGTGTATTTTCCAGACAGTCGCAAGACTGTTGTGTGACGGGATATCAAATTTCATGAGGAGAAAGCCATGAAGTGTTCGCTTGAGAGGGAGCCACACTTGCATGCATATGAGGAGCTATTAGTTCCTAAGGATGAGCCTCAGGATGTGGATTAGCCACAAGAGGAGGTTCATGGAGTGGAAGAGACCACTCATGCAGCGCCAACCATCAGAGGGCGGAAGTGCACTACAGAAGCTGAGCGACTGATTCAAGATGCAGAGAAGGTTTTAGGAGAACCTACATCATAGCGCAGACAGAGACAGTCACCTTACCGGTATACTGGATAAATGGCTCTTATGAGAAAGTGTATCATGACAGAGCCATCCTCTTTCGAGGAAGCTGTGGAGGAGAGATTGTCCCAAGGTAGGAAGGAAAATCAATGGTAGGTTTGAGATGGATCTACAAAGTGAAGCAAACAGCTCACGGGAGTGTGGAGAAGTACAAGGCAAGATTTTTTTCCTGAGGCTTCTCACAGATTGAGGGGATCGATTATGAGGAAAGCTTTACACCTGTCGCAAGGTATTCTTCCATACAGATGATTCTTTCTCTCTAAGTGCAGATGGGGTGGCACATTCATCAGATGGATGTGAAGACTGCCTTCCTCAATGGAGTGATTGAGGAGGAGGTGTACATAGAGCAGCCTGAAGGTTTTGAGATCTTCAACAGTGAGTCACATGTGTTCAGGCTCAAAAGAGCACTGTATGGGTTGAAACAAGCACCTCGTGCTCGGTACACACTGATAGACAGTTATTTCATCGGACTTGGATTCTCCAAGAGTGAGGCGGATCCAAACCTATACCAGATTGTGGTGGAGGGTAAGTTCCTGATCATTGTACTTTATGTAGATGATTTGATTCTGACAGGTGATGAACTGTTGATACACTCATGCAAGGCTGATCTTGCAAAGGAGTTTGAGATGAAGGACTTGGGCCTTCTTCATTATTTCCTGGGATTGGAAATTTGGCAGCGCAGTGATGGATTGTTTGTGTCTCAAGGCAAGTATGCGCGGGAGATATTGGAGAAGTTAAACATGCAAGGCTGCAAGACTATCGACACTCCTCTTCCTGGTGGATGGAGGAAAGAGGATG
The DNA here is from genome assembly GCA_034641835.2 of Pinus albicaulis. Classification (NCBI taxonomy): domain Eukaryota; kingdom Viridiplantae; phylum Streptophyta; class Pinopsida; order Pinales; family Pinaceae; genus Pinus; species Pinus albicaulis. The sequence continues at coordinate 930,710,746 of CM076581.1, read as the reverse complement.
CTACATCAGCAGAGGTAGTGGATGCCACTATTTACCGACAGTTGGTGGGGTCGCTTATGTATCTAGTCAATACAAGACCCGACATATACTATGTAGTTAACCAGCTTTAACAAGCTACAGTTAAGCCTACCAAGCTCTTTTGGAAGGCGGGGAAGCATGTATTGAGATATCTCAGAGGCACATCAGGATATGGATTATGGTACAGACAGTCGGATGAGGTGAAGTTGTGTGGTTCCACGGATGCAGATTGGGCAGGGATCCCAACGGACAGAAAGAGCACATCTGGAGGGATTTTTAGTATCGGTTCGACAGCAGTTTCTTGGTACAACTGGAAGCAGAGATCCGTGGCACTCAGTTCAGCAGAGGCCGAGTATATGGCAGTGAGTTTGGCTGCATGCGATGCTATATGGATGAGGACGATCCTGGTCAGGTTGTTCGGTTCACACTTAAATCCTACTGTGATTTATTGTGATAATCAGAGTTGCATTAAACTCTCGGTTAATCCGGTATTTCATGATAGATCTAAACACATTGATATCCGGTATCATCATATCAGAGATTGTGTGCAGCGAAAGATCATGTTACTTTCTTACATTCTACGGAGGATCGGGATACGTATCTTCGATGAAGGCGCTCACCCGAAGGGTCGAATAGGGGTAGGATCGGGGGTGGCGAGATAATCCCTACCTTGTTGAGAGGGAGTGTTGAGATTCAACAAGATGATGAGCTTAGTGAAAAGAGTCGCCTTCACTAAGTGGGCCCGCAGGCTATTTTTGGCGCAAGTCTATTTTTAGACATGATGATCATATTTCAGAAGTTGCAGGATGCTATTGTGGATGGTTGGTCAATTTGTAAAAAATAGATGGACTTCTATTTTTAGACATATTGGGCGGAATCTATTTTTAGATTTCCTTTCTAAAAATAGATATGTCAAATATTATTAGCTCTTAATAATATTTGGACTACAAACATTATCTTATTCTTTTGGAGCACTTTAGTTAAGTGCACGGATGTGGCACGGGGAGCTGACGGAAGGAATTACGCTATTCACCAGGGTTAAGTGGAACTATTTCATGAATATTTGAGTTAGAACTCATGTGACGATTTTTGGATTAGTTGACGAGGTAGTTGGTGAGTTGTGTAAAAGTTGGTGGAGTTGTGTTCAGTTTAACTAAGTTAAACATAGTTGAGCTAGTTGTATCTAGTCTAACTGATTGATACACTAGTGAGAGTGGTGTGAATTAATTATTAATTAATTCACTAATTATTAAATCATTAATAAAATAAAGAAAACATCAGTTAACTACAGTGCATGGACAGTTTCAGTGGAGACCAGTGAAGAGGTAGGTGAAAGAGCAGTGTGACTATCAGTTGTGAGTATAGTGTTGCATGATTTTCAACACACAGTGGTTGGAGATGCCAATGAGGATTGCGTGAGCAAGGTTTGGCCAATTCGAGTTCATTCAGAGCCATTCTTCAGCAGTGATTGCACAATAGAGGCAGGCTAGCAGGTGGCAGAGATTGGAGCATGAGATTTGCTAGATCCAACCTGATTAGTGTGTAGCAATTGGAGATTGTACTAAGAGCTTGTGAGGATCTTTGTATAATGATTGTTACATAATCTCTATGACATATAATATACAGATAGTTGGGGGTTTTCAGCGTTAAGCTTTCCCATAAAATACTATGTTCATATGTGTGAATGTTTATGGTTTTAATGTGCGCATGCGATTGTTTTTATTTCTGCAATTAATGATCAATGGTATAAGATATTTTGTATTGTGCATGAAGTCAAATAGTGTGTGATTAGGATAATCTCGGATGTATAACATATCAGTTATATAAATTTCTACATCATTTGTGTAAAATGCCTCAAAACATAGAATGGAGTGTTTTCTTTTTTGAAATTTATGTGTTATTATGGTGAAAGAAATTATTCTTTCTATTTTTTGCTAATATGGTGAAGAAATGGAATAGTGTTCAAGTATATGACAACAATCTTCAATCATATTCTCAAAATATATGGGTTCTTTGTTAAATGCATAGCTACAAGATTCGGTCATATCATTGCTAGGAAAAATTCAACTGAAATACCAATACGGAAGGGTCGGTACTGTCTACTGTCCCATGAACCCATAAATCCCACAAAAATTCTCAATTTTTTTTTAATAAAATGCAAAATAGTCCAATTTTTTTTTTTTTTAAAGTCTATTGCATTCTTGACACTCGAATTCTTCTAAAATTTGTTCATGGAATTAGCATCCATAGGAGGAAACGCAATGGTAATATACTCAAATTATTCTAAAATATTTTCAATGGAATTAGTACATGTGTTATTTCATCAATATTTATACTTTTTAAGATGGGTTTTTATAAAGAAGAGGACTTAATTACCTTATACCTTATAAGACTCTTTTTTTTCGAAACATTATAATATGTATTTTGAATTAATGTTAAAATCAATATTTCACTTGATAATTTGCAATTATGTTGATCTCAATAAAAATGGCATACTGTATAAAGTTATTTTTTTTTTGTATGTAAGATCATAATAAAATAATGATAATTCTAAAGTACATGAATTTATTGACAATATTTTCTAAACTTTATTATGTTACAAAAATTCATATTAATCTAGATTTATTATTTTACAATTATTTACACTTTTACAAATTTACAAATTTAAAAATTTTAATAAAATCATTTCACATTAATACAATTAAAAATTTAAAAATATTTTACATACAATTACAATTAAAATTACTATTAGAATTACAATTACGATTACAATTTTACAATTTCACATACAATTAGAATTAGAATTAGAATTAGAATTTTATAATTTTACATACAATTACAATTACAATTATAATTTTACAATTATAATCATTTCACAGTGATACAATTAAAATTTTACAAATATTTTACATACAATTACAATTACAATTTTACGTTTTCACGTACAATTACAATTACAATTTTAGAATTTTACATACAATTACAATTACAATTTTATAACTTTACATAAAATTTACAATTACAATTACAATTTTATAAATTTACATATATACCACTACAATTACAATTTTAGAATTTTACATATATACAATTACAATTTAAATTATAATTACAATCATTTCACAATAAATTAAATATTACAATTACAATTAAAATATTACAAATATTTTACGTACAATTACAATTACGATTTTATAATTTTACATACAATTAGAATTAGAATTACAATTTTACAATTTGTTTTATATACATTTACAATTAAAATTACATTTACAATCATTTCACAATAAATTAAATATTACAATTACAATTGAAATTTTACAAATATTTTACATACAATTATAGTTAAAATTACAATTACAAATACAAATACAATTTTACAATTTTACATACAATTAAATTTGAAATTTCAATTACAATCACGACATAATATTTAATAAATATCATGGTCATTTAATATTAAATTAATTAATAAACATCACGATCATGATAACCATCGTACAAACATCATATTCGACTAAAACACATTCAAATTTGCTAACATCATTGTGATCATGATCATCTAACAAAACACAGTTAGCATTGTATAACATCATCACAACACAAACATCACATATACATCTCATGTCAAATAACTGCTATCACATACACATCTATCTGCAAGTTGCACATTAAATGAACATATATAACACGGCTTAACAGTATACACATCATGATGATCACCAACATGTAAATTAAGTACAACTGCAACATGAACATAAAATACATGGCCATATATATATAATTGAATAATGTCAAAAATATACAAATTTAATATAAATGTCATGGATCGGCTGGTGGTACATCACCAATAACAGTACTAATCGAGGCCTGCTCAGTCAATCGTGCAGCCTCGATAAGCTCGGATACATGTTGATCATCACATGCCTACTGATCTGGTATTGGTACCTAAAGCTGATCAGGATTAACTATCGGCTGCTCATCGTGATGAATTGACATGGTCGATGGTTTAGCCTACTCATGATCATGAGTACTGTTGGACGCTGCAGGCTACTGACTAGAAGTGGCTAATGGTCCAGCCTGCTCTCCATGATGATTGATGCTTGATGCTAGTGGAGGCTGCTCATCTGGCGTGAGGTGATCGATCATCAGATGATGCATCACTACTCGCAGACTATCGATCATGTGCTGCGTCTCGACCACACCTATAACATGCAACGATCCTCCTCAGCCGTGTAAATAAGGTTGTAGCTCCTACGACATGTCGCATCAGGCTGTATATTTAACGCGACATGCCTCTCCACATATGTAACAACCTACCATCGTCTTGTATGTCTCTCATATTAGTGGGCCTGACTCCCGCCTCAACAATCAATGTAGTGAGTTGGTCGCTCAACTCCATCTTGAATCTGCTATCAAGAATACCACTCCTAGCAAAAGGTAGTATCGGCACACTAGCAGGAGCAGGTCTCTCTGCACTAGCCTCCTGATGATCCTCGCCATCTAGCATATCCTGATCGTCATCAGGATCCACACCTGGATCATGTGGTGGTGCTAGCATGTCTTCGCCATCAAAAGACCCAATGTCTGCAAAATATATACAAGTACACAACAATAATTATACAATTTCATTACACAATTTAATAAAAACAAGTTAAAGAACATGTTAGAATAAATTTAAGTAAAACAATAATATTACCTCTATCATTCGACGATTCATCATCTGTGAAGAGGATGTTGGCACAGCCTTGCCAATCCAAACCAACATAAGGATAGGGTACCATAATGAAGGGATGCTCGTCAACATTGGCTAGCAACTCCAGTGCATCATGCGATATCCTCGCAGAAAACACAGTCTCGCCCCTCTTAGGCATCATCTGTCCCCACACATGCATCACTGCCTCGAACATCGGCCTACGAGGTTGCCGAGAAAAAGTAGGTCTTGTCTCTGGAAACCTCTCAGAAAATAAAAATAAAATCTCTGAAGAAAAATGGAAGTTGACCCTCCCTTGTGCATGAGCATGACATCTATCTAAGGCTGTATAGAACTGACGCAAAAAATGGCAGACCACCTGAAAAGTCGCGGCTCTTGTACTAAAGAATCAACATAATATAGAAGAGAGAAACTAATGCATTTCCCATCACTGGTGTTGTGTGAAATGGTCGAAATAAAAAGTGAGAGGCACCTCACCTCCTTACTATCAAATGCACCAATACATAACTGACCTCCAGAGACCGGAAAATATGAAGGAGACAGTATATCTACGCTAATGTATCTATGGGAGTACACCAACTGAATCCCTGCTGCATAACCATCTGAAACCTTTGGGAACGAGGGAAAACCCACCCCTCTCCTCAATAGCCCTGTAATGAAATATATGACCACCTCAGTGGGCGCGTACCACTGGTTAGTACCAACCCGGAAAGCCTGTCGATGGGCATTCCACCTGCGGATACGATGTCTCAAAAACACATCATGGCCCTTTAGGGAAGTAGCCTCCTCATAGAACTTGAGGAGGCCTACTTGTCTTAGGAGCCCCTAGGTAGCAGCTGTAACGGGGTGAGGGTACGCATCTCCCTCCCTCTCTCATGCCTTCCACAGGTGAACCATCTTATACTGGTCTGCCGATTGTTGCTGTTGTTCCCCCTCTTCTCTCTTTTCACGTCTCTAAATGATTGACATATTAAATACATTTTTTTAATTAAATGAGACATGTATTTATGAATATATATATATATATATATATATATATATATATATATATATAATTTTTTTTGAAAAAAAATAGTCGATGTGCCACAAAAAACAGGCATGCACTAGTACTGGTGTGTCTTTTTTTGTCATGCACCAGCAGCAGTGCACCAGAAAATATTCAGCGCACCAGCGGTGTTGCACTTGAAAATTTTCAGCGCACCGTTAACTATGGATAGTGTCGCGAGTGTGGTGCGCTGACTAAACTCTACGCCCCGGGGCGTATAGTTCGGTCAGCGCACCGACCTCCTTACATCATTACAAAGTGAATGGTGTGGTATTTTTCTAGGAAACACCGTTGACCCTGTTGAAATGTGGAATACGGGACGCTGACAAAAATACCTACCTCGGGGCGGATATTTAAGTCCATGCAACACATTGCTGCTATTCCACATGGTCAATAGTGCGGCCGGGTAACCGACTGCACCGCACTTTCTTTTTAAATTTTAAAATAAAACAGTGCACCTTTCGGTACCACCCTGGAACCAGTGCGGATACCGTTAGCACCATTTGCGGTGTTGCCTGTAAATTTACAGGCAGCACTGTGAATTGTTGCGAGTTGAACAGCTTGAGCACACCATGTGAATTTTTTTTTTCTTTTTAATGGTTAATTTTAAGGTAATTTGAAATTATAATCCGCTAAAATGCTTAATTATGGAAAAACAAGAAAAATATATGTACATTTGGCCATCGAGGAGGCATATTGGCTGTAGAATTTGCAAAAGAAAATTTTCCCACTGTTTGGAAAAATTCAAGCTGGATATTGGTGGGCAATGCACAGTAGAAGTGCATACAATGGGTGCAATGGGAGTACCAATGTCAGGGCGGCTCATACAAGGATAAATTGCACTGGTGCTTGAGAGCTTTGGAGCACTAAGAAAAGTGAAAAATGCAGTTTTTTAGCCGTATTTTTTTTTTTATCTAAACCTGTTCTAGTCTAGTTTCTTAAGACCGCACCGAGTAGTTTCTGTTTTGGTGTGGGGTTTTATGATGCACCAGTGAGGAATATTTGTAAAGCACTAGTGCACTACAATAATAAGACGCATTGGGTGGGTGTGTACGGAGCGCACGGTGTCTGGTGTGCCAATGTTTTGTGTGCACCGGTGCTTTCTCTTGTTGAACGCACCAGTGCAGTTTAAGATGATAAGTGCACCACATGAAAAACATCTGCAAAAACCTTCACCTACCAACCTCCTCTAGTAACCTTCGCTAGAAATGGATGTATGGGGTATTCTTATAAGGGGTTCCTTAAAAACATCCGCTAGAGGGTCTTTTCCTTGTAGTGAAAGCACAAGAAAACATTATTAAGTGTGGAAGGAGAGATTTAATATATATTTTCATGTGCATAAGAGAGGTAGATGGGCCTAAGAAAGGTTATATGGTCCTTAATTTATGTCCAATTTAGATGCCCATCATCACCCCCCTACTAAAACTGTTTCTCATCCTCTGAGCAACCTATTCATCCTTCCTGCCTTCTGGTTCTTCTTGCATGCTGGCTTATTTCTTTTTCTGTTTATTGGTCGATGCACTGCTCCTCCCACTAATATTCTTTCTATTCTTATTGCATTTCTTCTTGTAGGTTCTTCATGGAGGTCTCAAATGCCTTAAGAAAATCATTTTTTCATGCCAAGAGGTGGTGGATCCACCTTTTATTTTATTTTATTCTTTTCTTTTATTTCTTTCCTTTTTTTTTTTTTTTAAATTTCATGCAGAATAAAACCACAGTTATTTTTCTATAAACTGAGTTCGCCCTTGGTTACCCCTTTGGCACTCCTTGTCTTCCATTACATGAATTTATTTAGATAAGGTTGAGGTTGCTCTGCTACTAATTTTGGCTATATAAAAAGACTTTCCTTCTCACACTTTTTAATGTTTTCTTAAGCTGAAATAGATTTGAAGAAAGGGTTATATGATTGCATACCTAAGCCTTACCATTGATTTGTTTTTGCAGGTGATATTGAAGTTGCTCCTGAATCTGCTACTGAAGATGTATGTGATAATATGCTTGAGTTCCTTTTGGAGCTTCTGAGCACAGGAGGAGGAAGTCCAAGTTTAACTACCTTTGACCATGGTGTTAACTAGATTTTCTTTTTGTGCCAACTTGTTGTTTTTCTGCTTACAAAGGTTGGAGAGCACCTGCATTCATTAGAGAGAGATGCATGGAGGAATTCATATAAATAAATAAATAAATAAATAAATAAATAAATAAATATATATATATATATATATATATATATATATATATATATATATATATATATATATATATATATATATATATATATTAAGGCCTACTAGCTGCCTTAATGAGGTTTTCAACTGGTAGGTCTTCCTAGGCGCCTCAAAGGAGGTTTTCACCTAAGATATTTTATTTTTCTCTTTTTTTCTTTTTTTTTCAACCCAATGACCACCTCATGGAGGTTTCAATCAGTGAGCCAATCTCAAACGCCTCAAAATAGGTTTTCACTTGATATTTTATTCTTTTTCCTTTTTCCTTTTTCTTTTTTCACATTCCTACTCTACTTGAAAAATAAAAACCTTTTTCAGGTATAGGAATACTTCCAATGGAGCCATGTTCACACCAAGATGACAAATAAAATCATGTTCACACTTGGAATACATGCTTTGACATTTACTTGAATATGAGAGATGAATTTATTTGACTGCGATTGTATCAAGTACTGTTGGAGAAAAGTGTGTTGCTGCAACTTAATTACTGTTTGGAACCATTTGTCAATATAGTTGTGATGACTCTAGTCCACTTGCTCAATTGGATCACCTTGGATTTCCTCTTCTATTATGACATTCAAATATTCCTCTTTTTGTTGATTGTTTTCTTGAACACATGGAGGAAATGCTGGTAAACATGAGGAAACTTTCTCAAAATTTGATTCTAATGTCGACTCTTCATCAAGTGCAGCCCTTGATCTTTTGATCTCCTTATTTGACTCTTCTTCTTATTGATGTTGTCGTGTAATGACATTAAGAATATATCTTTTTGGAAATACCATTCTTGAACTAAGATGAAGACCATTTAGATCAAGAGGATATGTTTGGTAGTGTTGTGCCTCAGCATTGTATGTGGGCTGTTGGGGAAAAGTGATTTCCTATCATTTAATTTGTTAACTCGGGGATTTCGTAAACTTGTGAAGTATGCGTGCACTATATGTGCTAGAAATTGTGTTTTAGTTTAGATCAATCTAATCTACAAAATAACGAAAACCAATTAATCTAATCTATGAAATCAAATAATGAAAATGAAATTCAACTAACCTATGAAGTCAAGTAATGAAAAGAAAGAAAACAAATTCAAAAGAAAATATAGTGTGGGCAATCACACTTGCAAGAATTGAAATTTTAATCTAAGAAAGCATTTCAAAGCATGTATAGAAAAAAAACTAAGGTACGTTCAATCACCCCAACATCCAATATGGAAGTATGATAGAATCACTCTCTTCATATGATGTATAAGCAACCGATTATACTTTAGTCTTTAAATCTAGGAAAGAAATTAAAGAATGCAAAGGGAAAACTCAATAATTGCATAAGTTAGGTATTCAAGTATTTAGTTTAGAAATATGATAGAATCACCTTCTTCAAATGATCTTTAGGAACACCCAATTATACAATTGAATGAGGATCTAAAAATCAATATAAAAGCATGTAAAAGTAAAGCTCAATGATTGTATAGGTTGAACATTCAATCACCCAATTTGAAAGTATGACAAGTCACCTTCTTAGTCTGGAACATTCAATTATACAATGAATTGATAGTTTGATCTAAGAAAGTAAATAACAGAACATGAAAGGAAACTAAATAACTGTAAGCTATATTGCCTCAAACTTAATCCAATTGGAAAATATATAAATCTATCCTTTTTGAAATGTTTTTAGAAAATAAAAGATTACACAGTCATTATAAAACTAATACTAAGAAAGAAAATAAAATTTAATCTATAAAAGCAAGTAAATCTCACACATTTTAGGTAGTTGATCTAAAAGTATGAGAAATGATAAATCGAGATGCTCCATATGTAAGAAAAACCAAGTCAAAATGAAGGAACATTCATGAGTAAGGTGCCACAATCTAATTCTCTATTCAAAGCTTCAGCATAACTCCAATTTTACACATTATTTGATAGGAGAAAGCTTCCCCTATTTATACAAAAGATGAGAAGCTATATCATTAACGAGAGTCCATGAATCTCTCCCTATATCTCTAGAGTTACAATCCAAATAGGAATTCATAAGGCACATGTCTTCTTAGAGTTACAATACAAATAGGAAATGAGACACATATCTTTATGATCCTCATGATCTTCTCCATCCAAATTCGAATTTGGCCTGAGGAGGCCACATAAGAGTCTTTTGGAAGCTTCTTTTTGACCTATACATGCCAACAAACTCATTCCACTTGTTAGGTATAAGTATGTGCATATTATTTTCTAATTTTTAACCATAAATTCACTTAAAAATACTAGGAATTAATAAAGTTTGGAAAAAAATAATGTAACCCAATAGTGGTAATGGTAAGGTAAGTGTACTGAAATGGAGGTCGAGTGAAGGTGATAATATGGAAATATAAGTGAAAATTTAATGGAAGTAAATGATAATTTCAAGGCCCAACATACCCTCCAACTGAAGCTATTGCATGTCCTCATGCAATCTATTACATTAATTCTTTTTTATCATTGAGCTTTGGCTTAACTTTTCATGATATTATTTGATAAATTCATACTTCTGCAAAGTATTTTTAGTTGAATTGCAACATGGTTGGTTCTTGTGTTTCAACCATATTTTGTTGTTGCATTCAATTTTGATCTTTGAAATTTGCATAATGATAATTTGATTATTATTGCAAAGTATATCTTTATTGGATTGCATCATGGTTGGTTCTTGTGTGACAACCATGATTGTGTTTGTGTCCAATTATCTTTTAAGTAATATTGAAAATCCATTGTATTCTCATAATAATAATGTAATAGTTAATATATTTTGAAATTGTGTGGGCTTTTGAATGTGATATGAATGTGGAAAAATGTGAATATGAAGGTACCCCCAGCCCCCCCCAAAAAAAAACTGATGGTATTGGAAATTTTATGAAATGAGGAAAAGAAGTGTTTTTTCCATAAAGTATCATTCTAGCTTTTCAAGGAATTCTATGGTAAAAAGTTAGAAAATGACATACCTTAACTTACCCTTTGAATATGGATGAGTTGCATGTGTGGTGATTGAAAAATTATGATCATAATCTTATTCATGTGGCTGTACAAGTTATGGATAAAAGAGTCAAGATGAATTTTTATTGCTTCTCCTAAAACTTTTGAATTTGCTGTGAAATTATGCCGATTCTGCAACTGTCCTCTGATTCTGCACCTGTCATCTGATTCTGTGGTTACCATCTAATTCTATTGTTGCCCTCTGATTCTGCAGCTGTCATATGATTCTGTTGTTGTCATTTGATTCTGCAGCTGTCATCTGATTATGTTGTTGTCATCTGATTTTGCAGTTGTCATCTGATTCTGTTGCTATCATCTGATTCTGCATCTGCAGAATGGCGCTGATATGTTTTAGTTTCATATCTTCTTCATTTGATTCAAAATGATGAAAATGATAGTCTTCATGTCTTCAAAACTCATTGGCATAATTCTTGCTGAATAGATTTTTTGATGTCGAATATATCAAGAAATTTTTGACTTAGTGGCCATTAATGGATGCCACTAGTCAACACGAGAACTCTCACCATTGATGACAATGAGACTCAAGATACCCAAACACATCTTGCTAGGTACGAATAATTTTGCTATTGTCGAGTACCTAGAAGATCTGATGAATAAGGGACATTAATGTATTCCCATTGTTCGTCAGCAAGAAGACTTGCCACTAAGGCATGCAAGCCTCAAGGTGTTTTTGCAAGGATTTTAGACTCAAAGGACTATGGAATCAATAATTTTCACTGAATCAAGTTTTATTTGTGAAATGAAAAGGATAGGAAAAGGAAAATGGAAATGGAAGATGACAATGGAAAATGGCAATCGGCAATAAGCATGTAAGTGAGCTTATTTCTTTAGGAGTAGACAAAAATTAATGGAAAGTGTATGTGAATAAAGGAAAACGAACAACTGACTCTTGTTGGGAAAATAACTGTGGCTTGCTTTGAATTGCTTGGTTGGATTTATAATTCAAAAGGGAGGAAAGGTAATGGTATTGATGGATATATATGTGGACTTGTTCTTATGTTTCTCATGAAATATGTCCTTTGAAGACCAATTGTGCACATAATTGGTTTCCCTCAATGTCCATTCGATCATCCCAAACCTGCAAAAAAAAGCTTGGCATAAAGAACATAAGCGTGTTAAAAAAGAAATGGCTAATTCCTTCTTGATTGTTATGCAAAATTTGAATGCCAAATAAAACAGATTAAGGAAAATCAAAAGTGTTATATTTAGTCCAATTCATGATATCGATAACATTCGATTTTTAAGAAATAACCATGAAAAATAAATCAACTCCCTGTTGTCGGATGACTTCATGCAATGTGCTCAATAATATGATTGGCATCACAAAGATTCATTGTGTTTTGCAAGTTAAAGCTTCATAGAAAAATACACAACAACAAAATTTTTAATGCCAGATATTGAGAAATCATCTAAATAATCTTCCAATTGTTTTGCAAGTCATTATTAAATATTTCAAATTGAATTGTCATCTATGCTGCAAAAGCTTCTTGTCAAAAATATTTGAAGCGGTAAAAAAAAAGTACTTGCACGAAAAATTATTTCAATCAAATTTTGCAAGTATTTTTTGCCTTATAAATTACTTCAATAAATCAATTGTATATGCAAATTTTTTTATTTTTCATTTTGATAGGTCCCTATATTACTAGTATAGTCCCTTATTGTTGTTAGTGTAACCCCCTTATTGTTATTATTGTACCCTTGTAACCCCCATATTTTTATTATTGTGCTCTTAAATTATTATTGTTAGGTCGGCTAGGATTACATTATGTCCCCACTAGGATTATATTGTGGCCCCATGGACTCCTATATATAGAAACGAGGTTTTGTAATTTGGATCATCCAAGAATTGTTCATTCATATAATGTATTATAGGTTTCCTCCTTGAAGTGGCTTATTTCTAAGGCGTTGATAGCTCTTTTCTTTTATTTTTGGAGCTGGTTTCACAACATTTGGTATCAGAGCTTTGGATTCTAGGGTTTTCACTGCTCCAAACCGGTCATCGTGGAATTTTCGCTATGAATTTTTTTCTACGAAGGCTCAGAAGTTGAAAATTTTTAGAGTGCAAAGCCAAAATCCTGAGGAATATCATCGCACAATTTTAGAGCTTGGTTCGTAATATTTTCTGAGATATGATCTGTGGAAGTTAGGGCTTTTTGCAGGCTCCTAAATTTAACCTAAACAAGTCATCGCAGAATTTGCACTATAACTTTTTTTCTACGAAGTTTCAAAAGATGAAATTTTTAGAGCAAAGCCAAAATCCTGAGGAACATCGTCGCAACATTTAAGAGCTTGGTTCACAATATTTTTAGATATATGTTCTGTGGAAGTTAGTTATTTTTTTGGCTCCCAAATTTCATCTCAAAGAGGTTATCGTCGGAAAATATTTATAACTCTCTCTCTGAGCATCTAATTGGAATGCTATAAAAATGGGCCGCAAGTACATAGAATGTAGTTTTTTTGTCTATAAATTTGAGAGCCAAAGGAGGGAACAGTGACACGTGGAAAATTTCACAAGTTTTCTCTACTGAACCAGTCCATAATTGGGTCATTGTGGGAGATTGGACATAACCTTGCCTTGAATAATCCAAATCAGGTCAGACCTGTGACATTTGAAAGAAGCTTTAGAGGGCTACTACAAGGCTAAATTTTAGATATTGAGGATTTGCAATTACAAAGATAATTCAATTTCAATATATAACTCCTCAAAAGTAAGTAAAAGGTGTGTATTTTTTTTCCCGAATTGCATAAGTCTTGTTTGAAGAATCAAGTTGAATTGATTCCAAGGGCATATTGTAGAATATATATTAGTATTAGATTCTAAAATGGCCCCTAAGAATAATTCAGCACCCATTAAGCCTTTAGAAGGCTCTACTATGACTCATGAAGACGAAGCATGGCAACATGACATACCAAATTTACAAGAGAAAGTGCAACAAATTTCTCTCTCGCAAAGAGCAACAAAAAATGACATGGAAGTTTTGAAGAAAGGTGTGGAAACTAAGATGGATGGTTTGAATAAAGGCGTGGAATCTAAGATGGATGGTTTGAAGAATGGAATGGAAGCTAAGATAGATGGCATGGAATCTAAGATGGATGACATGGAAGCTAAGATCGATGAAAAAATGGAAAACATGAAGAATGATCTAAAAGCAGACATGGAATATTTGACAAAGTGGATACAAAAAATGTTTCCTAATGGTGAAAAGATAGTAGAGGAAACTCATGATGAGAAAAAAATAAATGTTAACCGTGATTTCATAAACTCTAATGTTGGCGAGAAGAACCACCATATTCCAAAAATGGATATGAGGAATTTTGATGGAAAAGATCCTATAACATGGATACTACAGATGGAGCAATATTTTGATCTCAATAATGTGCAAAACACACAAAAGGTATGCATTGAAACTTTACATTTAGAACAAAATACATTTGTATGGTATCGTTGGCTTTGCTCCCGTAAAAAAATCGTTACTTGGTCAATTTTTAAATAGGAAATGATAACACATTATGAGGATACAAAGAGCAACACCTTCTTTATCCAATTTATAAATCTCAAACAAAAGGGTTTATTGGGGGAGCAAATTGAGGGCTTCCAAAAATTGAATATAAGAGTAACTGATATTCCAGAGGACCACAGGATTGATATCTTCGTAGGTACTTTAAAGAATAACATCCAACATGAAGTTCACGTTTTGGAATCTGATTCATTGGCGAAGGCATTCAGGTTGGCAAGAAAAATTGAATGTAAAATTATGGTGACAAGGAAGCCTACCACTCACTTCTATAAAGAGGGAAGTGTTGCTACTCCTAGGTTTCCACAACCTACAAGGTCGACACCACAACAATTGGAAGAAAAAAGAGCAAAAGGGATTTGCTACAGTTGTGATAGCAAATACACTAAAAGTCATAAGTGTGCTGAGAAGAAATTATTTTACATAGATTGTGAAGAGGAAGAAGAAAATGAACAAGAAGAGGATATATGCCAAGAACTAACCCTAGAAGAGGAAGAAATGAGTCCGACCATATCGTGTAATGCATTGGCAGGAATTACCACTCCTCAAACTCTCAAGATAGAAGGACATATCAAGAAGAAAAAGGTAATAGTGTTGATTGATTCAGGTAGTACCCATAATTTTATTCATTGTAAGGTAGCCGAGGAATTGAATTGTTTCCTATACCCAGCACTAGAATGTCAAGTGATGGTTGCAAATGGAGGAACTATAAATTTCTCTGGAAAATGCCATAATATCAAGCTAACCATGGGGGAATATGTATTGAATAGTCCAATGCTTTCCATTCCTATGGGAGATGTTGATGTTGTACTAGGAGTACAATGGTTATAATCTTTGGGGACGGTAGCTTTTAATTTTCAAGAACTTCTCTTAAATTTTTTTTCAGAAGGAAAGGAAGTCGAATTACGGGGTATTGCAGGGAAGTAGGGAAAGATAATAAGCTCTAATGTCATGACAAAGCTTCTAAAGAAATAAAAATGAGGCGTAATTGCACAATTATGCTCAGTAGAAGTTCCAACATCAAAATCATCTATTTCTGTAGATCTCCAAAAAGTCTTGGACAATCATTCCAAGGTTTTTGAAACTCCCAAAGGAATCCCACCTATTCGTTATCATGATCATGCTATTAATTTGATTCCAGGAAGTGTTCCTCCAAACATCAGGCCTTATAGATATCCTTATGTCCAAAAGAGAAAAATTGAACATATGATTACAGAAATGTTAGAAGCGGGTATAATTCAACCTAGTCAAAGTTCTTTCTCTGCACCTGTAGTATTGGTACACAAGAAGGATGGATCATGGTGCATGTGTCTAGATTATAGGGAGCTTAATAAGCTCACCATTAAAGATAAATTTCTCATTCCTGTGATTGATGAATTATTGGATGAATTACATGGAGAAATTTATTTTACCAGGTTGGATCTTCATTCAAGATATCATCAAATTAGAATGAAGACTGAAGATATTCTGAAAACAACATTTTGAACTCATGAGGGTCATTATGAATTTTAGGTCATGCCTTTTGGCCTTACCAATGCACCTTCTACATTTCAAGGGTTGATGAATTCCATTTTCAAACCCTTCCTTAGAAAATTTGTGCTATTATTTTTTGATGATATACTAATATACAACATGTCTTGGAAAGATCATGTTCAACATGTTGAGAGGGTGCTCAAACTATTGCAAGAGAAACAATTATATGCAAAAACATCCAAATGTTTCTTTGAAGTAAAAGAGGTCGAATATCTGGGTCATATTGTATCTCACGAGGGTGTTAAGGTAGACCCTAACAAAATTAAAGCCATTAAGGAATGGAAATTCCCCACAACCATAAAGTAGTTGTGAGGATTTCTGGGGTTAACAAGATATTATCGCAAGTTTGTTAAGAATTATGAGAGAATAGCAGCACCTTTAACAACATTATTGAAGAAAGATGCATTTTCATGGACTCCTGAAGCAACTAAGGCCTTTGAACATCTGAAAGAAGAAATGTTCCTAGCATCGGTCTTAGCTATGCTAAACTTCACAAAAACCTTTATTTTGGAATGTGATGCCTCAGGAAATGGAATTGGTGTTGGTTTAATGCAAGAATGAAGACACATTTCTTTTTAAAGTCATCCAATCAAAGAAAATTATTTACAAAAACCTATTTATGAGAAGGAAATGTTAGCAATACTGCATGCACTAAAGAAATGGAGAACTTAACTAATGAGAAGACACTTCAAGGTAAAAACTGATCACGATAGTCTTAAACACTTTTTGGAACAAAGACTATCTTCAGAAGAGCAATAGAAATGGGTCACAAATATGTTGGGTTATGACTTTGAAATAATTTACAAAAAAGGGAAGCTAAAAATTGTTGCAGATGCACTCTTAAGAAAGAATGAAGAGGTGGAAGCATTGATTTGTGCCATTTCTATTATCCAACTAGATTGGATAACCAAAGCAAGAGATGAATGGAAGAAGGACGAAGAAGTGTGGACACTCATTCAAAAGTTGCAGCAAGATCCTAGTACATTTGATACATTTAGTTGAAAAAATGATTCCTTATGGTACAAAGATCGCTTATATCTTTGTAAGAATTCCCAACTAAAACAAAAGATTCTTCTGGAATTGCACACTTCTCCTTTAGGAGGACACTCAGGATTTTTAAAAACTTACCACAGGGTGAAGAAGAATTTTTTTGGGATGGCCTTAAATCTGATATTCGAAAGTTTGTGGCGGAATGTTTGGTTTGCCAGCAGAATAAAGTGGAAACAATTAAGACCCCAGGACTTCTACAACCTTTATCCATTCCAAGTCAACGTTAGGAGGAGATTTCAATGGATTTTATCACAGGTTTACCTAAGTCCGAAGGAAAGAGTGTCATCATGGTGGTAGTTGATAGACTTACCAAGTATGCACACTTTTGTGCATTATCTCATCCATTTAAAGCAAGTACGATTGCTACTACATTTATGGACAGAATTCAAAAGCTACATGGAAGCCCAAGGGTTATTGTGAGCGACAGAGATCCCATTTTTACTGGAAATTTTTGGACGGAGTTATTTTCTTGTTTGGGTACTCAATTAGCTCATAGCTCATCTTATCATCCTCAATCCGATGGTCAAACTGAGATAGTAAATAAATATTTGGAAGGATATCTTCGTTGTTTTGTATCTGATAAACAAACACAATGGGTCAAGTGGTTACCTCTAGCTAAATGGTGGTATAACACTTCCTTCCATACTGCAGCAAAAATGACCCCATTTATGGCACTTTATGGATATCATCCACCATCCATCACATCATCTTTAAGAGAAAATTCGAAGGTTCAAGCAGTGGAAGATCACATCGAGCATCAACAAGAAGTTCTCCAACTCTTAAAGGATAACCTGAATTTGGCACAAAATAGAATGAAACAACAGGCAAATCAACATCGCAGCGAGAGATGTTTTGATGTAGGAGACTGGGTATTTTTACGGCTACAACTATACAAAAAAAAGTCCCTCACACAAGATAAGAAGGATAATAAATTATTGCCAAAGTACTATGGTCCTTACAAGGTGTTGCAAAATATTGGTACTATGGCATACAAGTTGGAGCTTCCTACTTCTTCATGAGTGCATCCAATTTTCCATGTTTCATGCTTAATAAAGGTTATAGGTGAAAATATTCCATTTCAAAAAATATTGCTAGAACTTGATGAGGAAGGAAAAATCATATTAGAACCTGAAGCGGTCACGGAAACAAGAACTCAACAGCTACGGAATCGATCAATTTCAGAGTATCTCATCAAGTGGAAGAATTTACCCACTGAAGATTCTACATGGGAGGATGAGAATTTTATACAGAATCACCCAAAGCTACTCAAGCATTGAGGACAATACTTTTTTGAAGGAGAGGGGCATGATAGGTCTCTATATAACTAGTATAGTCCCTTATTTTTGTTAGTGTAACCCCCTTATTGTTATTATTGTACCCTTGTAACCCCCAGATTGTTATTATTGTGCCCTTAAATTATTATTGTTAGGTTGGCTAGGATTACACTGTGGTCCCATGGACTCCTATATATAGAAAGGAGGTTTTTTAATTTGGATCATCCAAGAATTTTTCATTCATATAATGTATTGGAGGTTTCCCCCTCGAAGTGGCTTATTTCTAAGGCGTTGATATCTCTTTTCTTCTATTTTTGGAGTTGGTTTTGTTAGCCACCTATAAAATTTGTCATATCAAATGGTGGCTAGATATTTTATAGCCTTCAAGAAACAATTTTGTTTCCCAATTGTGAGTTCTTGAAGCCTTAATGATGTCTCTTTTTCCTTCAAGAAACCTTCATCTGTTGTTTCCCTCATAACACTGAAAAAATTTGCTGATTACCAAAGGAAAAGACTGCTGAAAATTCCCATTTTCCCTTATTTTTCCTTCTCCATTTTCCTTCTCTTTTACATCCGTAAAACTCTTCATTTACCTTTCATTCCTTCAAAACTCCCTTTAAAACTTTGAAAATTCCCTTTGAAGGCTTAAAAAACCCTTTTTCCCCTTCTACCGAAAGCCAAAAAAGCCTTGAAAATATGTTATTTTGGCCTAAAAAACCCATTTTTTTCACTAAGGCCATAAGCCCCTAGGCCTTAGCCCCCAGCTCCTTTTTCTACATAAGACCTGGAGTGGTGACCCACAGTTAAGCCCCTTTCGCACAATCGCACTCAGGGTTTCTATTCTTCTTGTTACATTTTTCCTTTAAAAAGTTCTTGATGCGATTGGCCCCTTTTCTTCTAACTCCTGATTCCTTTGTCTTTTCATATAACCCCGAGCCCCGCAATCGGGTGCTAAACACCATAAAAAAACCCTTCCCGAAGCTTAAATTTCCTTTTTATTTTATTAAAAACCCAATTTTCCCATGTTATAACAAAACCCGACAGTTTGTGGTATTGGCAAATATCAACCGTTGATCTAAAGCCGATCAAAAATCGTCAGAAAATCGCATCAGAGTTTTTCATTGAACACACTTCAAAGATTTATTGTCTACCTCCGATTGCAACCTTCTGATGGTTTCCCGACCGTCGATCTGTTCTACCAGCCCAGATCCAACTGTTCATATTGTTTCTCGTTTCAAATCCACTGTTCCGCCTTTTTCCTTCTTGGTTAAATCTCCACCATCGATCTAGTTTTTAGATCAACGACTCTCGTTCCATCGGCTAATCGCTATTGTAATTTCTTCCCAGTGCAAAATTGCAAGTCCCTTTTTGCTAATCTGATGCCATTCCATCCAATTGAATCTTAGACGTTGATCCACTTCCATCCGATGGCTAATATTTCATCGCAACTCCGCCCGCAATTGTCCTCCTCTACCCCTCCAATTGAATATTGACCATTGATCTATTCCCAGATCTAACGGCTCATATTTCATTGCATCGCAAAAATTCTATGATGTTTCCCTTTTCACTCCTCTGATTGCAAATCTTCGATTTAATCTGGACCATCGAATCCACATGCATCAACGGCTCGAACTTAATCTTTCATTGAATCCCATGACCGCCTGTCCATTATCCTCATCATGAAATCCTCATCGTTAGATGCTTTCATCCAACGACTGCGATCTAACCTCAACCTCTGAAGCAGTCTATACCCAACTATGCAGGATTTTCTTAACTTTTCCTGTTTTTTGCAGGTTTTCAAGGTTTCTCAACTGTTTTAAAAGAAAATCAAAGGCTGGGGATGACGATCCCTAGGCCTTTATTCATCAAGAATATAAGTATACAGGGTTCAACACCATGTTTCATCCATGCCTCATGAGCACTGATGCCATTTTTAAACCCTCTACGCGCTTGCAAAAGCAATGGAAACATAGCAATCATCACAGACAAAGAGTATCAGTCTGGCAGCATGAAATCAAAGCAGAAACCCATGTTTGAAGATTTTAACACAATTTTGAAGGATTAAGGGACAAATTCAACAGATCAAAAGCCTAATCCACAGTTAAAGACATCACGAAGACCGGAAAACACAGATTAAGCCTAATTAGACCTAAAACATAGAATTCAAGTAAATTAAAGGTGTTTTAGGGAAAGAAAAAGAAATTCATCAATTCGAGAAGCCTCCACTACCACATCAGAGGCAAATTTAATCCTCTCCAGCTACCAAAATCCACCTACAGTCTCGCAGCAATCAAAGGAGGCATAATTATTGTAGAATAGAAGATATTTGCCTTAGTACAGCTGAACAGTTATTTCAAGCCAAAGGAACTTATTACAATTGTCCGCAAATTTATTACAAAGATAAGGAAGAGCCTTAAAGTCAACAAATTCTCCTAAGTAGCTCAATAACTTAATGAAAATAAATTAATACAAAGGAAATATCAGAAACACTTCTCCATTGAGCCCTTCAAAGGGCGAGAAGCATTAATTGTATTAATTGAGCCTAAAGATTTGATTTTACATCCCACCTCCTCATTTCTTCTATAAATACCTCTGTTGAAGATGATTCAAAGGTTGGTCTCCGAATATCTGTTGCATGTAAATAGTTTTTTGAAGCTGCTGTAAGCACTGTTTGTAATTGAAGATACCTAAGTTGAGATGAAAAGTTTTAAGCTGTAGAGACCCACTAGACTTGAAGATTGTAACTGGTTTGAAGCATCAAATACAAGCTGATTTATGGGATCCTGGTCTATGTCAACAGTGATGTTTTTCTTATTGTAAATTGTTATTTTATTTCTGTTTCCATTCTGTTCATCTTCTCTAATAAAGAACAACAATTATAGATTTAGGATTTACTGTCAAAGGTACCCTGCTCTCACTGATAGGCTTTATTTGAATGTTTTCTTGCAATTGTGTTATTTAAGAATGATTGAATACTGTCCAAGCAATCAAGATGTTGGTGTTCCCTTCTCTTACTGTCTAAGCTTTAAACATTGTTCTTGAATGTTATTTTTAGTATCTTCTAAGTAAAGTTGAACTAGGGAAGTCTATGGTTAGCCCTGTCCTCTAGTTTTATCTCCAAAGGTTGTTTGAAAATTTCCCTAAGATTATGTTGAAAGTAGGCTAGGTTCAAAGTCCTTACATGATCTTAAACTATTCTTTGTTTATCTTAAGTGTTGTCTTGGTAGGTTTACTAATTAAAGAATGAACTAGGGAATTCAATGGTTAGCCCTGTCCTTTAGTTTTCTTCTCCAACAGTTACTTTGAAAAGTTTCCCTTTGAATATGCTGAAAGTGGGATAGGTTCAAAGTCCTTACTTGATCTTAAGCTATTATTTTCATGTTTTAAATGTTTTCTATTGAAAGTGCATCGAAAGAAGGCTAGTTTCAAAGTACTTTCCTGATCTTAGATAACTTTTATGTCTTTCTTAAGTGTATTCCGAAAGCAGGATAGTTTCAAAGTACTTACTTGATCTTAGGTTGCTCTTTGTTCTTCATCTGTTTGATTCCCTTCCTTATTGTTTCATTCCATTCCATAAAATCAACTTTAAAGAGATCCTTTGACATAGATGACTTGCCCCATGGAACACTCTTGAACCTTGTTGTTTCAATTAAATCCTACTATGAATCCATAGCCCAATGGATTGAAGTTGTTTCTTGCCTATCTTGTTAGCTGAATCAATATTTCTCTTGCATATACCTTCACCCTTCATTTAGAATTCCGTCACCTTCATTTATCTTAGCCCAACCAAAACAAACAAAACCTTGTTCCTCATACCTAGCCTAACATCACATTTCAAGCCTAAAAGATACATCGATCTTTTCACTTTATAGAGAGATCCCTCTCTAGATTCAAGAGGGCTAGATCCTAGAATCCCAAAGTGGTTCACATGTTTCCCCTACAGTTTTAGTCTTTCCAATCTGCTGAAATTACAGGGAGATAACATTTTGGCGACTCTGTTGGGGACTTTGAGTAAAGTCCTTGAAACAAGACAATCAGTATTCAGTGCAGTACAAGTAGCTCTCTTCAAGCACTACCAAAGAAAAAGGTAATCATGATAAAACTTATCTGAATTAGTGACAAACTAAGGAACCCTTAGGATTCTCATAAGAGATTATCAAACCTTGAAGGAATCAGCTAGCTTAGCCATAATAGTAAAATTTATTTGTCTCATCATCGTAGATAAGTGTTGAAACAGATTTAGGACACTTTTAGAACCCATACGACTGAAATAAACTCATAAAACCCAAAAATATTTCAGATTGGTATTCAAATAAACATGGTGGTGGACCATAAACATTTTATCTCCAAAAGAGCTAAACATTTCCACCTGGCGACTCCACAATCCGAAAAAGACCTAAAGACTCCACTGGGAAACCCATTATCATCATAAAATCAGACAAACTCAGTAAGAAGACTTTAAGATTAAATTTTTCTTGATAAAGATCAGTTAACCTCTTAAAGATTGTTATATTTGGTTAAACTTTTCTGGTTGTTGGATTTGAAGAACATAGCATAGTGGCTCCTAGAAGAATTCATACTAGAGCCTATCCTGACCCAAACCCTCCTGAGATAGTTGATAACCCTAAAAGAATACTTATGAAGTCTCCTAAGGCCAAATCTTCAACTATTATCAGACTATTCCATAGAGCTAATTCTTTCCCAGAAAACCTTGCAGCTCTACAACAATCACAAGTTGACTTAAGAAATCCTTTCAGAACTAGGTCACTTGATGATAGAGATCAAATAGATTTAGATCCTTCACTTTCATCCAAAGATAGAAGTGAACATCCTGATACCAGAGAAACTACTCCACCTGATTTACATTTCATTCATAATTTTGGTTCCTCTCATCCTAGATTTGCTCTACAATCTTTTGCTTGTCCATCTTCTTCTGTCACCCTTACACCCAGTGTTCAAACCACATCATTCCACCAAGATCCTCCCATTTTCCATCCTCCACTTGTAAACCCCCCAATTTTTCCACAACCTCCTATCATGGCAACATGGTATGCCCCTCTAGTCTTTCCTTTACCCTTAGTCAATATTCCACAGGACTATCAGTCCAAGATACCATTGTATGATGCCAATGGTGCTACTGTTGCTTCACAACATGTGGATAAGATGAATGAATAATTTGACAGAAATGAGATTGATGATGAAACTGTCAAACTTAGATTATTTGCTCAAAGTTTAGGGGGAGAAGCAAGATTAATGGCTGAATCAAATTTTGAAGCTCTTGATATAAATATGATAAATGCCTTAGATGAACAAGAGGAGTTTTCAACTCCTATTATTGAAAATCATTTCCTAAATTCATCTTGGTATGCTGATATTGTATATGCTTTGCTCAATCTAAATACACCTTCTGGTTTGACAAAAACAAAGGCAATGTTCTTAAAGTTAAAGGCTGCGAACTACTACATTTTAGATAAATGTCTTTAATGGAAAAATGTTAGTGGTTTATTGCTTAAATGTTTTCCTGAGCATGATGTAGATAAGGTTAAGCACGAGCTCCATGAAGGAGAATGTGGAGGCCACCTCTATTGGAAGACCACTGCCAACAAAATCCTTAGAGTTGGTTTTTATTTTCCCTACCTCTTTCAGGATGTCCATAAGATGATCATTGCTTGTCATAAATGCCAACTTTTTGAAGGCAAAAGACAATTTTTGCCCTTGCCTTTGCATCCAATCATTTTTGAAGCTCCTTTTCAACAGTGGGGACTTGAATTCATAGGAGAAATCCATCCACCATCATTTTCCCAACATAAATGGATTCTCACTGCAACAAACTACTTCACCAAATGGATAGAAGCCATCCCTTCTAGGCAAGCCAATGAATCTATTATTATAAAGTTTCTTGAAACTCATATCCTATCTAGATTTCGCTGCCCTAGGAAGATTATTACTGATAATGCTGCTGCATTTGGATCCAAAAATATGGTTGAATTTTGTCACAAATATTAGATTACATTGGGAAATTCTACTTCTTATTACCCTCAAGGTAATGGGCTGGCATAATCCTTAAACAAAAGCTTGGTGAACATAATCAAGAATTTGCTGGAGGATAATAAGAAGTCATGGCACACAATTCTGGTACATGCACTTTGGGTTGACAGATTGACACTTAAAAAATCAATTGGAATGTCACCCTTCCAGCTTGTATATGGATTTGATGCAATTTTTCCAACCAGCCTAGGTGTGCCAGTCATGAAGCTAATCCAAGAAGTATAGTCTGAAGACAATGAAATGATAAGAAGAATAAATCAGACCATACATCTTCAGCAAACCAGAGAGGAGGTCTACAACATAGCATTACAAAGGCAAGAAACCATCAAGAAGCTTTTTGATAGAAGGAAAAAGGCCAACAATTTCAACATTGGGGACAAAGTGTTAAAGTGGGATTCAAGGAGAGAGGATAAGGGTAAGCATGGGAAGTTTGATAACTTATGGCTTGGCCCTTATCTCATTCATTCTACTGCTGGTAACAATGCCTATTTTTTACAAGAATTGAGTGGAGCTGAACTGTTTGGGGGTCCTGTCAATGGCATGATGCTTAAATATTATTTTTCTTGACCATATCAGTTTGGAAGCCTTTTTATTTTTTCTCATTGTGAATATCATACCCTTCATTGCATTCAAAGTTAGAAAATCAAAAAATACAAAAACAATAGAACAGAGAAAAGAGGGCAAGTTGTAAAAACAAGAAAGGTATAGCCCCATACCAAAAAGAGAAACAAAATCTGAAAGTGTGCAAGCACAAATGCCACTCCTAAGAAACACACTCTTAGTTAGTCATATAGCCTAATCATGACTAATTAGTTTTCAATTTATTGCTGATAGGTTAGTGAAATAGATCTGCCAAACAGCTTAATCTTGGATTATCAGTGAGGAAGATTAGGATAGAAGAAAAAGGGTTCAAACAAGCTAAAAATCTAAACCTGTGAGTTTCAAAAGAAGCATGTCTCTAATCTGTTTAAATCCTGAGCCAAATATAGAAGATAAAATGGTTCTAATATGCCCAAAACTTGAACCAGTGAACCAAGAGAAAAACAACCCGAACAAGCCTAAAAACAGAGCTAAAGAACTAGTGAAGGATGTGCTTAAAGTTTCAGATCTTAAGCCTTCACCATTTTGATTTATTTTTCTGCAAATTTTTGTTTATGTGCAGATTGTCTTTATGCCATAGATCAACAACAAGTTAGACTGTCCAATTCTGACTTGTTTTCTTTTAAATTTCCTGTTTTAGAATTTAGTGAATAAAAATATGTCAGACAGTCTAATCCTGACAGAGTGTAGTTAGGTAGAAAAGCTTATGAACTCAACAGCTTAATTTGAGTTCATGGAGAAATAAGGATAGAAATAGAATATTTTTATGTTTTCCCAAAAGAATAAAATGATTGTAAAAAGAGTTTTCCAATCCAAATGCACTTTGAAAGAAGAAAAAATGTTAGATCATTAGGATTGGGTAGGTAGAAATCTTGTTGTGATAGAATTCCATTGGTTTTAATGGATGCTAACATTGTCAGAGAAAAAGAAGATCAACAAAGAAAGCCGTTGTAGCCTAATGGATGAGGCATTGATCAGCTTCTAGAGAAGACATGTCTAAGGTTCTTCACACCTCCAAGGAGTTGTCGTCCCAAGTTGGAGTCATTGTTAGCCACCTATAAAATTTGTCATATCAAATGGTGGCCAGATATTTTATAGCCTTCAAGAAAACATTTTATTTCCCAATTGTGAGTTCTTGAATCCTTAATGATGTCTCCTTTTCCTTCAAGAAACCTTCATCTGCTATTTCCCTCATAACACTGAAAAAATATGCTGATTACCAAATGAAAAGACTGCTAAAAATTCACATTTTCCCCTATTTTTCCTTCTCCTTTACATCCATAAAACTCTTCATTTACCTTTCATTCCTTCAAAACTCCCTTTAAACCTTTGAAAAATCCCTTTGAAGGCTTAAAAAACCCTTTTCCCCTTGCTATCGAAAGCTAAAAAAGCCTCGAAAATTTGTTATTTTGGCCTAAAAAACCCATTTTTTAACTAAGGCCCTAAGCCCCTTTGGCCTTAGCCCCTAGCTCCTTTTTCTGCATAAGACCCAAAGCGGTGACCCACAGTTAAGCCCCTTTCATGCAATCGCAATTGGGGTTTTTATTCTTCTTGTTACCTTTTGCCTTTAAAAATTTTCCGATGCGATTGGCCCCTTTTCTTCTAACTCCTGATTCCTTCTTCTTTTCATATATCCCCGAGCCCCGCAATCGTGCACTAAACACCATAAAAAAACCCTTCCCGAAGCTTAAATTTCCTTTGTATTTTATCAAAAAACCCAATTTTCCCATGTTATAACAAAACCCGATATTTTGTGGTATTGGAAAATATCAGCCGTTGATCTAAAGCCGATCAACGATCGTCGGCAAATCACATCAAAGTTTTTCATTGAACACACTTCAAAGATTTATTGTCTACCTCCGATTGCAACCTTCCGATGCTTTCACGACCGTTGATCTGCTCCACTGCCCCAAATCCAACGGTTCATATTGTTTCTCATTTCAAAGCCACCGTTCCGCCTTTTTCCTTCTTCATTAAATCTCCACCGTCGATCTAGTTTTTAGATCGACGGCTCTCGTTCCATCGGCTAATCACTATCGCAAGTTCTTCTTGGCGCAAAATTGCAAGTCCCTTTTTGTTGTTCCGATGCCATTCCATCCAATTGAATCTTAGCCGTTGATCCACTTCCATTTGACGACTATGATTTCATCGCAAATCGCCCGCAATTGTCCTCCTTTACCCCTCCGATTGAATATTGACCGTTGATCTATTCCTAGATCTAACGGCTCATATTTCATCGCATCACAAAACTTCTACGATGTTTCCCTTTTCACTCCTCCGATTGAAAATCTGCAATTTAATCTGGACCGTCAAATCCACATTCATCGATGGCTCGGACTTAATCTTTCATTGACTCCCCCGAATGCCTCTCCATTATCCTCAGCATTAAATCCTCGTCGTTGGATGCTTTCATCCAACGGTTGTGATCTAACTTCAACCTCTAAAGCAGTCTATACCCAACTACGCAGGATTTTCTTAAATTTTCTTGTTTTTTGTAGGTTTTCAAGGTTTCTCAACTATTTTAAAAGAAAATCAAGGTCCAAGGATGACAATCCCCCAGGCCTTTATTCATCAAGAATATCATTCTACAGGGTTCAACACCATGTTTCATCTGTGCCTCATGAGCACTGATGTCATTTTTAAACCCTCTGTGCGCCCGCAAAAGCAATGGAAACATAGCAATCATCACATACAAAGAGTATTAGTCTGGCAGCATGAAGTCAAAGCAGAAACCCATGTTTGAAGATTTTAGCACAGTTTTGAAGGATTAAGGCACAAA
The DNA here is from genome assembly GCA_034641835.2 of Pinus albicaulis. Lineage (NCBI taxonomy): Eukaryota > Viridiplantae > Streptophyta > Pinopsida > Pinales > Pinaceae > Pinus > Pinus albicaulis. The sequence goes on along the minus strand of CM076581.1, from coordinate 930,682,937 downwards.
TTCAGCAAATCAAAAGCCTAATCCACAGTTAAAGACATCATGAAGACCGGAAAACACAAATTAAGCCTAATCAGACCTAAAACATAGAATTCAAGTAAATTAAAGGTGTTTTAGGGAAAGACAAAGCAATTCATCAATCCGAGAAGCCTCTATTGCCACATCAGAGCAAAATTTAATCCTCTCCAGCTACCAAAAGCCACCTACAGTCTCGCAACAATCAAAGGAGGCATAATTATTGCAGAACAGAAGATATTTTCCTTAGTACAACTGAATAGTTATTTCAAGCCAAAGGAACTTATTAAAACTGTCTGAAAAGTTATTACAAAGATAAGGAAGAGCCTTAAAGTCAACAAATTCTCCTAGGTAGCTCAATAACTTAATGAAAAGCAATTAATACAAAGGAAATATCAGAAACACTTCTCCATTGAGCCCTTCAAAGGCCGAGAAGCATTAATTGTATTAATTAAGCCTAAAGATCTGATTTTACATCCCACCTCCTCATTTCTTCTATAAATACCTCTGTTGAAGATGAGGCAAAGGTTGGTCTTTGAATATCTGTTGCATGTAAATAGTTTTCTGAAGCTACTATAAGCACTGTTTGTAATTGAAGATACCTAAGTTGAGATGAAAAGTTTGAAGCTGTAGAGACCCATTGGACTTGAAGATTGTAACTGGTTTGAAGCATCAAATACAAGTTGATTTATGGGATCTGGTCTATGTCAATGATGATTTTTTTTATTATTATAATTTTTTATTTTATTTCTGTTTCCATTCTTTTCATATTCTATGATAAAGAACAACAATTATAGATTTAGGATTTACTATCAAAGGTACCCTGCTCTCACTGATAAGCTTTATCTGAATGTTTTATTCCAATTGTGCTATTTAAGAATGATTGAATATTGTCCAAGTAGTCAAGATGTTGGTGTTCCCTTCTCTTATTGTCTAAGCTTTAAACATTGTTCTTGAATGTTATTTTCAGTATCTGCTAAGTAAAGTTGAATTTGGGAAGTCTATGGTTAGCCCTGTCGTCTAGTTTTATCTCCAAAGGTTGTCTGAAAATTTCCCTAAGAGTATGTTGAAAGCAGGCTAGGTTCAAAGTCCTTACCTGATCTTAGACTATTCTTTGTTTATCTTAAGTGTTGTCTTGATAAGTTTACTAATTAAAGAATGAACTAGGGAAGTCTATGGTTAGCCCTGTCCTCTAGTTTTCTTCTCCAACAATTACTTTGAAAAGTTTCCCTTTGAATATGCTGAAAGCGGGATAGGTTCAAAGTCCTTAATTGATATTAAGCTATTCTTTTCGTGTTTTAAATGTTTTCTATTGAAAGTGCATCGAAAGCAGGCTAGTTTCAAAGTACTTACCTAATCTTAGATAACTTTTATGTCTTTCTTAAGTGTATGCCGAAAGCAGGATAGTTTCAAAGTACTTACTTGATCTTAGGCTTCTCATTTTTCTTCATCTGTTTGATTCCCTTCCTTATTGTTTCATTCCATTCCATAAAATCAACTTTAAAGAGATCCTTAGACATAGATGACTTGCCCCATGGACCACTCTTGAACCTTGTTGTTTCAATTAAATCCTACTATGACTCCATAGCCTAGTGGATTGAAGTTGTTTCTTGCCTATCTTGTTAGCTGAATCAATCTTTCGCTTGCAGATACCTTCACCCTTCATTTAGACTTCCTTTACCTTCATTTATCTTAGCCCAACCAAAACAAACAAAACCTTGTTCCTCATACCTATCCTAACATCACATTTCAAGCCTAAAAGATACATCTATCTTTGCACTTTGTAGAGAGATCCCTCTCTGGATTCAGGAGGGCTAGATCCTAGAATCCCAAAGTGGTTCACATGATGCCCCTGCAGTTTTAGTCTTGCCAATCTGCCTAAATTACAGGGAGATAACAGGTTTCACAACACATTATATATATATATATATATATATATATATATATATATATATATATATTATTTTAATGATGAGACACATAGGGAATGAGACAATATGTGCCCAAAATAAAATTGGACTCTTGGACCACATGCCATGTGGAGTAGAGTTTGTTATTCACTTGGATTCTTATAAAATAAAATTTAGTAAATCAAATTGGACTCTTAGACCACATGCCATGTGGAGTAGAGTTTTTTATTCACTTGGATTCTTACGCTTTTAGCTTGCCATGTTTAAACAATTCAAAAAAAACATTTTTCCATCACGTAATCTACAAAATGGATCTTCGAAGAACCCTGAATTTTTCCCAAATGGCTGTGAAATCTAGCAAATTGCTCACAAGATACCTAATTTTCCTTGTTCCCGAAAAAATTCATGTTTTAGTTTTTCATAATTCAGCTTGTTTTTCTCAGAAAATGTGTTTTAAAATCCGGTGTTTTTAACAGTTACACATTTCTGACAATTTCGTTTTCTGGAAATTACTTTTGCAACAAAATTAAATTGTTGTGGTTTGATTTTTTTAATTTTCAATTTTTGATGTGTAATGGCTTGTATCTCACAAAGAAGTTCAGATTGATCCTCCTCATTCCAATTACCTGTAATGGAATCTGCAATCTTCTCTTCATCACTAGTCTGCAATCTTATCTTCATCAGCAATTTCTTCATCTAATACATTTTCATTGTCTCTCTCTGAAATTGAATCTGCAATCTTCTCTTCATCAGCATTTTGCAATCTTCTTTCATCAACAGTTTCTCCATCCGATACACCTTCATTTTCTGTCTCTGCAACTTTTAAAATTGATTTCTAATAACTACTTCTTGAGGAAGATCGAATATGGAAAAGAGAAGGTTCATTTTTTATTGCAGTGCATGGGCCTTTGCATGGATTGAAGGCCTTCACATATGTGTAAGGCCAAGCCAAAGGCTAGCCTCACGCATATGCATGGGCATCCTTTCCATGGGAAATTTTTTTTTTTAAAATTATGTTTTGGTTTTTTTTTTTTTTTTAAAGAAAAATTGTGCACATGCAATTCAATAAATCAAAAAAAGATTGAGAGGATGAAAAACATTAAAATTTGTATAACTAATAAAAAAAGGATCATAATGCAAACAAAAATTTTCAATAGAATTGTAGATCAATTTCCAGCAAAATTTTGAACGAATTTTTGAATTTTAAATTTTAAATTGACTAATCTGATTTTCTGATCTTCCAAATCACAATGAGGCGCAGGAAGAGAGCATACTAGTCAGCTTCGTCAAATAAATTCATATTTTCACACACAAATTTTATTTCTGATGGTGATAAAAACAAAGTGATTCTTACTACTGCACTGAAATTTATTGAAAATGAATAAATCAATCATTGATTATTATTTTTTATTTTTAAACAAAATTAAAAATTCTAAAATTATAGACAATCTTGGTTTTATTTTTATTTTTCCTATCTAAAAAAAAAAAAAAACTATTTTTATTTTTATTTTTAAGTATATTCATGCTTCTAATGAAGCCATTTACGGATTAGAATTTTTGAAATGTTCATATCCAAACTTGAAAAATGTACCTGATTGTTTATAAGATATGAAAAATTGTCTTTATCTTTTGATTTTCCAGAAGGATCGCTTGAATAATAGATGAATGGTGTGGCGCAATCGCTTTTTGATACCATTCCTCAATGTAGTATTTGGGCTACATTCTAAATCCTTTGTCCATAAATGGTTACTAAAAACTAAAAAAAATAAAATGCACTCTAGACTGAAAGCTAGTTCCTATGCAGACTTCCCCAGCAACAGTGCCAAAATGTTGGGGCAAAGTGATTGTCTGTCATTTAATTTGTCAACCCGGGGGTTTCGTAAACTTGTGAAGTATGCGTGCACTGTGTGTGCAAGAAATTGTCTTTCATTTTAGATCCATCTAATATAAAAAATAACGAAAACCAATTCATCTAATCTATGAAATAAAATAATGAAAATGAAATTCAACTAACCTATGAAATCAAGTAAAGAAAAGAAAGAAAGCAAATTCAAAAGAAAATATAGCACGCGCAATCACACTTGCAGGAATTGAAATTTTAATCTAAGAAAGCATTTCAAAGCATGTAAAGAAAAACAACTAAGGTACGTTCAATCATGTCAACATCCAATATGGAAGTATGATAGAATCACCCTCTTCAGGTAATGTATAAGCAACAGATTATACTTTAGCCTTTAAATCTAGGAAAGAAATTAAAGCATGCAAAGGGAAAACTCAATAATTGCATAAGTTAGGTATTCAAGTATTTAGTTTAGAAATATGATAAAATCACCTTTTTCAAATGATCTTTAAAAACACCCAATTATACAATTGAATGAGGATTTAAAAAACAATATAAAAGCATGTAAAAGTAAAGCTAATGATTTTATAGGTTGAACATTCAATCATCCAATTTGGAAGTATGAAAAGTCACCTTCTTAGCCTGGAACATTCAATTATACAATGAATTGATAGTTTGATCTAAGAAAGTAAATAACAGAACATGAAAGGAAACTAAATAATTGTAAGCTCTATTGCCTAAAACTTAATCCAATTGGAAAATAGATAAATCTATCCTTTTTGAAATGTTTCTAGAAAAACAAAGATTACGCATTCATTCTAAAACTAATACTAAGAAAGTAAATAAACTTTAATCTATAAAAGCAAGTAAATCTCACACATTTTAGGTAGTTGATCTAAAAGTATGAGATATGGTAAATATAGATGCTCCATATGTAAGAAAAACCAAGTCAAAATGAAGGAACATTCATGAGTAAGATGCCATAATCTAATTATGTATTCAAAGCTTGAGCATAACTCCAATTTTACACATGATTTGATAGGAGCAAGCTTCCCCTATTTATACAAAATATGAGAGGCTATCTCATTAATGAGAGTCCATGAATCTCTCCTTATATCTCTAGAGTTACAATCCAAATAGAAAGTGATAAGGCACTTGTCTTCTTAGAGTTAGAATACAAATGGGAAATGAGACACATATCCTTATGATCCCGATGATCTTCTCCATCCAAATTCGAATTTGGCCTTAGGAGGCCACATAGTATTATTTTGGAAGCTTCTCTTTTACCTACACATGGCAACAAAATCATTCCACTTCTTAGGTATAAATATGTGCATATTATTTGCTAATTTTTAACCATAAATTCATTTAAAAATAATAGGAATTAATAAAGTTTGGAAAAACATAATGTAACCCATTAGTGGTAATGGTAAGGTAAATGTAATGAAATGGAAGTGGAGTGAAGGTGATAATATGGAAATATAAGTGAAAATGTAATGGAAGTAAATGAAAATTTCAAGGCCCAACACGGATTGAGATACTTCATGGTGTGGGTTTGGAAATGGTGGTACATTTAGTTGAGTGGGGGTGGATATATGAGATGGATGTGGTCGAGGTTGTTGTTGGGCAGGAGGTGGATGGTAGGGATAGCATGGAGTTGGGTATGGAGGATGTTGAGGGAAATATTGAGGATGTTGAGGATTTTCCCAATAATGACCTTGCCAACCATGTTTCCAAGATTGGTTTTGGGGTTGAGATGGCCAAGGTTTCCAAGGAGGGAGTGTGTCCCAATTATTTTTATATGGATGTGGATAAGCTTGAAATTGTGAAGTGCGTCCTTGCATAATATCAAGTTAACTAGGCTGCCAGGGTATCCTTGAAGCTACATAACATAGCTTCTTTGGTGTTTGCCTTACTCCATTGTCTTCTTGGTAAAATTATTTAAACCTGGGGAATGAGGAACAACATTTAGTAGCATAAGATTCTACATGGATAACAAAAATATCAGCATCTTCTTTTTTCTCACTTTGCATTCTTAACATTTCTACTTGTTCACTTAGATTGCTAAGAATTTTTTTTGTAAAGATGGCCAAGGTTTCCAAGGAGGGAGTGTGTCCCAATTATTTTTAGATGGATGTGGATAAGCTTGAAATTGTGAAGTGGGTCCTTGCATAATATCAAGTTAACTAGGCTGCCAGGGTATCGTTGAAGCTACATAACATAGCTTCTTTGGTGATTTCCTTACTCCATTGTCTTCTTGGTAAAATTATTTAAACCCGGGGAATGAGGAATAACATTTAGTAGCATAAGATTCTACATGGATATCAAAAATATCAGCATCTTCTTTTTTCTCACTTTGCATTCATAACATTTCTAGTTGTTCACTTAGATTGCTAAGAATTTCTGTTTTAAAGTTATCAAGCCAATTTCCAAGTTCCTCTTGCCTTACCATTTTTTATGCTAATTTACTTACTCTTTCCCTTCCTCTTGATATGTGCTTGTATGTTTCACAAATTTCTTCAAATGACAATTGGTATACATCTCCTCTACTCATGATATTAAGGATATCGATCCACTCATCCCTAATTGTTCTAAGAGGGTTTTTAGTGTGTCAAATCCTAGATGATGCATTTTTTCCCTCTTAACATTATACATGAACCTCTCTATTAGATCATCAAGGCTCTCATCTTCTTCTTGGCTCATTCTAAAAATTTCTTCTCTAAGATCACGATCTTTATATTTTTCTAGAATATCTTTTGCATATCATTCCATGATCTTATTGAATTAGTACCTAGACTCATGAACCATTTAAGAGCTTTATCCTTGAATGTTGTAGGAAACAATCTCAGTTTTTTAGTGTGTGATAAGTATCCATAAGACCTACAAAGTATCTCAAATTCAAAAAATAATGTTTCTGGATCCTCTGTCCTCATACCATGGAAGTTGGGAAGGAAATATGGAGGCATGTTCTTCATATGTACACTAATGTACATATCTTGAATGGGAAACCCAGGAAGGTATTCTTTATTGTCATCATATCGATCCATCTCTTCTACATTCAAAAGTGTATGGTGATGTGGTTCTTACTGCACCATGTGGTCAATTGGGGGGGTTGGTATTGGAGAAGTATTTTTTTTAAATTTCTGAGTATCCCTACTCCTATGAGGCATGAAAATCATATTTTCGGTATTTTTTCAATATTTCAGAAACAACATGAAAAAGGAAAGAAGAAAAGAATGAAAAAATATAATCAAAGCATCTATTGGACACCTCCTCGACAACGACGCCAAAAATTGGTGAGCCATGGTATTGCACTAAGAGTGGTGAAACTCCCAAGGGCTTCCCTACTTTAATTTATCAACCCGGGGTTTGTACAAAATTGGAGGTGACAGTGCTATATACACAACAAATGCATTCTATTCATGTCATCCTCTTCCGCTCTAGAAAGGGTGCTACCTATAGGGGTTCTCAGTGAAGTCTGTCACACTTCAATGAAACTAAAATAAATTGCAGAAAGGAAATGATAGAAATGAAACTAATTTAATTGGCATAAAGGAAATGGAAGAAATGAAACTAATTTGAATTGCACTTAAATTGGCCAATCGGCTAAACACACCCTGATCTATCTATCATGTTCCTATTTATGCAACTATTCATGACCTAATTCTAATTTGAAGAGGTGTTGCTTGCAGTTCAGAGAAGAAAGGGGTAAAGGTGCTAATGGAGAGATAAACACATGAAACAAGGCTTAGAGGTGGAAATATGGGTTTAAACCTTATTAAAAATTTATTATAGCACAAAAATGCTTCGGAGCGGAATGATTTGAAAATTGCGATGGTGGAGTTGCAATGGAGGACGGAAGTCCGATATGCGATATGCGATATGCGATATCACAATCGCAATAAAGTTGGAGGGATAGCGAAAGTATTATTTGGGAGTGGGAGCGAAATGCAAAATGTGATGGGGATAAAAGATGTGAAGTGCGAAATGAAATGGGGTAAAAGTTGTGAAATGCGAAATTCGATGTGGTAAAAGTTGTGAAGTGCGAAATACGATGGGGAAAAAGTTGTGAAGTGCGAAATGCGACGGGTGACGTGGCGATAGGACTAGTGGCGGAGTGAGATGACAATATCAGAATCGGCCTCAGGAGCGGTAAATATTAAAGGAAAAAGGGAAAGGTTTCAAAGTGCTAAATGCTATTTGCGATGTGGCAAAGTATTGAGAATTATCACAATCGGTGTCGAGAGTGGTGAGTCTTAAAGGAAAAAAAGGAAAAGGATGCGAAGTGCGAAATGCAATTTGCGATGTGGTGGGGTATGGAAAATTATCGCAATCAACATTTGGAAGCGGTAAGTGTTCACGGAAACCAAAGAAAAATTTGATTTTCAATTTGAAAAGTACGGTAGTGAGAGATTCGAGGAGTAAAGGCGGAGGTCAAACTTTGATGGTTTTTTAAGCGTGTTGTGAATAAAAAGGGTGCGGAAGCTGTTAAGGAAAGGAGAACTAAAAGTGTAAAAATGGGGTTTCGGAGGCACAATAATAGAGATGGAAGATGAAGCGTGAGGTGTCAATGAACTTCTTCGTGGCTACTTGCGCCTGCAAGTAAATTGTCGATTTATGCAAGAAAGATGGATAGTGCATGTTAAAGACAGAAAAAACAATTCTAGCCTAGTCCTAGAAACAAAGAATCATAACTCAGAAATTTTTTTTGGTCCGTGGGAAGGTCTACCCTCTTTGAGCTCTATCGACAGAGATGAGAGGGAAGGCTACCTCACAGTTTTATGGAGTTCATCAGCTATTCTAACTCACAGATAAACAAGTTAAAGCTATAGTAGCAAACTATAACAGCAATGAAAATATCATAAACTAGCTAATTGTTCAAGAATAAAACTAACTAAATGGTAGAAACAGAACTAGCTAAATGATAGAAAGGAAAGAACAAAAACAATAGAGTAGCTAACACACATGGGTTGGGCCCCAACCCACAAGTTCAGATCTCTGGAACTAGATCAATAAAAAGTCATATGAATACTCATTGCATTTAAAATACAATCTTATTACATCTAGAAGGTCTTAAACAACAAAATCATAATAGAATGGAAAATGAATGGCATGGGATGGAATGGAATGGAATGAACTGCATCGAATGGACCAGAATCCACCGGAATCGATGCTAATTATCTCTTGATTAGATTTATCTATCCTCAAGGGCAGCTACCAACAACTCCCTAAAAAAATACATAATGAGTCCACATTACTCCAAGTGAAGTATGGCTTGAGTGCACTTGATCTTGAGTTGCTTGGATGCCTTTGGAATTCGAATTGTTGGATGGGATCTCATGAGGTTACTTTGGCTACCTTTGAGAGTTAAAATAGGGATTGAGTGCACTTTACTCCAAGTAAACATAAATTAAGTGCACTTCGTCTTCATTTTTCTTGGTTTCCTTTGATAGTTAAGGTGGGTGGAAAACCCCCTTGAATCTCTCAAATATTTATCCACAATTTCCTAACATTGTGCTAATTTATTCTTCAATCTTGATCTTCCGGTGGCAGGGAGCAAGTCCCTAAATTAAATCCTTCTCCAAATCTGCATAATTTTCCCAATATTCTCAAAATATTCTACAAAAATAACCAATATTAGGTACAAATATGCAATTACCTTTAAACCTTCCTAGGAAAATATGAAAGCATAAGAAAACATTATTAAGTGCAGAAGGAGAGATTTAATATATATTTTCATGTGCATAAGAGAGGTATATGGGCCTAAGAAAGGTTAGATGGGTTTTAATTTATGTCCAATTTAGAGGCCCATCAATGATCCTATAACATGGATATTCCATATGGAGGAATACTTTGATCTACACCAAGTGGTATCCTAACAAAAGGTAAACATTCCATCCAGGTTTTTATAATAAGAAAAACATGTATGGTATCAATGGATTTGTGAAAGGAGAAAACATTATGTTATATCATGGTCCATTTTTCCAGAGGAATTGAGAGCAAATTATGGGGGTATTAAGAGAAATAAAGTATTTAGTTAATTCGTAAATATTTGACAAAAAGGTCCAATTATAGAGCACATTCAAATATTCTAAAAGTTGATTCTTATGGTAAATAAAATTTCAAAGCATAAATTTCTAGACCTATTTATTGGGACTTTAAAGGAAATTGTTCAACATGAGGTGCATCTATCTAGCTAGGAAAGTTGAAATCAAACACATGACTACTAGAAAATTGGTCACCAACAACTAAAGAGAATAACATGCTCCCTCTCCTAACCTCACTCAACCAACAAGTTTGAAACCTCAAAGAATGTGTGAAAGAAGGTGATGCTCCTGCCTTTCAACGAGATGTTTGATGTAGACCTTGCCTTTTGTCCTAAAGAATTCCTTCGATGTTGATAAGATCCTGCAATCACAAACATGCAAAGAATCAAAAGCACCTGCAGTATATAATAATCTAAACACCAATTTAACTTAATGATCAAGGAGATTAAGAATTGTCATTGTTTTAATGAATCTAGAAACAACACAATGAGAAAAAGTATCCATATGTATTATCAAGAATATAAAGAGCAATCTTATAACTTGAGCCTTGATTTCATACAAATTTCTCCCGTATGCCTTTACAATCATGCTCCTTGGTTTGACAAGCTTTCCTCTCTAGAATGACCAACATTGGTTTATCTTCAATGAAATCTTATGAATCCCTATGTACCACATGTACAATGTACAATCTACAAAGTCAAATGTAAAATATACCCCTAATGCTGAAGTTTCAGCTCAATTTATAGGATAAATTGAGAAGGTTTCAGATCCACCAATAGAGGGATCAGATCCTCTAATGAAGGGATTAGGGTTCCTTGATAAAAGGGGATAAGTTCCATGATTGGAGGGATATAGTTTGAACTGGCGTGACTCAGGAGGATTTTAGTTGGAAGAATATGTGCCCAAGTATTCTTTTAGAAGTTACTTTTCACTTTTACTTTATTTTAAATGGGTTGTGCAGGTTTTATAGGAAAACAGAGTGCAAATATCCGGAGGTAAGGTTAGGAATATCAGTGCATGCACAGGAAGTGACCGCAAAAAGCGTGTAGGCAACCTTTACGAGTTTTTAAGATATTTTTCCCAGTTCCCAAGACTTCGTTAAGGAGTATAATTATTTTGAATTCTAAGAAAGCATGAGTATCGATGGTGATAGATCCATATTGACGGTAAAATGTCATTGTGACAAAATTAAGTGTAACAGATTGCCCCCTAAAGTGTGAAGTCTGAGAAATTTTTTCAAGAGAGTGAAGTGTTTTATCATCCCAAGGGTTGGATCAGAGACATCCGTTGAAAAATTGTAAGAAAAATTCAATGCAAATATATAATCATCACAAAGGTAGGCATTCCAATACTCAGAGAAAAACTAACTATATGTTCAGGTAGAGATGTGACCTAGAATTACATCAATAGTAGACAGAATATGGATGCAGCCATCTGCTATGAATTATTCTACTAAAACAAGAATACATAACTCCTCGCAACCTGTATGGTTGAAACTGTATCTAGGGTCTTGATTTCTTCTTCTCGAACTAGTACGAATCTATCCATATGATTGATTGTTTCGAAGTTGAACATGGTAGAAATGGCACTTGATTATAGGTCAATGATGAAAATCATTAACAAGTGTGAGAGAAACCACCAATAATGAAAATGGCTGTCAAAGTAGCTCAGTACAGTCTATGAAATGTGAATGAATGATTTGCAATCGAACACTCATGGAGTCATTCGATTGAAGGCTAATGATGAAGACCTGTCATCGAAGGAAAGAAACTTTCCATCAAGGCATGCATATTTAAAGGTACTAATAGGATTTATAGATCAACTTCCTAGATAATGAGCTGAAGTTGATAGTAATTGATCCATCGCTGGAGGTCCTATGACATGAAACCATTATTTCAAGTTTTGAAGAAACATTTTTCAAGGATTAACTCAGGGATGGTCAACACAAATGGAGACAAATATTTGCAATGAATAATGAATTGAAGGTGAACTTTCTCTTGAACACATAACGACACTATAAATGACTTGGCATCCTTTGAATTAAAGATAATACCCAAAACCAACTGAATAATTTCAATGAGGTTTGATTAACTGTAAGACAAAAGGATTACCCAACCCACACACACGTGTGACAATGTGTCGTGTTCAAGAGTGACATGCTTCATTTTAAAAGAAGTATATAAGATGGATTTTTTTTCTCAATGTTTACTCCACCATTACCAGAAAGTACCTCTTTATTTTTGTCAAGCTTGAGTAGGATAAAATTTTCTTGTCGTTAAAGATCATCCTTCGGATGAGTCCATCTCAGTAATTTTAATGAACCCTAAGGAGGAGTGGTTTGGTCCCATTGTAATCGACATGTCCTACACTGTTTAATTTTAACGAGTCCAACATAGGATTAACTCGGTGTTTTTCAGTTTTAGGGAGTTAGAAGAAAAACATAAGTAATATCCGTAGTGTTATTTTTCATAAGTTTTAGTCTCTCAAACTTGAAAAATTATAAAATTATGTAGGAGAGAACTCTATTGAGCATGCTTATTCAATGTATACCTTTTTCGTAATTAGTCTAGTTCAGTCTAGAAAAGGGGTAAACTTATACTAAGTAGACGACTATGCATTTATTTTAATGAGTTTGAATAATCAAGTGCTCGGTAATATTTTCATGTTTAGAGAGCCCGAAAAGGGCTTAAAAGAGGACTCCATGTTTTCACTTTTTCATATTTTTTGAGAGTTCGAAAAAGTGATAAAAATTTACTTTTTCATCAAAATGATTCATTTTTAAACACACCCGCTCTTTGCATAGAAAATTCAAAAATTATAATAATTTGTTCTCAATCATGGTAAAAATATTTAAAATATGAACTTTAAAGGAAAAAATAAATAAAATAATATTATTTTATTCATAAAATCCTATAAAAAGTGGAAAGAAAAAGTCATTTTTACCTTTTGGTTTCCAGAGTAGTAAAAAGGAGTTTTTACCATAGATCTTCTGAAGCTGATATCGGGACCAAACCATTTCATGAACTGTCAGTTCCAGGTATTTAATCTCTTCATTATATTGCATTCTATCCATTTAGGTCTTCATTTTAGGCTTCCATATTAGTTTTTTTGGATAAAATTTGTTTTCACAAACTTCTCTTCGGGGTGCTCAAGTTTTCCTGATCGAACTTGCGCACCTCGATGATTTTTTAACAAAAATAATTACCATGCCATCACAATTTATATATATATATATATCATGCATAAAAACACATTGTCTACAAAGGAAAATTTTTCAAGCGCTATGGGGTTTTCAAAAAATGGTTTTCTTTCGAAAAGATTGCTCTAAGTTCTCCCAAAAGGTTCCTTATTCTTTTCAATGATTGTTTGCATGAAATTTGAAACAACCATGCTTGAGTGGAGAGAAAGCGAGCATGAATCACATGGTAATGAGGCCATTGATAGCACATTAATGTTTTGGATGTTAAATAATTGTGGTCTATAAAATTTTTGGCCTATGCAAGGAATGAAGGCCCAAGTGGAGCTAATGACTTGGTTGGTTAATTCGTGGGATGCCCAGGAACAATGTTTCATCATCAGGGATCATAAGCTCATTATTGATGTAGAGGATATTTATTTCCTCAATGGTTTGCCCCAAAGGGGAAGAGACATTTCCTTGTTTGGCACACAAGGAGGAGGATTGACTACTGCTTCCTATATGGTGCAATATTGCACACAGGATTCACAATCGAAGGATGGTTGAATTGATATAAAAACCATAAAATTACTTGACCTCAAAATAATTTCTTTCACAGTCACTAGATTATGTGGCAGTGTGGCTCCTCATGTGGCTACCAAAGCACATATGCAAACAGATTTTGAGTGCTCCAAGGGAATGATATTCAACTGGTGCAAAAGATTACTAACTAATATGAAAGGACAACTCACGCGAGAAAAGAATGGTAAGTTGAAGAATTTCAGCTATGGGGCCATTCTTATATATTTTTCCTTAGAGAGAATCCCACTCCTTGTACCTTAGAAACTATTAGTGGATCCTATGGGGCCAAGGGATCCTCACATGTTGCGATGGGTTGCGTTGATGGCTCGCTATGGAGACGATGGTTTTCATTGTTTGACCTAGGAAAACTCCACGAATAGAAACTAACTCATTAGTGGGTGAATAGATAACCCAAGCAATGGAAGATAGGTTCTGTGTACTATAACAGGCACCATCAACAAACCCAATGCTGCAATATCTATATTAATCGAGATAAGCAACACAAGTAGTAGAAACTCTTTAAGAAAAATAACTAATCTAAGGCACAATTTTCTTTAAAATATAACTAATGTATAATGAAGATATCCAGAAGATAAATCATGCATAATATCTCTTTAGATAAATACCGTTTCTAGGCTTATCTAAAGAGACACCATCATAATCAACTAATTCATAGGCCCCTTTTGCAATTACACACTTAACAATATAAGGGCCATGCCACATTGGTTCAAATTTACCAGTGCCTAGTTTATCCTGAGCTTGATCGTATACTAATACTAGGTCACCTTCTAAATAGATGTGAGGGTTAAGGCTTTAATCATATTGTTCATTAACACGTTTTTTATGAGCTTCTATAGCTAATGCAACAGTGTGACAAGTCTCATCTAATTGTGCTAGTTTTAGCGACAAAATTTCACGTTCAATGGGTAGAACAACTTCCAAACCATAAACGAGTTGAAAAGGAGTAAAACCTATAGATGTTTTTGCAGAGGTACGGTATGCCCACAGTGCGAAAAAATAATGGTATGCCAATTCGATTTATTACTTCCTACAATCCATTTAATCATATTGGTTAAAACTTTTTTTACAACATAAACTTGGCCATTGGCCTGTGGGTAATACAATGTGGAATTATAATGGGGTAGGCCGAGCTCAGCAGAAAATTCAGTCATCATAATGTTTTGAAAGTGGCTACCATGGTCCGTAACGATGGCTTGAGGGACACTCAACCTAGAAATCACATGATTGAATATGGAAATATCTACAGTTTCGCCGTCAACCTTAAATGTAGGAATCACCTTGGCCCATTTGGTAAATTAATCTACAATGAGAATAATATACCCATTCCCCCCGACCGAGTGAGGGTTACATTTAACTAAATTGATGCCCCATTTTGCAAATGGACTGACAACTATGATTGGGTGAAGAGGAGCAGGAGGTGCATGCATATTTTGATAAAAAATATGACAATTATGATGTTTTCTAACCACAAGGATACAATATTTGAAGAGTGACGACCAAAAATAGCTAGAGCGCATTGTCTTTTGGGTTGTGTAAAGCCTAGGAATATGACCACCACATGCTCGAGAATGACAGTCATTTAAAACTATTTCGGCTTCTTCTTGAGTTAAACAACATCGAAAGGAAGAATCGACACCATGACGGTAAAGAGTGCCGCCAACAATATTGTATCGTTGAGACTGGTATCAAATCCTACGTTGATAATAGTGTGAAAGTTTAGGCTGAAAGGTTTGGGTTTGAAGATATATAATGATATATCCATATCAAAGATCCAGTGTGCTGATGAGAAAGAGAGATTCATCGGGAAGATGGTCTTCTACCACAAGTTCATATTCAATGTATGGAGAGTCACACATAATTTCAGCAAAGACTAGTGATTTCTTGGATTTGGATTTTTCAAATTCCAAATCGAATTCTTGTAGGATAACTATCGATTTAGAGTATTTTCCCCCGAGCAATTGTTTCATCAAAATGTAAATCATAGGGTTGTAGTCAGATATCACGGTTGTTTTACGTAACATTATGTAGTGACAAAATCTTTGGATAGCTTGAACGGCTACCAAGGCCAATTTCTCCACATGTGAATACTTGATCTATGTTGGTGTAAGGTTCTGACTTAAGTAATAAATCACATGTTCGTTGTTGAAGTCATCCTCTTGAACTAAAAAAATTCCAATGGTGGAATCAAACGCATCTAAATACAAAAATTAATCTCGGTGATAATCATGTGGATGGAACAATGGTGCATGGTTCAATGTGTGTTTAAGTACATTGGAAGATTTATCAGAAAGCTCATCCCAAATAAAAGGAACATCCTATTTTAATAACCGAGTGAAACCTTTAGTTAACTCCACATAGTTAGGGATAAAACAACATAGAAAGTTTCCTTTCCCTTCTAAACTCTAGAGTTGGCGAAGAGTAGAAGGAGGAGGTAAATTGACAATGGCCTCAACCTTCAAAGGGTCGACAATAATGCCTTATTTAGAAAAAATCAAACGAAGACACTGTCCTGATTGTACACAAAATACACATTTGTGTGGATTCAAATGAATATTGTAATGCCTACATCGCATAAAAATGGCACGTAAATGTGTAGGGTGATCTTTTCTACACAAAGAATGAGAAAGTCATCCAAGTAGGGTTGCACAATTTGTTTGATGTCGTGAAATGCATAAGACATAGCTCGTTGAAAAGTTGCGCCAACATTTTTCAGCCCAAAAGGTAATTTACAATATGCAAATGCCCCCCATGGAAAAATAAATGTTGTTTTGGGATGATTGAAAGGGAGTATTTTTATTTGATTGCAACTAGAAAATACATCCATAAATGAAAATATTTCATTTCCAACACAATCATCAACAATTTGGTCGATGCAAGGGGTGGAATAATTTTCTTTGGGACAAACTTTATTAATATCTCTATAATCGACACATACTTTGATAGTTCCTTGTTTCTTTCTCACTGGAACTATGTTAGATACCCAATCCATTAATGGAATAAGATAAATAAATCGTGCACGAAGTAGTTTTTCAACTTCATCTTTAATTGCAACAACGTTTTGTAGATGTATTGGACGTAATCTTTGTCTAATAGATTTAGCATCCAGGTATGTCTTAATTTCATGAATCACAATCCAAGGATCAATTCCTGATATTTATTCGTAAGACTAGGCAAATATTTCTCAGAATTCCTGAAATAGGGCTTTATACATGTTAATCTCGTCAATTGAGCTTGAAGCACCTATATGAATGTTTTCAGTTATTCCCAGTTTGATTGATATGTCAATTGGAATCGTTGCGGAAATGTTTCCTAAATTCGTCTCAGAATCTGAATGAAGGATTGACATAGGATTTTGAGGTTCATTAACATATTCAATCAAAAATATCGTTGAAAATGCATTTTCAACTCTATCAAGGTCTGGTAGAAAAGATGATCGATGATGAAGATCGTCCCAAGGTAATTCATCCAATGAAAAAATTTCCCAAATATTTTCATCGCTCAAAAATATGTGTTGAAAAGGATCATAAAAATATGTTATGGTTGAACTTGGTAGAGAAGAAGACTCATCACTGACCCCATTCACTTGATCAGTATCGGTTGATGAAATGTTAGAAAGAAATTGCACTGGTACATATGCAAATTCATATGGACCCAAAAGCATTTCGTTGCCATAGTAGTCCAATTCAGATTCTGAAGGCACAATCTACGAGTCATCAAATGGCATTGTGCTTGATGTAATATTGTTGATATTGGAAATAGTTTGATCCAGATTAGGAGGAGGTATAGCGAAGGTTCCCATAAGAGTGGAATCCTTAACTAGTCCCCAAAATATTTATAAGGGATAACCATCTTTTTAGCATGTTAGATACTATCCGTAGAGGTAGGATTGGAAGTGTAGTAAGAAAACTGATCAATTTTAACAATATTCCCCTTATGAGGAAACATGATTAATAGAAATAATGATGAAACGAAAATGATAATAGCATAAGACCAAATTCGACCTAAAAAAAGGTTGTAGTCAAGAGGGGCATCAAAGACTTCCACCTAAACCGTAACGGTCTTTCCTTCTACCTATATGGGTAAATCCTGGAGTATTCCAAAAGGAAAAAAAACCTCTTCCATGAAAGGCTTTCAGAATTGTGGGTGAATAATTTGTTGGTGGAGAACCAAGAGTTTTCCAATAGGCTAAGGTCATAATGCATGTAGATTCTCCCTCATCAATCACTATGTGAAAAACTTGCCTAGATTTGACTAAAATAGGTATTTGAAAATCCATTTGGAGTGGGACTCTAGGTGCAACGTTCTCAAGATCAAATATGATAAGTTTAGAATATTGAGGGTCAATTGCTCCAATAGCTTATAATAGTAACTTCCTCTGAGCTAAACAAGGTTGCAACACTTCAAGGGCCGACATTGCTGAAGGTGACATGGCCAGATATTAAAAAAGATTGTAGTTCTAAGCAGCTCTCACATGTGGATTGAAAGCCAATTTTCGAAGTACACCTTTGGCAAGAAATTTAATTAATAAATCAAGAATAGGTTTCTTGATGTGTAATGGTTCAAAAATAAGAGGAGTTGATACCAGAGATTGACTAGATGATTCAGTTTCATTTTTAGTTACAGGACTCTTAGATCCATAATCTTGAGATCGAGTTACAATCATGACCTGGGGCATCATCAGGATATCCACCGATGAATTGGAAGAATATTTGATTATTGTTTTGTTTTGTGATGGGAAAGGATCTTCAAGAACAACGGGTGTGGGAAAAACCTTCACAAATTTAGATACCTCGGTCTGATATAGGAATTTTTTTTTGTAGTGATCCTCGTCACAGATAAGAAATGGATAACGAGGTTTCATTTTTTCATTAGATGGTTTGATTTTTTCTGCTTTCTCTTTTGGATAATTGTTTTATTTATTTTTACCCTTCCCTTTCTTCTTATTTCCAAACGATTTGGTTTTGGCAGTAGATGAGTCTGCGACATGGATTTCGGTAGAAGTTTCTAGAGAAGAGTCTCCTTTGGGTGAATCGGGTAAATTTATGATTGGATTATTAGATTTGGATTGTTTCTTTTTACTCTTTGATGTATTAACTGTACTGACTACACCGTCTGCGGCATGAGAACCAAAAGGAGTTGTATTGAGTTGACCTGGGCGAGATAAATCACGAATTTTTTCATATAATGTACTAGAATGTGTGTAAATGAGGTTTAGATAATGGGATTGAGTGATAAAATTTTATTCTGTTACAATGCCTCATTTAGCTACATCTTCAGTAATGTTAGGGAGTAATGATTTGATAAACCATTTAGCCAGAATTTTATCCAGGATGAAAATTTTGACTAAACAACATCTATGTCGCCATTCGTGGATGTGATCTGAAATGTGCGTAGACATTCTTTGTTTAAGTGAAGTCAAAAATTCCGTGCCATTATCTTAACAGATTGGTAAGTGAAATGAGTAAGGAAATCAATTTCTAAGGCATTGAAATTGTTGAAAGAGCCTCGTGGAAACTCCACTTCGCGGCTAAGATGATAAAAGTTCTTTGAAAAGGTCTTAAACATATGGAATCATCGATCAAAGAGTTGGATGCACACCACAGATGATAAGTCATAACATGGTTTGAGGGGCCCTCTCTTGGTTTTCCTTCTAACTTCGGAATTTCACTGGGAAACTTAGTAGGCATGGCTGGCGAAAATGGAATATAGTAAATCGAGTCATTCAATAGCTGAGATAAGTATGGAAAATCTAAATTTGCTATGAAATCTAACCGTCTGTTAGGATATTGTTGAGAGAATTAACAACCTTGAGGGACGAGTCTAGTACTTGGAGGAGGGTAGCTAGGAAAACTTGGGATATCTTGAGTAGTTGGAATTGGCATATCTCTAGGGCATCCAGGGGTGGCCATACCGAATTGGGGTTGAGATGGTATCTCAAATGTATAACCAGGGTATGTTTGGCTCTAGAAAGATGGATTTTGTCCCAATTGTCCATATTGCAATTGGCATTGAAATGGCTAGCCTTTAACAAATTTACCTTGAAGAGGTTGACCTACCAAGGGTTGTCCCTTAAGAGTCTGACCTGTAAAGGGTCGCCCCTCAACAGGTTGACCTATAAAGGGTTGTCCTTGAATAGATTGTCCTACAAAAGGTTGAATTGTTTGCATAGTTTTTGTACTAGGTTGTCCCAAAGATGTTTGATGAATCGACTAAACTATAGGTCTAGTTTGATGGGTAATAGTTTGAGGGATATCCTATGTAATAGTTGGCATTGAAATTTGAAAGGTCGTAGCAATAGAGACTTGGGGAACTCCTCGGATAGGTGTACCTAGTTGTTGAATAGATGTTTGCAAAACATATTGGGTAGGAGTACTAGGAATACCCGGACCAGCTTGCTGACTACTTGGCACAAATGCCCTTGGGGTAATTTGAAGTGCACCTTGAAAAATTTGTTGGAATTGGGTGTAATCAAATTGTCTAAGTGGTTGATCAAGTTGATTATAAGGCATGTTCGAGGTATGTTGCAAATACTGTTGAGTAAATAAGTTCACAAACAGACTTTGAGAGTTGGTATAAGTCAAGTTTAACCTCTAGAAATTTTTCATCAGACTCTAAGAGATAAAATATGTATTTTTTCTAAAATTCTCAGGGGGTGCGCAGGTTGTTAGTGAAAACCAGTGCAAATGTGCATTATATTAAATTGAAAACTTGTGCAGGTTTGCGCTCTGTTTTTCACAAAAAACTTCTCAAGGTAGAGAAAAGTTTAAAGAAATAAATAGAAGGAATTTTAATTGAGAGGATATAAAAATTCCTAAACCCAAAAACACTTAGACGTATTCAAACTAGAGAAATCGGAGAGCTAAACCAAAAGAATCAAGAGAAAACTAAGCTTGTTCCCCAGTGGAGTCGCCAATTTATTTTCTGGATAAATCCCTCTTGTGGAAAAGCACGATCTCCCCAGTATCCCAATGGATAACTAGAAACAAACAACCATCAGAATAGCTCTTTCCCTAAACCATTAGCATTCAGATTATTGAAATTCAGAAAAGAGAAGGTGATTCTCCTACCTTTCAATGAGATGTTTGATGTAGACATTTCATTTTGTCTCGAAGAAGTCCTTCAATGCTGAGAAGAACCTGCAATCACAAACATGCAAAGAGTAAAAAGCACATGCAATATAAAATGATCTAAACACCAGTTTAACTTATTGATCAAGGAGATTAAGAATTTTCATTGTTTTAACGAATCTAAAAACAACAGAATGAGAAAAATTATCCATATGTATTATCAAGAATATAAAGAGCAATCTTATAACTTGAGCCTTGATGTCATACATTTTTCTCTGTATTCCTTCACAATCGTTCTCCTTGGTTTGAAAAGATTGCCTCTCTAGAATTACCATCATAGGTTTATCTTCAGTGAACTCTTATGAATCCCTATGTACCACATGTAAAATGTACAATATAAAATGTCCAATGTACAATCTACAATCTACCCGTAACCCTGAATTTCCAGCTCAATTTATAGGAGAAATTGAGGAGGTTTTAGATCCACCAATAGAGGGATGATATCCTATAATGGAGGGATTATGGTTCCTTGATACAAGGGGATAAATTCAATGCTTGGAGGGATATAGCTTGAACTCGCGTGACTAAAGAGGCTTTTAGTTGGAAGAATATGTGCCCAACTATGCTTCTAGAAGTTACTTTTCACTTTTACTTTCTTTTAAATGGGGTGCGTAGTTTTTATGTGAAAATAGGGTACATATGTCCACAGGTAAGGTTAGAAATATCAGTGCATGCATAGGAAGTGACCACAAAAAGTGCGCGAGAAACCTTTAAGAGTTTTTAAGAGCTTTTTCCCCGTTCCCAAGACTTTGTTAAGGAATATAAATGTTTAGAATTCTAAGGAGGCATGAGTATGGATGGTGATAGATCCATATTGACAGTCAAATTTCATATTTATGACGTGTAACACTACCCAATGCCATAGCTCAATGCATCAAGTCTACAGGGGTGTTGAATGACGCTATAACGGATGAACCCTAATATATGAGGTTATATGGGGTACATTATATCCGAAATGTATTAAGTGTATCAAAATAATCATGTGAGGACTTGGGAGGAGATCACAAGATTCCAGTTTGCCAAAAACCAATGGAAGAGATCATAAAGAAAGCTCATGTTTGAGGCAGGCATATCCATGCTCAGAGATAGTAAAGCATGTCCACATATAAAGTATAGAGTGGATCCAATATGCATACAAGTACAAAGAAAACTGAGAAGTACATAGTGGATCATCTGATCATAGCCACAACATTACATATCAAGGCCATGTCCCAATATCACATATAGAAGAAATGATTAATGATGCTCAAGGATATGTGTGATAACTGATGTCACATAATTGATCCTCAAAGTACCAAGTCGTAAAGTTGGAATAATGGTACTGCACGAAACTCGAGTGCCAACATATAAGATGATTCCGTGATGAACTGAAACATATAAGGTGGATGGTGTCACTAGAAAAAAAATAAAGGAGCTAATAAGTGAATCAAAAAATGTTGATGTAACCCAAGGTATTCACCGACTGCCATGGTACATTTCTACACTATGGGAATGAATGAGCTGAAGTCGACGATGTGAGAAATTGTTTGATTACTGGTCATTGATGTATACTGTTAACAAATGAAAGATAGTTCAACGATAATGATGATGCGAATCAAGGTACCGCATTACAAACTAACAAGTCTGAATAAATATGTTGAAGTCAAACACCTAAGAGAATATACCAATCATGAGACATTGATGTATTCTCACTGTCGATAGGGAAGGAGTCTCCCACTGATGATTGCAAACCCTAAAGTACTAAAAAAGGACTCTAGACCTTGTTCCCATAGCAATGAGTTTGAGTTGATGGGAAAATATTTTATGGAAGGAAGGCATTAAGCCATCCCACATCAATCTAGAGTGAGTGTAACCCACATGCCAATAATTTGGAAGGAATTAGATGAAGAAATATGAAGTAACCATACTAAAGAACATTTATAACATACACAAGATGTGGCTAGCACATGTCAGAAACCCATTGAACCAACCAATAATGAAATCTAACACAAAGGCGAGGAATCCACGAATAGGTTCAAATGGAAACAAAGGTATTGCATGAATCCCAATGTGTGATAATGTATGCTGACATCGAACACAAGGGAAACCACACAGTCAAAGACCCATGATACTGATCGATGTTGAGCACAAGGTCACCTATTAATGATGGAAATAGGGCCAAGGTGCGACTCTAGGCCTACTCTCAGATAAATTTGTCGAAGTCGATAAGAGAAGACCCTCTAGCAATAAGTCAATGGAGACCTTCTTAACTAGCATGAGTAAAGAACCAAATAGCTGATGTGATACTGAACAAAACTCTGACAGACCGGGTGTGACGGACTGAAAATATGTTAAGAGACACTGCAGAATGGCTGACTTGGGTTTACTTCCCTTGAACAAAATCACGAATCAAATGTGACTATATGGCAGTGTATGATAACTTTGTATAAGTTTGTCATAGGAAACAAAAACAAACTTTCCATGTGATTTTAAGAGATAAAAAACCAAAGGAGTACTTACTCAATGACAAGTTTATGTCTCTCCTAAGTCAAACTAAAAACCCATCCCGATGGAGGAAATACTTGTTTTGAGTGATTTATTCAAGGGCGACACAACTAACTCTTACTGCCATCAATTATGGAAGTATTGTCTTATTCCCGCTCTTTTTGAAATATATAATTTTCTTTTGTCTTTTTCATATTTAAAAGCCTGAAAAGGAATAAAATAATTTCTATGGTACAATGGAAAGAACAAGTGTCCAAATGCAAATGTGCTAGTTCTTGGGGCTAGAAACTTCCTATGCTCAATGCAAGGTTACGAAACTGGTGAATGACACTAAAAGGAATTTTATTTCCATGGGTTTAAGGTGTCAAGTCATAAAGTGTTGAGTCGTGATTTTTCTCAATTTTGATAGCATTATAAGACCTTAATTTCCCCCTTTTTAAACTCTTTTTGACTCCTCATTACTCCTATTTCACCATATTACCTATGTTTTGACCAAAAGGGTGATGTGTGCTCAAGGTATGCAAATTATCTTAAAAAGTATCAATTTATCTTATTCTTAAGTATTTCTAGAGGCTAAGTGTTTCCAAATCGAATTATCTACAAATGTCAAGTTTGACTGATTGATTCTTATGTATATTTCGAAGCAGCTCCATGATTTCATGTAGACAGCTCATGGTCACTCATTTCCTGCAGACACTCTGCGATTTCTTGTAGGTGTGGATTTCCTATAACCGCCTATATTTCCTGCAGCAGAATTGACAGTTGAGTATGTTCGAGTTATTTTCAAGTAAAGAGGGAACATGGGTTTTATGAGGAAATACACCTACATGGGTGTTGTCCTATTGGTTTCCTACCGTCTAGATCTTCAGTCATCTTCTCAAGGGTCGCATTGGGAAAATCTCCATCAATGTAACGAAATCAGTTTGATCCATGCTTTCAATCATGGATCAAACTCAGTAGAGCTATTTTTTAATTTTGTTCAGTTATTGATAGAAATTAGTTGCAACACAGTAGTTTTCCTAATTCAGGCAAGCATATGCCTTTGAAATTATATAAATTTTATTATGTTTCATTTGTAAAGGGGTTGGTGGGTTGGACATATTAGACTTGTACGTCACTGTAATAATTTTCAGATTAATACAAATTTATGTGTTTTTTTGATTTTCTGAGTAAACCCTTTTAACAGTAAAGGGGTTGTGATTAAGGGAGGGCCCCCTTTGCTCACAACTCCATTATTTACAGTTTGTCTTTTATTTTATTATTTTCATGCATTAACAGAATTAGTTGCACAATTATTGTTGCTCTTTTCTAAATTATAGGAGCACATGTGTAATCATTGAATGGTGAAGTTTCTTTGATAAATGTGTTTGAAATCATTTGATCAAGTTTTTGTTTATGTGATGGAATGTTAAATTGATATTTATGGTTGTTTGCTTGGTCCTTTATCTTTTATGATCAACATAAAAAATCTTAGGAGTTATAGAGGGATGATTAAATCCACTCCATAAAATTTGCTGCCAAGTGTTTATAGGGAAAAGAGACATTAGAGTTGTGTGTGTGTGATTAATTAGAAAAAAACTTAAAGTATTAGCCTGCATATATATTGCACAACATCTCATAAGCTTACCTACCCTTGGTTGATAATTTATGTTTGTCAAATTATAAGTCTATAATTTTCCTCCACATTTTGGCGTCGTTTCCATGGAGGTGCTAAGGGATGATACTAAAAGTGTTTTAGTATGATTTCTGTTGTTTGAGATTTTTTGGGACTGGGGGAGTCGAAGTGGTAGGATGTAGGGTAAGGCCTACACACCTGCATAGATCAGAATTCACCAACAGTAGGGGAATTTTGAGGTCTAAAATGGGCCTCCTAAGCAAATTATAAAATAATGGTGGAAATAACAAAATAATATTTGATTACATCACCAAATTTTAGTTGGAAAAAATAAAAACTATTTTTTCAACTCGTATTTTCAACTTATCCCCCAAAATTTTTACTCAAATTTCGAGCGGGATTACTCTTTGGATGAGAAATTTAATTCCTCATCCAAGGAGTACCCATCTTGCATACGTTCGATGGATCTTGCTACATGAAAAATGAGAAATACATGAAAAACGTGATTGCAATAACATTTTTTCATGTATTTCGCATTTTTTGTGTATCAGGGTCCATGAAAAGTATGAAACATGGGTAATCATTGGATTAGGAATTAAATTTTTCATCCAACGAGTATTCCCGCTCGAAAATTGAGCAAAAAATTTGGGAGATAAGTTGAAAATAGGAGTTGAAAAAATAGTTTTATTATTTTATTATTTTTACCCTTTTACTTAAAAAATGGTAAATCATCCCCCATGGTTGAAATCATCATCTTGAACCATATTGGTTCTTATAAATATTATTTTGGTTGTACATTTTTCTTAGGAGGCCCATTTTAGACCTCAAAATTCCCCTAATGAAGCCATGTCCTGATTGTTGGTAAGCAGAAGCTTTTTGAATTTGTTTGCATAATAGATGAATAGGGTCCAACATTTTAAAATGTTTTTTGTGGTGGTGTGAGCACCACTTCATTCACTAATAAATTGGCAAGAACAAGGAAGTTTGCAAGAAATAAGGTAGAAAAGGAAGAAGAATCTAAATAGAAGGTCTGTAGTCCTAGAAAGAACTTGGTCGTTGATCTTAAGAAGATTAATACTTCTAATGTATAATATTTTGTTGTTGCCCATCTAGAACCTCCTCATGCAAGGAAGTAAACATCTCTACTCAATGGTCAACTTGAAGAGGAGTTCCTCGTTAATCCTATTCAAGAACCAGAGTTTCAGACCATTGACTTTGAAGAATATATATCTTACAAGAGTCCTACTCTCTCCTGGTCCGATATGGCTCATATAGAGAGTTCTGGTAACACATATGGGGACTACAATGAGAAGGAAGAGGAAATGGTCACATTTTAATTTCCTATCATGGAGATTGGTGGAGCTACTCACATGAAAAGAATTCCTCCCTCAACCTTGCCTAATGTTTTTGGTGTCTCTAGTGAATATCTTGATGCCTTCTTATTCTAATTTGATGTGTTATGCAGAAGATATGACTATTATTCCAATTTTGATAAGCTGAAGTTGCTTTTTCCTACAATAAAGGATGCTTCTCTCAGGTGGTTTATGGGGTTGGGCTCAAACTCCATTGCAACCTGGGATGAAATGAAGAAGGTATTCCTGAAGAAGTATGAATATCATTATTAAAACTAAAGACCTTAGAGAAGAAATTTTTGGCATGAATTAGAAGGGATGGGAGAGTCTTGAGGACTTGGTGGAGAGATTTCAATACAATCTACAAAGATCCAAGATGAATCAATAGAGAAAAGAGACCAACAAAACAATTTTTCTCATGGAAATCGGACCAGAATTTATGGAGATTTTGAGCTTAATGGGAGAAAGTGATATATAAGAGTTTATTTATGATGATGTGTGTGAGCAGCGTCGATGATATTCAAGGGGAGATTCTAAAGTTGGAGGAGGAGCAAGGGACACTTCTTCTAGGCTTGTCAAAATAGTTGCCAGAACTGGAGTAAGCAGAGATGAAATGGGTAATTTATTTGAAAATTTTAATACTTATATTCTTAGCATTGTTTCTTCATAATTGGATGTTTTTCAAGCTAAGAAGAAACACGAGGAATTGGAGAAAGCCTTGGCAGTGTTCTACTCCACATGTAGGAAGAAACATGGCTCAAGGGAATCTCCTACAGACATTATAGAGGTATGCCAAATTTGTGAAGCTGAGCATTCTACTAATGAATGTAATTCTCTTCCCAAGATTAAAGCAGCATATCTAGCATATCAGAGAGC
Organism: Pinus albicaulis; assembly: GCA_034641835.2. Taxonomy (NCBI): domain Eukaryota; kingdom Viridiplantae; phylum Streptophyta; class Pinopsida; order Pinales; family Pinaceae; genus Pinus; species Pinus albicaulis. Next base: position 930,655,896 of record CM076581.1, on the reverse strand, counting down.
TATCAATGCACTCGATGCAATGGAACCTAAAAAACCATGGCAACCATGTCCTACAGGTACGTCACAACTGAATTTTCAAATTCCTTATGCTCAGAATCATATGTGAAATATTCCAATGCTCTGGCAGCACTGACCTCCACAGCAACCTTGGAAAGGTAACTTTTCCTACATTCCTACGCAAAATTTTCCATCTCAAAATTTTTATTCACCACAGTCCATACCGCAGCAAATAGTACAACCACAACAACAACAAGTTTAGTTGCCTACCCCACCAAATCAGCCTCGTTCCACATAACTTCATGCCCAGATAGTATCTAACCCCAACAATAAAACCATCCAATCAGCTCACAATATTGGAGTAGTCACTTATCCCACTTTTCCTACTTATTGTATTGCACCACAGTGTCTGCAGGAAATTTTTGTTACTTTGCTACAGGAATTTCCGGTGTTGCTGCAGGAAATTAAACTCATATCGAAAAAAGTGGTGACTTAACCTGAAAAAATTAAAAATTTTATAGAGGAAGACACTCTGGAAATACCTGGAGTAGAAAACACACTTGAACCAATATAACAAACTACTTCAAAGTCACAAGAACCTTCCTCGTCCCATACTATCTAGCCTGCTTTTCCAGAGAAGTTGGAGATGGAAATAAGACAAACCGAGTTTGATCTTGTGTCTGAACTTAGAAATGTATGCATTAAGATCCCGTTACTGCAAGGAATTAGGGATATCCTACTTAATTCCAAAATAGTGAGGGAGCTATGTACCAAGAAACCAGGAATGCAAAAGAAATAACCCTCCACAATTCAAGTAGGTGGGAAACTTGCAAGCCTTGTACCCACCAGATTTGTTATTGAGAAATATGTAGACCATGGAATCCCTGTGGTTACCACCTTATCAATGGGTATTCGATAAGGAACACTATAATTTATTTAGGTGCATCCATAAATTTGATGACAACGGAGACTTTATCTCACATAGGATCCTTTGACTTACAAGGTAATGCCTGAGGGTCTATTAGAAGAGATTGTCATTTCATTGGATTCCTGGGAGTACCCTGTAGACTTTAATGTTCTTCAACCTAAAACCAACTTGGGAGGGAATCCTTTGATCTTTCAGGGTCCCTGGTTAGCCACAACAGATGCCTACATAGGGTGTAGGTTTAGAAACATGACCATCACTCATGGAGTTGAAACTAAACATATCAATTTGTACCCCCATGCTAAATCCATCTTAAGATCAGAAAATAATCATTGGGTTGAAGAATAGGAACATAATTCAAAATGTACCCATCCATTTTTGACAATATCCCAAGCCACGAGCCTTAAGGAAAAATGAGAGGAAAGTATGATAAATTGTTGTATTTATAACCCTAATTTTTCACATCATTTGGAGGGGTGGTCTAGTCATAATATAGATATCATTACTAACCTGAAGATTTTTTCATGAACATACTATAGTAGATGAATAAAATTCAGCTCTCTTGTCTACATTTCCTACATATTCAATCACTGAATTTGGAGTTAAGGTAATTGAAAAATTTCCTGGAAAAATTTTAAACATCAATTCTACCTTAACTCTCGAACAAGAGAAACAATTAATTTAGACATTGAAAATTTTTTCAGATACATTTTCTTGGGAATATATAGATGTGAGGGGTATTCACCTAGATACATGCACCCATAATATCTATACAGAAGGAAATTCTAGGCTCGTGAGACAATCACAAAGGAGGATGAACCCCGCGGTAAGAGAAATTATGAAAAATGAACTGCAGAAATTGTTAAATGTAGGCTTCATATATCCTATCTCAGATATCCAGTGGGTATCTCCACTAGTTATTGTCCCTAAAAATAATGGTAAATGGCGAGTCTGTGTAGATTATAGGGAACTAAGAAAATCTACATTAAAAGGTTATTTTCCATTACCTTTTATAGACCAAGTGTTGGATACTTTAGCAGGGAAGAAGTATTTTCCTTCCTAGATGGGTTCATCGTGTAAAATCAAATTAGGATAGATCTAGAGGACCAGGAGAAGACAACATTCACATGTCCCTGGGGTACCTATGCATATAAGGTATTACCAGTTGGTCTATGCAACGCACTAGCCACATTTCAACGGGAGGTCCTTGGTACTTTCTTTGAATTTTTGCATGATTGCTTAGAGGTATATATGGATGACTTTACAGTAATGGGTGACACTTTTTAAGAAGCTTTAAATAATCCCAAGAAATTTTTGCATATATGTAGAGAAACTATCTTTCATTGAGTAATGAAAAATGTTTTATGATTATGACTGAGGGTATTGTTTTGGGTCATCATGTTTTTGTTGTTGGAATTAAAGTTGACCTGGCTAAGATCAAATTTATTGTGACGCTGCCCCCACCAACCAGTCAAAAGGGAGTTCAAAGTTTCCTTGGCCATGTAGGCTACTATAAAAGGTTTTTTGAGAATTTTAAAAATGTATGCTCTCCATTTTTTAAATTATTGACTAAAGAATCTAAATTTCATTGGAATGATGGGTGCCAAGATACATTCGATACACTCAAGGAAAAGCTTTCTTCAGCACCTCCCTTGAGAGGTCCAAATTGGAAATTACCCTTCACATTTCCACTCATGCCTCTGATTCAACCATAGGAGCAGTATTGGGTCAAAAGGAAAATCTTGTAGCCCACGCTATTTTTTTTTTTAGTAAAAAATTAACTCCTGCAGAACTTAATTACACGGTAACTGAGAAATAATTCCTTGTTGTAATTTATGCTATTAAAAATTTTAGACATTACATCACTGGCTACAAAGTTTTTTTACACACTCAGTCATTCTTCCATCTGATATCTCATGAACAAACCAGTCAATAATGGTCGGATCACTATTTGGCTTTTGCTGCTGCAGAAATTTGACATCACGATATTGGACAAGCCAGGAAAAGAAGATCAAGTATCTTATTTCCTATGTAGGCTCAACCATGCAGGTGAGGATGTTTTTGTTAATTATAGCTTTCTTGATGAGAATTTGTTTGCTCTTTTATCAAAACACATTGGTTTGCAGACATGGCCAATTAACTTGCTACATGAAATTTTCCACCCTACTTTTCATCTAATCAGAAAAAGAGAATTGTTAGGAAAAGTGTTGACTACTCTTGGATTTAGGGAGACCTTTATTTCACTGGACCTGATTTGTTTATTCGCAGGTGTGTCATAGAGGATGAGGTAGATGATATCTTGAGAGATTTTCATGATTAACCCTATGGAGGACACTTTGCAGATAAGATGAAAACCTAAAAGATCCTCCGCTCAGGTTACTATTTTCTAAGTCTTTTCAAAGATGAAAAGGGGTATGTTCGAAAATTTGATAGCTGCCAGTGAATAGGGTGACCTGTTCAATCAGATGAAGTGCCTTTGCAGCCACAGTTTCTCATAGAACCATTCAAGAGGTGGGATCTTGATTTTATAGGTCCCATCAATCCTATGTCCAAAGGTAAGAATTATATTTTTGTTTGTAATGATTATGTTATGAAGTGGGTGGAAGCAAGAGCACTACCTAGAGCAATAGAGAAAGCATTGGTATAAATTTTATTTTTATTTTCCTAATATTTTTGTAAGATTTGGGGTACCAAGGGAAATAGTTACTGATCAGGGTACTTAGTTTGGGTCAAACATTGTGCAGGGAATTGTACAGAAATATTATATTACTCATCGGAATTACACCTCTTACCATCCACAATCCAATGGGCAGGTGGAATCAACAAATAAAGTGTTGGAAACAATCCTAACAAAGACAATACAATTACATAAGAAGGCTTGGTTTGATCGAATTCCTGAGGCATTATGGGCCTATAGGATCACATGGAGGAACACCACTGACTTCTCTCCATATGAATTGGTGTATGAAAAACAACTTTTATTGCCAATTGAATTTTAGATTACAACTTTCAAGATGGAAGAAAATTTGGGTATAGACCTTAATGAGGCAGAAAAATAGAGAATCATGCAACTCGATGGGTTGGATGAGATTAGGCAGGATTATTTTCAGCATACTGGTCTGATCCAACAACAATGGGATAAATGGCACGACACATGCATTAATAAAAAGCAGTTCAAAGAGGGAGACAAGGCATTGTTGTTTGATTCAAAATTTAAGAATTTTAAAGGGAAATTTAACACAAATTGGATGGGTACCTATTAAATTGAGAAAGTTTTTGATAATGGATATGTTCAGGTTAAAACAATTGATAATGGGAATGTTACCTTCTTGGTGAATGGCAACAGAATCAAGTTATATAAGAAACCCCAATATAAGGAGGAATTTGTGGAAGAAATTGTGAATAAGGAGCTGGAAATGGTGGGAAAGGGAGACATTCCTTTCACTACCTCTTCTTGATTTCCTCTTGATACATTGAGCTCACTTTTTTCCTTCTCGTGCTTAGTAAACCATGAGATGAATTTCTATTGGGTATAGGTTTATTCCTTTTTCCAGGCCCAATGGACTAGTTATGGAGAAGGAGCCCCCTTGGATTATTCTTTTTCAGTATTTAAGACTCTCTAAAATTGAAATCTAGTGAGCATGGGCTACCTTAGGCTCATTAAAATAACAAGTCAGTAGATCCTTCTGGATCCTCTCAATAAGTTCTATTTTTCAGTTAATTTTTGGATTTATCGTGTTGGAATGATGTGGGATTTCTTAAGACCCTCCTTCGAACAATCTTGGCCCATCGACATCAGCAAATTATCTGGGTCGAAGAGCAGAGCCTTGTGATTCCTTGAAGCTTGTATGCCCTAATGACATGCTATCTCACCAGCAATAATGGGGACTCATCATGGCTCCTTCACTGTTGGATCGTATAGGGGGTTCAACAACATCTCATAAATTCACACCTGATAGGATGCATCAGATGCACCTTGGTCCTCAATCTCATTAATGATGATGTGCCTCATGTTGGTTTAAAAGTGACCTTAATGGCTCATAATCCAATGAGATCACTGCACATGGACATCAGCACCTACATTCATGTGCAATGAATTGTACAAAAAGGGGAGGAAATGGTTTCTAGCTGAAATATTTCCTACAAAAAAGTTCAACAGTTTCATTTCCTATAAAAACACCACTTATTTCCTCAAGAATGAATTTTAGACAGAACACTATCCTATAATAATTTGATAAAGTACTGATCATTTTCATAATTGGTTGAGACTGTTAACAATACAATTATGCATATGATGTGGTTTCAAGGTGGGTTATTATTTCAAGATAAAGGCAGTTATCATCCAAGTACCGGACTGTTGTAGGTAATATTGAGCAGGTATGGTTGGCGTTAGATACATAAGATAAAAAGGTAATGGTATGAAAATTTTTAAATTTTCATGAATATGAGTCATGGTTACCCTCGTGGAAGAAAGCGACTATGAGTCATTGTGTCATAAATTGAATTCCATTCCTGATTATCATTACTTTGACACATCCTTGGTTATCTTTCCAACAATTATCCCACAGGATGAATCATGATGGAAATCATGATCACATCCTATGTTTTTCAAAATATTTCCTCTTAACCTTGATTATTTCCAAATTTAAACTATAATTGTTGAGTTTTTCTATCTAGTCTTAGAAGCATCTTGTGAACTAAATCAACTCTTCTCTCTCCCGTGCCTGGCTATGTCAAGAATGTGATTTGCTAACCCTCAAAGAAAATAAATATTGGAGAAGGTAGGATGGTTGCCTTTGTTCCTGAAATTTAGTGGGCATAATTAAGAGGTAACGAAGTCTTTCTGCCTAAATCTAAATGGCGATATAGCGCAGGTGGGGAGTGTTTAATTTAGAATGACAGAGGGGTTGGTATCTTGAGCTTGTGGAATTCCACATGAAGGGGAGCATTGGTTCAAGAACCAACGATTCAACAAAGATATTTTTCTACCCTTCCTCCGAAAAGAACATGCAAAATGGGATTGGAGTAAGGGAATCCCACAGGATTACCTTCGAAATAAGTACCAACATATTTTGTTTTTGCTACGTCAGAAATACATAACCTATGAAGGTCATTTTGGGCTATCATTTTTGTTTCATATTCATCTTTGTTGGAATCACAATTGCCATTAGACCAAAACCCACAAGTGTTAGTCTCAGCTACAATTGCTAGAGTTAGGATCCATGAGAGGTGGTTAGTCCATCTTGCGAAACACACAGGGAGCGTTGAACCTAATGTCCAACAATCTCCACCCCAACATGAGCCGGATGAGTTTCGAACTCGAGACATGTCACTCTGAAACCAAATTTTGGAATCACAATTTCCATTAGACCAAAACCCACAAGCGCTAGTCTCCGCTACAATTGCTAGAGTCAGGATCCACAAAAGTTAGTTATTCCATGTCATGAAACACATGGGAAGTGTTGAACCCAATGTCCAACAATCTGCTCGGCCAATTTCGAGACACGCCCTTTAATTTTCTCTATTATTTGAGATTGTCCTGGTTAAAATCTCCACTTCTGCCAAGGAAAGGGTAGCAAACCTAGAGGAGAACCTCTATCACCACAGTCTGATAAAAATTATCACGATAGAGGTTCTACATAAACATAATAAAACATGGGAAGAATTATTGTGAGAGAATTACTTCGTGGAGGATGAGAAGGACCCTAGTTCTTTAGAAACCAAGGAGGTAGAGCCAATAGAAAATCCAAAAAAGAAACCACAAACCCATGGTCCATTGATAGAGGAGGTCGGGAAAGAGGATGAAGCTGTGGTGACTAGGGAAATTGTAGGGAAAATCCCAAGTATAAGGGTACTTCTACCCCTACCAAACGCTTTACAAGAAGCCGAGTTGCGAAGATGGCACTAGAAGAAAATGTAGAGGAAGGGGTACCACCAATTAAAAATAATAAAAAGCATAAGAAGTCCTGAGACCTTTCAAAAGGGAAAGGGAAGGTCGAGGTAGCTGAGTTTATTAACAAAGGATAATGGGAGGTCGCATCTTTCGAAGACCCACCACAGTAGGAAAGTGGGAATAAGGTAGTTGAAGACTTTAAAGGGTAGGAGGAACCAAGTTTTCCCAAGTCCTCTTAGGGATAGCTTGAAGGGGAGGGAAATTCCTTGAAGAAATGGTCTCGGAAGGAAATGGAATAAATTATCACTGAGCTTATTGTGTCTCAGCGGGCTCTTCGAAAGGAAAGTGAGACCCTGAAGGCAAAAAACCTATTCTTGCAGAAGGAGTTTGATGAGTGGCATACAAAGGCATGCAAGATCATGAAGAAGAATATGACTGAAATCGACCACCTGCAGAGAAAAGAAAGAATAATATCAAGTTCAGGTTTTGGCGAAATCCAGTAGGGCCCAATTAGATCACTTGGGTGCAGTAGATGCAACACAAGGCAAGGATTACATTTTTCTTTATGAAGTTGCACATTTTTTCTTGCATAAGGGACATGAAAGAAGCAAGGTGTGGGGGAGATGTTGAGTCCTGATTTTGCTCAATTTTGATAGCATTATAAGACCTCAGTTTCCCCCATTTTTAAGTCTTTTTGACTCCTCGTTACTCCTATTTCGCCATATTACATATGTTTTTACCAAAAGGGTGTTTTGTGCTAAAGGTATGAAAATGATCTTAAAATGTATCATTTCATCTTGTTCTTAAGTATTTCTAGAGGCTAAGTGTTTCCTAATCGAATTATCTACAAATATCAAGTTTGACTGATTGAGTCTTATGTATATTTTGAAGCAGCTCCACGATTTTTTGTAGACATCCTCTGGTCGCTGATTCCTTGCCGACACTCCATGATTTCCTATAGATGCATATTTCCTGTAACTTCCCATATTTATTGCAGCAGAATTGATGATTGAGTATGTTCCAATTAGTTTCAAGTAAAACGGGAACATTTATTTTATGAGGAAATCCACTGACATGGACGATGTCTTATTGGATGCCTCAAATTCATCATTAAAACCACCCATATCTTCTATTCTCTTCTCGATGGACGTATTGTGAAAAACTCTAGCAATGTAACAAAATCAATTTGTTCCATGCTTTCAGTCATGGATCAAACTCAGTAGAGCTATTTTTGTTATTTTGTTCAGATATTGATAGCAATTAGTTGCAGCATAGTAGTTTTCCTAATTCAGGAAAAAATATGCCTCTGAGCTTGTATAAATGTTATTATGTTTCATTTTAAAATGGGTTGGTGGGTTGGACATATCAGACTTGTACATCAGTGTAATACTTTTCAGCATAATACAAAATTATATGTTCTGTTGATTTTTTTGATTAAACCCTTTTAATAGTAAAGGGGTTGTGAGTAAGGGAGGGCCCCCCTTTCTCACAACTCCATTATTTACAGTTTGTGTTTTCTTTGATTATTTTCATGCATTAACAAAATTAGTTGCACAACCATTGTTTCTCTTTTTTGAATTATAGCATCACATGTGTAATAGCTAAATGGTCAAGTTTCTTTGATAAATGTGTTTGAAATAATTTGATCAAGTTCTGGTTTATGTGATGGAATGTTAAATTGATTTTTATGGTTGTTTTCTTGGTCCTTTATCTTTTCTGATCAACATCAGAAATATTAGGAGCTATAGAGGGATGATTAAATCCACTACACAGCCTTTTCTTCCAAGTATTGATAGGGAAAAGAGACATTAGAGGTGTGTCTGTGTGTGATTAGTTTAATTAGAAAAGCGCTTAAAGTATTAGCCTGTATATATATTGCACATCATCTCATAAGCTTACCTACCCGTGGCTAATAATTTATGTTTGTAAAATTGTAAGTCTATAATTTTCCTCAACATAGAGGCTAAGTGATTGCATGGTTGATTTTGTAGAAATACATGGTCAAAAAGTGGGCTATACATGATTCCAAATGAAGCCGGCTTAAGGCTAAAAGGGTACGAATATTCAACATGCAATGCATCGGTACAAATTAACACGTGGGAGCCTCTAGGGTATACCAGAAATATAGTGAAGAAGAAGAGGAATGAAGATTCAACGCAAATTCATGGCAAGACTGAAGAGGACTCCTAAGCCTAAGAATAAAAGTTTAGCTTGGGTGCCAAGTGAATACAGAGGTACTATCTAGGGAGCCCATGATAAGGTAGGCTCCTAACACACAAGTTATGACACTTCTAAGAAGTAAGAAGGTTTAATGTCAAAAATCGGTGGGGTTGATCCTAAGGAAAAAAATGGAAAATGAAACTGATAATGCACAATGCAGGTGGAGAACCTAAAATATATGCCAGTTTCGAGAACCAATACCTCTCAGAGTGAATCAACCATAAAAATACCCAAGGAAAAGTATTAAACGTTCTGTAGACATAATCATGAACACTAGGCAAGAAGCTAATACATCCCATATATAAACTTTAGAAAAGGCTTGTGTTTATTTAATACAAAACTTGAAAACATGTACCTTATATATAAAATATGGTACAAGGAACCATGTAGCCTTATGGATTACACATAATAGTTCTTTAGGACAAGCCCCTTTCGGGACTCAGGCCAAGGACTCCTTTGGTAGCTAAAACTCATGGCTTCAAAAATTTCCTTCTATGAAGGCAACCCAACATCCAGGAAATCATTAGACCCAAAAGGATTAAAAGAGGGAAACGAGGGGTCCCATACACCCATGTGAGAAACCACTCAATCAACTGCTAGGATCAAATCCCGAGAAGGAAAATAATAATTAAAAGGATCCTTCTCAGAAACAATTGAGTATTAAGGATATAATGCCACATAGTTCACCTATGGCAGGGAAGAATCACCTTGAATACTTGGAACATACCAATGGGTATTTGAACTAGGGTGAAATTAGGATGGTAATTATCAGATGCAATTTCTACTTCCATTATGAGGAAAATACATCACTCGAAAGAGTAAATGCACCACAACATTCATATCATAGACATAATCACGCCCAAGTAGCATATTAAAATATAAATAGAGATCAACCACCATCATATCAATTAATATAGTCTTCCCACCTAAAGTAATAGGAAATTGAGGAAGAACACCCATACATTCACCAAGTCTTTTATCATAAGCTAGTAATTGACTATCAATTTCCAAAAACTTTGGATAACCAAAATCTTTCCAAGTTGAGGAGGATATAATACTTGTAGACGATTTTTCATCCATTTCACATCGATAAAAAATTATGGAATTAAATCTAACCCTTATTTGGAAAGGTGTAGCAAAAGGAAGATGAGGCTCAACAAGACAATCCCAATAAAAAGAAAAACTCTTATAACTTGGAGGGGATACACATGGACAGACTGATATGCTCCCTATACCAAAATACTGTGAACTAGAAATCATGAAGACCCTATTGTTAGAAACTTCACTCCCCTAAAGAGGAGTGGGATTGACCAAATATTTCACTGGATCAAACACTTCATCAACCAATGGTTGATTTGACTATTGAGAAACCATAACAGTTTGAGGAGTAGAATAGCCTACCGAATCGGACTACAACCTTTGTACCATTGAAATATCAGGGCACAAATGAGTAATATGATCTCCCTTACAAATCTTACAATGGAACTTAGGTTTAAATATTTTATGCCTAGGTTTCTGGTCAACACTAATTCCCCCAACATGACTACAACAACTGATGTAGAATTTCCAACATGAATTGCATAGGTTGGTGGAATATCTCCAACATGATGTGCAAAGGTTGGTGGAGGGTCTCCAAGATGAATTGTAGAGGCTGGTGACTTTTTTCCATGAGAGATATGACTGATTCCCCCAGCCCTACTTGCAGAAGCATGTGAGTCATCATCAACATGACTGATAGAGGTAGGTAAACCATTGGTAGTATGAATTGCAGTGACTAGAATTACGCCCCCAACATGACTAACAACGATTGAAGGCTAATCTCCAACATTTCTAGGAGAGGTTGATGATGAGGCATGGAGGGAACTATTATTCTCATTATTCTTCCTCTTTCTATTCTCTTTAGATTTCTTATTGCAAGATGTAGGAGAAAGAGGAAGCCCAAATTTCTCTAGCGAAGAGGATGAAGAATTAACACCCATAGGATGCTCTTGAAATAAATCATTCATATTAGAATCTTAAGAAACATTCATAATATTCGAAGTGGACCACAAACAAATAGGTAGTCCAACATTTAATCCAAGAATATTCAAAGTGGCCATCAAGGGGGTACCAACATTTCCAATGAAAGGAAAAACACAACGATCCCCTTTTGGAGAGGTTCATTAGTTGGCATCCACGAGAATATTATCCATACCCAGATGATACGTAGATCCTTCCCTTACGAAATAGTTCAAATGAATTTTTCAAGGAAGAGATATGCACAATAAAAACTTCGTTGTTAAGGAGGAAACTCCACAATTTTGAAAGAAATACCAAGAGCCTTACAAGACTAGTGGAGTGGTTGGTCAGTCAAGTGGAAGAAAAGGTACAAAGTGACAAGAGATAAATATACCTAAAGTCAACTAAATACAAAGAGCAAAGATCACTCCACTATAAATTCTCCAAAGATACAACCAAAAAAGAAACTTCCAGGTATTTACACTCCGGGTTATTAGGAAAGGACACCAAAATGCAAGAAAGTGAAGATACAGGCATTATGAAGATAGTCTGGTGTAATTACACCCCATGCCTACCAACAAATGTAACAAAAAGAATTATGCTGACCTCCAAAAAAAATCATTTGTTGGTGCAAGTAACAAAGCTTCGCAAGTGCACCCTCCAAAAGTACTAATGAGAGTGATACAATGCCTGTCTTAGGTACGATAGGTATTCCCCCCTACAGTCACCTGTGTGGTCCCTAGGAAAGGATATTAAGGTCACTAGTTCATATCAGAAGCCGCGTGGAATAGTCCACGGTGCCATATACAACAATTAGGATAGGGGGTATCTCTCTTTTGCATGCCTTCACTTTTCCTCGTGCTTAATTCATGTGTTAGAAGATATTTTATAGACATCTTAACGACATAGGATTTCACTCTTAAATCAAATTCTATGTTTCAGTAAATAGTGGCCTTAAATATTTTAATTTCCACACACCTATTCCAAGGCCCTAAAAGTCCTAGACTATTTGATGTATCTACGACAAAAATAAAAGTATAATTAATTTTAGATTAAGCGATTGATTTTAATTAGCTGTTATTTAGGACATAAGGAAATGGAATTGCAACTGATGGTGTTTTAACTCGAAATAAATCAATAGAAAACCTAGGTACATGAAAATGAAACTCAATTTTTTCAATGAAAAGTGATTTCTACAAATGCTCTATGAGAAACCTAATAAAGAATTATTTTTTTTTTTATCAATTTTCCATTCACACATTCAAAAAACTAGCAAAGGACTAAATTCCTAGAATTCTATCCTAATGCATACTAGAATGATTTAAAATGTAAGATCCTCTGGCTTTTTTTTAAAGCAAGAAAATGTATTTCTCATAGAGATCAAGGGGCCAAAACTTGAAAAAAAGGAGGAACACATTCAAGCAAACCTCTCCCAAAAATCAATAAAGTTCAACCTAATGAAAAAACTTCACACTTGCTGAAAAAACAAAAAATAAGACCAAAAATAAACCAAAAATAAAAATAAAGGAAAAAAAGATATGTTTTTATCTTTTTTCTTTTCAAGGGAAAAAAGAGTTCTTGAGAAAATAAAACTATCAAAGACTTCAAGATCAAATTCAACCATAATGAATCTCAAATTTCACAAGCCATAAAAATTTATAACATGATAAGACTTAAAGTGAAAAAAGGTTACAAAATCAAACAAACTAATATGAAAAACAACATAAAAACCCCAACAAGAAAGAGATATTTCAAGAAAAAAATAGACTATTCAAGATTGCAAGAATTACTTTCTCAAAAACAAAGAAAAAACCAAAAAGGGTCAACTTTCAAGAAAGAAATGCAAGGAAATGTAAAGGTTGGGTTATAGGTGAATTGACACCAATTCCCTATACCAAAGACTTAGAATAGCCAAGAACTTCACTTAGAAACCTTGAACCCAAACTCAAAGACCAATAATTTACCAAAAGGAAAACCCTAGGTTGACTAGGTCATTCCACGAAGAGAGATAGGAAACTGAAAATCTATAAGAAACAAGACCCTCCCAGACAAGCAATAATTGTAAAGAAGCAATAAAAAGAAGAAAATACCTTCTCCTAGAATTAGAATTTGAAAAATTCATTCAAAACCAAACGTATGCGACTTAGAAGTTACAAACCTTCGTATATATGCAACCGTACTCAAGGAAACCTGTGTATACATGTGTTTTTTTGGACAAAAGTTGGAGTGTATGCAACTGTGTGAAATAAAATTCTTGTATAAATAGGGCAGCAAAGAAAAATAAAAATTTAGGCTTGATCCAGAAGGTCAGTCTTTTTTCTTAGATTGAAAACAAATCAAAGATACTGGAAAAATCAAGAAACCAAACAAGAAGGCCCAAATCAAGAGAGAAACAACTTAAACAAGGAAATACAAGATTGCATTCTCGAATGGAGTCCCGAATTCTGTTACGGGATAAAACACCCTAGGGTTTGGGTTGGAAACCCTAACAGATCGAAGGGCATCTACCAATAAGAAGCAAGCAAACAAGTAGTCCTAATGTATAAAATACTAAAGTTGGATGAAGAGAGAGTACCTGTAGGTCCTACGTTTGAAGGTGTTACCGCATGATTCAAACCCTTTGCTTCCTACAATGCTTTAAAACCTGAAACTCATTCCATAAAAGCCTATATACTAGCAGTAGTTCAAAGCATGTTCAAGATATGAATGTTAGATCATATAAGCATAAGGATACAAATCATGAAATCAGTTAAAGCATAAAGATCATAACATTCAAGAAAATGACAAAGCTTGTTTACTGATAACTGCAAAGAAATGTGGAATAATACAACCTAATTCGACCACGGCTCCAAGCAAAACCTTAGTCTAGATCCTTCCAACCCAAGCCTCAACAATCCTCTTTCAAATGCATACACATAGATGTCTTATAAATAATATGAACATATCTACGAGGAAACAAGGGTTTCCTATAGCTGGGAGTGCAGGAGTCAAAGGGAAAAATAAGACTTGATAAGGGACCAATTGCCTATAATATCAATATCCTATATCTCTCCCCCTTTAGGCCTTCCCATGAGGTGTATTTATACCACCCAAAAATAGTTGTTTCAGTTGGGATATAGTTAGGCCATGGTCTGTTGTAGGTGGGCTTCCAGTGTAACTCATAAACCCCGCCCAAAAATTAGGGATTTTATATTTTTTTTCATATTTCAAATTATATATGCGGGTTTGGTATAGATAAACCCACGTTTATACGTGATTTTTCAAAGGAAGAGTCCTGTACAGAATTTAAAATAATGTTTTTTAATAAAATGAGCAATTCTGAAGGGAAAGGGATGCTTAAGGCCATAACTCAGTGCATCAAGTCTATAGGGGTGTTGGAATGATGCTATAACAGTAAGCCAAGAAGAGGTATATAGGGAGTCAAGGAGAATATCGAAGGAAGCTGAGAAGAAGCACTTTGTCTAGGGTTGTTGAAGTATAGAGACTGAGTTTCTTTGGTCTAGTCGAAGGTGTAGTGCAGACAGAGGAAGGAACAAAGAGAAGCTGAGAAGAGAATAAAATCCTAGTTAGATGGTTCTTGGGAGGACACTTTTGTCAAGGGTATTTTTCATGTTATTCGTATTCATCAATTGAAGACCTATAAGAAGAATTTCTGATCGGGTTTTCCTCTCAAAGAGTGAGAGGTTTTGGCCCTAGTTAAAAAGCCTACATATTGTGTCTCTTGTGTATCTAATAATTGGCTTGATGAAAAGAACACACTGATAACATATCGAATAAAATATCTAATCGAGAAGAATAAAGTATATCACAAGTAATTATCAAGAAGAAATATCTCCTAACTAATTATGCCCTAGATTTCTCAACACTCTCTTTATTCCTCTCCAAAGACCGAATAGGTTTTAATAAGTTCCCTTGCTTAAGAGACAGTGAGTGAATGATTAACTAATTGATGGGGCTATAACCCATCGCTTTATATGGATTTGAGATTTGGGGCCCCAACCTTGATTGTAGATAGTGTTCTTGCATCTAGAGGGTCTATACTTGTGCTTGAACACCTTATTTGGTGCAAAAGTATTCATAAAGATGCATCAATTGATTTTTCATCATCATATAGATCAATTTATATTTAATTTTACATGCATGCACATAATGAATCTTCCTAAAGCATGGTGATCCTTGTTTTCCATAGAACATTAAATGCCACAAATCATAGTGAGATATGCTTGAGTGCAGGTTGAGTACATCCTATGAAAAATGAACAACCAAAATAAACTTTATAAGAACCAATAGGATTCAAGATGATGATGTCAACCATGGGGGATGATTCACCATTTTTTAAGTAAAATGGTGAAAAGATTAAAAAATAATAAAATAACAAAACTACTTTTTTCAACTCGTATTTTCAACTTATCTCCCAATTTTTTTACTCAAATTTAGAGCAGGATTGCTTGTTGGATGCAAAATTTAATTCCTCATCTAAGGAGTACCCATGTTTCATACTTTTGATGGACCCTGCTACACGAAAAATTAGAAATACATGAAAAAACATGATTGCAATCACGTTTTCATGTATTTATCATTTTTTGTGTAGAAAGACCGATCGAAAGTATGAAACATGGGTACTCCTTAGATGAGGGATTAAATTTTGCATCCAACGAGTAATCGCGCTTGAAATTTGAGTAAAAACGTTAGGAGATAAGTTGAAAATGCGAGTTCAAAAAGTAGTTTTTTTTCTTTTTTCCCTTAAAAATTTGATGATGTAATCAAATCTTAATTTATTATTTCTACTATTATTTTATAATTTCCTTAGGAGGCCTATTTTATACCTCAAAATTCCCCTAATGATTACATTTTGGGAGAACTAATTTGTTTTTTTAAACTAGATCAGTACTGAGAGGGGTGGGGGGTTGCTGAATAAATAGTGATGTCATTTCTATAAATTTAAAATATTTTTGCATGATTATCAATTTGAAACACACATCCATAATATTAGCTTATCAAAACATGAAAACAAAAATAACTCATAACATAATAAACATGATAAACATCATGAAAAGGATGTGCACATAAGGACAAAAGTATTTTTGGTGGAAAACCTTTTAGGAGAAAAAACACCCTGTTGCTGTTGTGCTGCTCAATTATTATATTAATATGTTGAACAAATTATACATGGATTATATTACAACCATACGCTAGAATAATTGAATTCCTTCACAATATGCTTGAACCTATTAGTTAGGAAATAAGTTTCTCTTACGGATCTACGGAAATCTATCCACTAGAAGCCCCCATTACCAACGATCCTTTCCCAACTCCTATTGGATAGAGAAATATATTCCTTCTATTGAATCCGCCAAACCACTATCTACTCCAAAACCTCCGCACCTTCACTTCCTCCATGGGAACCACGTTTCATATATTTCCAAATTGGGTTATCAATATGACCTAAGTAAACCAACAACATCATCGTTCTCTACATAGAATATGAATATGCAGCAACATGATTAAGGAGGTCATCAGATCTTTAACACAACTCTACTAAACATGCAACACCTCTGCAAAACTTAGCATCGTGGAAAAAAATTCCAAACGAGTGCAACACACCACCACCGAAATCCATGCAACAATCATGATCATAACACCATGATCATGAGGGACATGACATTCTCTGCTCACACTATATATGCAACACCTTAAAATCACATCTCCATTCTAGTAGACATGCCAAATCCAATGCACCACATTAAACATGTACAAGCCACCTGTAACCAAACATTCAAGTTCTAACCAAATCTCTTACAACCCATGGTACTAGGTTGACATCAATTTTAACCAACAACACATCTGCAACACAAAAACAAACATCAATGCCAACAATCTCCCCCTTTGGCATTGATTACAACCATTGTTGATCCAACTGCTTGAACTTCCCTCTAAAAACTAATCTCCATCCTCACATTCTCCCCCTTAGACATCAATGTCAAAGGGCTAAACATATCAAGTACAAATTCCATATGCTCCTATCCATGCAATGAGATCCATCATAAAAAATAGAAAATCTACTCAATATCATATGTAGGTGATGAACAATGGAATTCAAGACTGAAATATGAATATAATAACAACACTCCTCTACATAAAATAAAAATATGTGCAATAAAATCCCTCTAGACACAATTTATGCCCGATCGAAAACACACTAGAGCAGCAATATCCATCTCTTATCAACAACAACAATAAAATCTCTCACTCTTATGACAACATGAAAATAAGAAGCAACAAAAATATCCATGTCATAGTAGTAGCAACAATAGCATAATGTGACCAAATAGAAACAACAACTCTGATTATCTCTATAGCAACAATAGCATGTATCCAATCAACTCCTGAAAAATAACAACATATATAGTCTCTTCATATCATATTTTCATCTCCACATTGTACTATCAGACAACATAAAACCCATATATCACCAATAATAATGACTATATGGAAGAAACATCTCTCTCTCTCCTATCTGAATGAGCAATAGTAACATCCTCTGAGGAAAAACATAGTGGCAACAAATACATGATGACGGGATAACAATCGTATGACCAACCACTCTCCACTTAATATAAAAATATCCATGGTTGAATGTGTACTAATATGTATATGTATATGTATACATATATATGTATATGTATATGTATATATATGTACATATACATATACATATACATATACATATACATACACATATACAAATACATACATACATACATACATACATACATACATACATATATATATATATATCTATATCTATATATATATATATATATATATATATATATATATATATATCACTGCTAGTGCCTCCTTGCCACATGCAAGAGGCTACTCCACATGAACCAATGCCTATGACCAAATGATATGTAACAAAGTACAAGGCTTCATAGGCCTGTTACATGGCTACCAAAATGATAATAAACGGTTGCACAATTACATCAATAAGCCCATATATGGTTGAAATATGAGTCATATGACTCTCTTTGAATGCATGCATGGCTCTAGAATGTCCCACCATGATAAGTATGCAAATATACATGAATTATATGGTTTTACCAACAACACTAACAACCCATACATATCTAGACTAACTATCATAACTCACTATACACATGCCAATCATGGCTCACAACTATATGCATGACACATACAAAAAATGAGCCTATGACTATCATAAAATCCTCGTATCGATGCATTTCAAGTACAATGTCATAATGCAAGTACATTGAGCATATAATAAACAAAATGTCCTCTTCATAGTAGTAAGATAATGACTATATATATATATATATATATATATATATATATATATATATAGAGAGAGAGAGAGAGAGATGTGTCAAACTCTCCAAATGACCCGCCATACATCAACTTCTCATTAGCATCATTGAACAAATTATAACAATGCATAGTGGCCCACCAAAAAGTATATATTAGCAGCATCATGAAACCATATTTCAAAATGTAACACTTCACAGTGGTAGTATCAATAACCAACAACATATATCAACATCATGAATCAGAAACATAGCACACCAATAAACACAATATATCAACTCTCTATAGAAAAACATAGCAGAGAAAATAATCATCATATGGATCATGAATATCTACAATATAGATTTAATTGGCAGCAAAAAAAAAATGTAGTGATAACAATAATATCACATCACCAAGCATACTTAGAAATATAAACATCATCAACCATCATACTAATCTCCATAGCAAAATTACATGCATAATATCATCAAACCAAGATGCATAATACATGGAAACTCCATGTCAATTCATATAGAAAACATATAATCCATGAAAAAACAAATTATAAGCTCCTATAAAAAATTCATGTTAAGTAAGCAGATATCATGGAACATATAATAAACTCCTCTAACTATCCATGATGCCATCAATATCACTGAAAAACAATGGAGGAATATGAGATGCTCCCCCTAAGAATGTGCCATCACACTTTTTCAACCTTATTCTTAATCACAATAACCTTAACAAAAACAACATTAGTAGCAAAAATCCAATATCAAGAAATCATAATCAAATATATAAGAATCATTAACATCACATCCTAACTTCATGCAAAACAAGATGTGCCATATACACCCCCTGAGCCTATGAAGGCCTCACATTCAGTTTGCAGTCTAAATGATCTATCATGCAAGATAAGAATGCAATATATGTTGATATCTTCTTCTCAGAATGTAATGATGAAGAGTACTTCTTTGATCTCCTTTCTTTTCTTACACTTACCTTCAACACATAAACATTGCCTGGTGTCTTGAATCCTTTAGCAATCACCCTCTTTGATCCTTCTTTCTGTATGAAACAACCTTTGGAGTTGACGAACACTTCCTTACCTCCATAAACCATTTCGCTCACAATTATAATATTATGCTTTAGACCCTCAAATATCCATATACCTTTTTCATTGGTCCTAAATTCACCAAGGTTGGCCTTACCACTTCCCAATACTATCGTTGGTTCACTCTCTTAAAAAAATCATGACCACTCTTGATTCTCTTCAAGAAGTGAAATTTTCTCCTATATCCTAACATATGGTGTGAAAATACGCTATAAATATACCATTTATTATATTCATCACATGAACACAAAGAAATACCACACTTTCCTAACTATTCCTCCTTTTTCTTCCACATAGTTCTTGGTTGGTTCCTTGGTTGATCTCTATCTTTTGTCTACTACTTTTGACTAGATTTCCTGAGTGATCTAGGTGTCTTACAATCTTTTGTCGTGTGCCGAAAATTGTGAAACACATAACACTCTATATGACTAAGATATGAAGCTAAAGGATCTAATCTTTTGTTTTTCATGCTATATCCCCATCTTCTCGTACTAGATCTGCAATCAATGGCCTTATGGCCAAATAGGTTACAAGCATAACATCAACCATAAAACAAACTTGTATACCTAAAAGAGGACCCTATTCTTTTTTTTACAAGCTTCTACATAGATGTGTCCAATTTTCTTGTACAAATGGTTGCCACATGTCCAAAATTGTGACATTTGAAACACTCACTCTCGTTCATTAAGGGGGGAAATGAGCTATGACTCCTTCTTTGCTTCTAATGATGAATTTTCTACCTCTTTTGTCTAATATTGTCATGGTTTCTCATAACCTTTTTTGTATGCATCTTTGTTTATGTTTTTTGGATATTTCCTTTATTCAAATTTATCTCTCTATTTTTAAGGCTAGGGAAAGATTTTTTCACTATTATCTTGCTCTTAAATTTTTCCAACAGTCAGTATTTTCCTTCAACTTGCTTTCTCAAATTGTCTATTAAATTTTTGAGTGCTTCTACGTAGTCTTTCTTTTCCTTTTTATTGCTACACAATACTTATTCAATACTTTTTTATTCTTCCAAGTGGGTCCTTAAGGTAGTGATATCCTACTTGATATTTTTCTCCTTGGAATAGCAGCTACAACCACCCTCCAAAATTTTTCCTAAGCTTTGATTTTGGAGCCTTTCTTCTGCGCACATGGGCTTATCTTGTACTGTAGTCAAATATTCATGAGTTGATAAAGACATATTATCTTCATATGTGCTTGTGTTTTCTTGTTTTCAAACTTTTCTAATCTTTTAAGTCACAATCTAACCTTCTGACTTTACCTTGCAGCAATTCTGGGCCTGCCTCTAGAAACTATGCAATCCATGGGGGCATGCCAGCTTTGATGATTGGAATTACATAATCTGGACTAGCAGTTCTTCCTTGAGCTCAGAAAATGTGCAGTTGTGGATGGAAGCACAACACTAAGCCTAGAAATTGTGCAGTCCATCCCTTGAGCTCAGAAACTGCGCAATGCACTAAGCCAAAAATTTTCCCAGTTCCCCAAAATTATGCAATCTTTCCCGAAAATGTGCCTGGAAAATTTCCTGAAAAAGAAAAATATAAAAAGAGAAAAGTATCCCTCGAAAATAGGGATTAATTATTAGTTTCCCGAAGGAGGCACAATTACTATTCTTTGAAATTTCTTCCAAGTGTGGCTTTCTCCTTGATTTTAGGCATGTGTGTCATAAACCCTAACCCAATAAAATATATTTATTTGATGCCTATATACGTCATTTTTACATTTGATCTTGGAGCTCTAGGATTCACAAGGATATCAAGGAACCTTCGGTGGAGTTTTCATTGCTTTTCCAGGTGAGTTTTGTTTTTGTCATATTTTCTACTTTTTTGTCATTTCACTTCTGTGAGTGTTGTTTTTCTTGTTTATTTTCATGGTTGCTGGAATTTTAGCTTATATTATCTTATAGAAGTTTCTTTTTAGTTTTTTGTTTTCCTTTCACAATTTTTGCATCAGTTTTCTTATTTTTTCACCAATACTTGCCGTTTCAGCGACTCTCCTCACATATTTAATTTTCCTTCCATTTTTTGATTTTGTGCACTTGATTCCATTATTTATATTTGATTACTTCCCACACTTTGATTAGGTAGATCTCCACTTTCCCTTAGCTAGTTTCCATCTTTCTCAGTTGGGCATTGCGCAAGTCTGAGGCTCAATTCGAGAGTTTGTCCTCTAAGAATGCACAATGTGCAATATAGGTTGGACCAAATGTGTATTGCATAATTTAAGGGCTCATTCTACCACCTTAGCCACTGAGATTGCGCAATGGGAAATTCCTATTAGTCATTGCCTAGGATGAATTTCGTATTGTGTAGTATCAAGCCTCAGGACGCACCCTTGGCAGCTAGGACTATGCAATGTTTAGTTTCCACAGCTAGTATCCCTCACTTTCTCATGAAAACTATGTAATACCTCTCACTAGTTCATCGGTTTGCTACCTAATCTTGCTTTGAAGGTAAATTTTCAAAAGCTAATGTTTTCTTGCCATGAATGCCTTTTCTATCCCACATGTACCACAATTGTTGAGCACTTCTCTCTAAAAACCATCGTTACCATTGCACCCAAGAGAGATGCTTCAAAATATACCATTGAAAGAAAGACTGGGGAAGAAACTCCAGTAGACTTGCTAGTGTATGCAGACACTCAAATATTTGTTGAAAATGAGTCAGATCTAACATGTCTGAAAGCTAATGAAGCTTTTTCAGCAAAGAGCTTCAAGGAAGATCTAGAAGACAAACTTCTATATGTCAGTGTTCAATAGTAAGGACTATACAAGGTTTCATTTAGATATCCAACCTTCTCATGTGCAGATGCCATCAGCTAGATTTTTTCACATATTGATGAAAAGACCATAACATTCAAAAATTCTTGTGGACAAAAGCTTTCTACTTTTTTGGTGGAATATTATCAACTTATGTATCATTTTCCCGAGATAGTAACACTGATGGACTCATACTTTCTATGCCACCAAGAGATATTGTTAAATTATAGGTGAAATAACCATTAAAATTTTGACAGACACCTATTCATTCATAAAAGAAAAAATCTTTCAGAAGGGCCTACCAGCTCTTCGTTATCCTAGCATGTAGAATCTATGGTTAGAAAAGCATAAAGAAATTTCCTAAAGGGTGGGTAGTATTATTGAACTAGGTTGTGAATGAGGCTAATTCATTAAATTGGTCAGATTTGTTGGCTCAAAAGTTGAGATCCCATGTAGCACATGCCTGGAATCCTCCCAAGGGTGGGAAATAAAGGCTCTATATGTATGCATACTTATTGGATGCAATATTTGCACAAAATTATTTTCTTGTCTGGAATGGACTTGGACACCTTGATATCTTGTCGTGTACATCTACTACAAGGTTCTCTCGGATTGCAGCCATTGAGGATTCATGGAGAATATTACTAACCATTTCATTATTCCTCTATACAAGCTGATGTTTGAGGTAGAACCACCTTGCATGTCATATGGAGTAATGGAGGAAATATAAAATATTTCAGATCAGTTTGCCTCACCGTATGGAACCTTCCTTAGAATGTTTTCTTCTTATAAATCACCCCATATTTTTCCAAGGTATGCCATCGACAAGATTATCATGCAAGAAGTTTCATATCATCTCACCACAGGGTTATCATCAGCCTTGCAGAGGAAGAAGAAATCATCATGGCCCACTTTTCCTATGCAAGTTGGATTGTACGATATCAATAATATCAAAATTGTGGACACTGAAGGAAAGGAAATAGATAATTTTGTGTACACCGAAGGAAAGTAAATCCATACAATCCCCATTGTATTTCTAAATACCACTATGTGATAATACATTATCCGTGGCTCAATTTGACTTTCTAATGGTTAGTGGAGGATCCATGGAAGAATTGATACAATGCATCTAGACCCCACGAGCTGGTCAATATAAGAGGGAATTCATAAGTCACTCCACAAAAGGTGGAAACTCCAGAAGCAGTGCCAACAGAAGGAAGCAACCCCGTGCAAGATAAGAGAAAGAGAAAGGCTGTTGACATTCCTAGGGAGAAAGAAGCCGCAAGATGAAACCTGATCCACTTATTATGAAAGGAACTTTAGGAATTGACGAAAAGAGGAAACAAAGGATGCAAAGACCAGATGAGAAAGAGAGAAGAGAAGCTGAGAATAATTGAGGAAGAAAAGAAAAAGAAAGAACAAGAAGAGAAGAAGAAGCAAAGAGAAGAAGAAGAGAAGTGTGCAATAGCCAAAGAAAAAAAAACATAAGGACTAGTTGAAGGGAAATAATAGAACCAACAAGCAATATAGAAGGAAAGAAGACAAATGCAGGATTGGTAGCTTGTTCAGTAGATTGAAGAATTGATTGATATTGAAGACACGGAGGAGGAACTAGAGCCAAAAACTCGGGATGTCAACTTGATGCCGAGTGCACAACATGTCACCATTCCGTATCCACCACCTCTAGTAGTAGAGTGAGCTCCGAGCGAGGAAGAGGAAGTTATTCCTCTTGATGATGATCCAATCATGGACACGTACAATAATTTGTATGATTAACTACAGAATAATATTGTACAGGTGTGTAGAAATCACTTTTTGGATGATCTCGCATCACTTGCATTCATTAGAGAGAGGGTGATAGTGGTAGACACCAGGAAGAATCCTAATGCCATTGTCGAAACAAACTTTGCCTTCAAAGGTGTATCAAAATCAAACACTTAGTATTTGATAGTCGATAATAAGAAATTGGTGTAGGATTTATAGGATTCTAGGCAAGAGGTAGAACAACTCCACGTAGTATCTCAGAATACAACTTCCACATAGGACTTCTTGGAGGATATGAGAGCAACAATACTTGGTGAAGTATCAATACTTGGGGAGACCATGTGGAACCTCTATGAGGAGCTTGTGACTATACATAAGGTAGTTTTCCACTTGTATGGCTTGCAGCAGTAGAGGAAATATTTTATCAATACTCTCAGGAATGTACATGCTGTCAACATTGTTGTGAAAAAATGGTCAATGCGATACAAAGGGGGACTTCTTAAATTAGGAAATAAAATGAAGCCACTAGCTGAGATGGAGAAAGAAAAAATTCAAATTTTGATTCAGAACAACAAGTATCTCATCTCGTTCATTGCTAGCATTCAAGCCTCATAAGTACGATTATACAACAATTTGGATTTCTTGGTGAACACACACACATGATACCACCAGTTGGCTCATTAACTGAAACTAAACACAGGAACCAAGTAAGGCAAGAGATCGAAGAGTACTTGCAGTAGTTGAGATAGATTTCCACCAAGGGAGATTTTGAGCCAAACAAAAAGAACATGCAGTAATACATAGGTGGTCCTGTCCAAATTAGAACAATGTTGCTCCTACTACAAAAGGATGTTCACATTGGTTCCAAATCATTGTACCTGGATGCTATGGAGGCTAGTGTCCACTTATAGCCAGAAACCATCACATAGTTTGGGGATGTCCTCGTACAATAACTATCTCGGAACGGATACGTGACCGAGAAGAATTAAGTGGAAGTTGATGAGATAGAGTTTTGCCAAACTCAAGCATCATAATATTATGTCTTGTTAGGTTGTCAAGTTGTCTCCACCCTTTCTCGTCTCATATGGGTATGAGTTTAAAATTCAATATTACTTGTAATTAATTGTAAAGTGAAATTTGAAGTGGCAATATTGGAATGTCAAGGGTCATGAGGTAATGTAATGAGTCATTTTGTAAAGAAGTTGAAGAGTCATGAGGGGAGTCCCTGAGAATCACAAGGGGGAATGTGAAGAGTCACCCCCTTTCCTTATAAATATAACATCATAACTCATGTAATGGGATTTTTGGGGCCAAGCATTTGGATAGGCTTAGGCTTAGAAAGAGCTTGGGAGTTTTGTGAGATACTTCACTTCTAAGTAGCATAGAGGGAGTGGGTGTTGTTGACTTCACATTCCACTATTGTGGTTAGTGGTTTGTCAATGGTGTATGTATGATTGGACCTTTCAATTTTAATAAAATCATAGAGCCGACATGCTTTCATGCATATGTTATGAATATAGTAGGAATATTCTTGTTGTATTTGCAATGTATGTTATTTAACTTATGCTTATTCTTATGAATTGTTTCGTTTACATTGGTACGAATCTTGTTGAATGTGTGTTGTTGTATTATTTCATCATTGTTAACTTATGAACTATTTCACATATTAGTGTGTTATGTCATTCAATTTGGTGTGTTCCTTTAAAGCTGTGTACTATTATAGGCTTCTAAGGGGATCACTTCTTTTCCCTTCGTGTGTTGTAACCTTCATGCATCACACTTGACTTTTCGTAGGGTCACACACTTTATCTCACCCAAAGTAAACATATATCATTCTATGCATATTTTCAGTAAATGCATATCATTAACACCCACTACATCGGAAGTCGGATCGTACATCTAGATGGGACTCCTACACCAAACAGTGTGAGGTTTAATTGGGACTTCATATCGGGGAGATCCCATGAATGTTGTTGGGTATAGAACTGTCAACAATTATGGTGCTAGAAGGACTCGGGCCATAGGACAAGCTAAGCCCATGAAGTCTGTTTGAATATTTGCACTCATTTATGAATTCCCCCCAAATCATAACCATAATATGTTTTTCTATATCTGCAAATTTGAAAGTGGCAGTATAAATTATTGATGACTTGTCAAATTTTAAATTCTATGGTGAGGGTGAAACAATCTTCTTCGAACACCACTCGTTTTCTTGATTTTTGCATGAAACACAATATCCACTGTAAGGATGATGCGTGTAGGTTTTTCATTCTCATGTTCAAAGGGAGCATAAGGGAATGGTGTAGCACATTTCCTGATGCCTCCATACACTCTTTCGAACATCTTGCCACAATATTGTTCTATGCTTTCGATGTGTATGATCAGAAATATCTGTGCAAGAAAATTTTGGGATTGCAAAAAGAACCTCATGAATCTCTTGAGGATTTTCATGATCATTTCATTAATATTTTTTTTTGAATTTCCTAAAGATGAAGTTGATTGGATTTTCTTATTAGAGAGAATCCAATTCCTTGTTCACATTTTGAATAA
The DNA here is from genome assembly GCA_034641835.2 of Pinus albicaulis. Lineage (NCBI taxonomy): Eukaryota > Viridiplantae > Streptophyta > Pinopsida > Pinales > Pinaceae > Pinus > Pinus albicaulis. The sequence continues at coordinate 930,629,360 of CM076581.1, read as the reverse complement.
TCCACACGAACACAAATCTTTCGAAAGTCTCCCACTATACCTTGGTAGTGGATCTTATCAATATGCAATGGGCGAAGTTGTTGTTACAAGTGACCCTCCATCCCTTCTTATAAAATAGATCCATTTCCACAGGTTCAAGTGGAAGAGCTTGATAATCCATTTGTTGATCTACCACCATCTTCTCCCATCCAACATACTCAGGATTTCACTGCAGGGTTGGGCTATGAATCTGATGGTTTTTATGAAGTGTTATATCCTCGTCCTCCATCGTTTGGTTCCTTTGGTCCTCTGGATTGTGAGTAGTTGTGTTCACCTATTTCAAATATTTATTTTAATGTTCATGAGGATCAAGTTATGGATGGATTTGGTGTTGAGAAGTCAACTTGCGATATCATTTACGATGATTATGTGTGGGAGTCCACATCTGAACAAGAATTTACGATAAAGGATAATTTTTTTCCTTCCGCACCTCTCTTGCATTATCCTGAAATTTTCCATGATTCTGTCATTCTTGTTAATATTATGAAAAATTACCTTTTGATGATCCTACTACTTCTGATCATTCTCAGAATGTGTGGAGTGTCATTTCTCCATCTGAATGTGGAGAGGAAAATTTTTCTCTTCCTAATCTTACCAATCTCTCATATCATCATTTTGAATATATAGAGGGTGAAATTTCTTGTTTTCAATCTTCCCCTCTTTACAATTCGTCATATCATGAGGATGCCTCTGTTTTTATCTTGAAATTTCTAGTCATCGATGTCGTGATATTTTCATTGAATCATTTGGTCAATATTCATATTTTTCCACTATTGATCTTTTCAAACCACCTATCTTAGATGATTAATCTTCTGATGAGTTGGAACTTCCGCAAGTTGTCAAGTAAATTTAGCATAATATGATGGTTTTCTCAGGTTGTCATAGTCATGAGGTCAGTTCCAATTCCTATTAGAACAATGTTGAATCTTTCGAGGCTCCTCATCACTCTGTCACACATATTGAAGATCAATATGTTTTACAATTTTTTCACCCTTCACATGTATTGCATGATCCTATTGCTCAGTCATCGGAGGAGTCATATGTGGAGAGCATTGTTGCAAAACTAATTTTTTCTTATTTCTTTACTTTCTCTCATTTCTGTAGTTCGAAATTTTTTTCTTGCATGTCTTTGATTCGTGGTGTGTTTGAACACCATAATGCATCCAAAAATGTCTCACATGCGCATTTTATTCATACTTTTTTGCATGCACTTTCAAAATCCGAACGCTTTGGTTTGTATTGTCTTATATTTTTTTTTCTTTTATTCGTGAATATCTTTCTTGATATGCATTTCCTCGCTTACATAGTCCAGCCAATCTGCCAGTGGCTATACTAGAATTTTCATTTCACGTAGTTCTGGCCTATTCTATGATTAGGTTAGGAGTAGGAGTAGTCGTTTGTTTTTCCTTGTTGTTTTTATTTGTTTGTTATGAAACCAACTTCCAAAATAGAATAAAAGAGCGATAAATGCCTTAGAAATCAACCACTTCGAGGGGTAAACCTCATTTACATTACATAAATGAACAATTCCTGGATGATTCAAATGATAAAACCCCCTTTATATATATAGGAGCCCATGGGGTCACAATATAATCCTAGCCAACCTAGCAATAATAATGTAAGGGCACAACAATAACAATAGTGGGGTTTTATGGGGCACAATAATAATAATATGGGTACTACAGGGGTACATAAATAACAATAAGGGGGCTACACTAACAACAATAAGGGACTACACTAGTAATATAGGGACCTAACATTCCCCTCTCCTTCAAACAAGTGTTGTCCTCAACACTTGATTATTTCTTGATGATTCTGTATAAAATTCTCATCCTCCTGTGTGGAATATTCAACGGGTAAGTTATTCCACTTGCTGAGATACTTCTAAATTGGTTGATTTCATAGTTTTCAAGCTCTTGTTTCTGTGACTGCTTCAGAACTTCTTTCGTTGCGATGTTGATCTTCCTGTTTTTTCACTCGATTCTACACCAAAGTTAGGTTATCCTTTGAGAGTTGGAGAAATTTTTGTTGATGATCGATGTGATCTTCCACTACTTTATCATCCATATTATCTTTCATTTGATCTTTAAAAACGTCCAAATTAGCCTTCATTAATTATTTTAAACCATCTATTTCATCTTTTATTTCTCATTGTAAGATCGAAATTTGTTGCACTTGGTATTGTAATTTTGATATATCATACCACAATTATTCCTCTTCATGCATAGTAGTAGAGATTTTTTAGGGCTTAATGGTTGTGGAATTTTTTTTGGGAGACATTATATAACTCAATACTGATATCTATGCTTCAATATGCCCTTGGAATCACGTCAAACAAATTTTTCAAACAAATGTTATGCAAATGTTTTTAAAAAATACACACCTTTTTCTTGATTTTTAGGAGGTTTAATTTGAGCCTAATTTATATCCATCATTTTGGATCTTCAAGATCCAAATTTATACAATGTAATAGCCCTTTGAGTACTCTTTCCAATGCCACAGGTTAGACCTAATTTAGATTCTTCAAGTCAAAGTTATTCCCAATCTCCCACAATGACCTAATTATGGAATGGTTCAGAAGATCGAACTTGTATGGTATGCCACGTATCACTGTTTCCTCCTTCGACTCTGCAATTGATATACAGTAAAATAAAGTAGATGTAATTTGGAAACTTTCTACATAATTCTAATTCGATGTTTAGAGAGAGAGTTATGATGATTTTCCCAAGGTCACCAGTTTGAGATGAAATTTGGGAGCCTACAAAAACCCTAACTTCCACATATCATATCTCTGGAAATATTTCGAACCAAGATCTAACATTTTTACATGAATTTATTCAGGATTTCTTTGCAAATGTTTTTTTTTTTTATCTTCTGAACCTTCGTATAAAAAAATTTATAATTAAAATTCCACAATGGCATGTTTGAAGCAGTGAAACCATAGAATCCAAAGCTCTGATACCAAATGTTATGAAACTAGCTCCCAAAATAGAAGAAAAGAGAGATCAATGCCTTAGAAATTAGGCACTTCCAGGCTAAAAACTCCTTTACATTACATAAATGAACAATTCTTGGATGATTCAAATGAAAAAAATCCTTTCTATATATAGGAGTCCATGGGGTCACAATATAATCCTAGTCGACCTAACAGTAATAATGTAAGGGCACAACAATAAAAATAGTGGGGTTTTATGGGGCACAATAATAAAAATATGGGGACTACAGGGGTACAAAAATAACAATAAGGGACTACACTAGTAATATAGGGACCTAACATTATTTCTTTTTACTTTGATTTACTTTCCACTCTACTCTTTTCCTTTATTTTCGTTGTTTTTCTTTTCAGTTGTAGGATAGATTCCGCATGAGACTATGCTTGGTTTCGAGTAAGCATGGTGAAGTATAAAAGGAATTTTTACTACTATAATTTCTTGGTTATCTATCTATTTCCTCTCAGTGTGTGAATCTTGCATTATTTTACTTGATGATACTCTGATGGAAAATATGTTCCTTTTCGGAGAAAACTGAAGTGGAATGAGGATGATTTCATTTTAACTAGTACTACCTAATCTAATCAGACTTTTATATTTTTGGTTAATCCTTGTCAAATAATATGAATAGAGTAAGGAGGGGAGGAAAACCTTAACAAGTATGTTAGAGGTGTATATAAAATATCCTTCTCTAAAGGAACAACCTATTCTTCTCTCAATAAGTCAGGATCCCTCTTCCACCGCATGAAATAAATAAGTGCACATGCACAGTTTTATGAAAAAAAATGGAAAAAATAAAATGAAGTGTGAAAGAAGAGAAAGGATTCCTATGAAGAGAGGTGAAGCAAGAAAATCCACTGGGGTACTATCTTAGCTTGCTGGCAGCGAAACAATGTTTGTGTTCCTAAAGTGACTTTGTCGAGGTACTGTCCAGGGCTGCACGCAACAGAGAAACTCCAAAGATGAAAACTAATATTTTGAAAATTATTCTAGTTGTGCATTTTCATACTCCTCATCTCCAATCGAAACAACTCAGTTTGACTAGCGTGTTTCCGAAGAAGAGAATGGTAGGAACTATATCTTTAACTCAAGCTAGGTGGAGAATCTGTAGTAATCAATGAACTGAATAATACTTCCTAAAGTGTTAGAATTGTTTTACATGAGACAAGAATCATACAGAGAGCTAGAGTTCTACGAGTGTGTCTCCAAGTGTTGTAGTGGCCACAACCACCCTCCAAATTTTTTCCTATCATTGGATTTTGGAGCCTTCGTTCTACCCACAAGGGCTTATCTTGTACTGTCGTCAAGTATTCATGAGTTTATCAAGGCTTATTCTTTTCATCTGTTCTTGTTTTTGTTTGTTTTCACACTTATCTAATATTTTAAGTCACAAACTAACCTTATGACATGATCTTGCAGCAGTTCTAGGTTTGACTGAAGAAACTGCGCAATCCATGAGGGAAAGTCAACCTTGATGATTGGAATTACACAATCCAGACTTACGCTTTTTCCTTGAGCACAAAAAGTGGGCAATCATGGATGGAAGCCCAAAACTGAGACCAGAAATTATGCAATCCATCCCTTGAGCTTAGAAACTGCGTAATGCAATGAGCTGGAAATTTTCCCAGTTCCCCATAATTGTGCAATATTTCTTGGAAATGTGCATATCAAGTTTCCCAAAAAAGAGAAAAAGGAAAAAATAATCCTTAGCAAATAGGGATTCATTATTATTTTCCCAAAGGAGGCACAGTTTTTATTTTTAGAAATTTTCACCAAGTGTTGATTTTTCCTTGATTTTAGTCATGCACGTCATAAAACCTAATCCACTCAAATATATTTAATTGAAACCTATATATCTCATTTCTAAATTCGATCCGAGAGCTCTAACGTTCCCTAGGAGATCAAGGAACCTTCAGTGCAGTTGTCGTCGTTTTTCTGGGTGAGTTTTTCTTTCGTAGTCTTTTGTTGCTTTTTTTGCCTCTTTTTGTTCGTTTTGCTTCTATGCGTGTTTTTTTTCTTGTTTCTATTCATTTTTGCTGGCGTTTTATCTTATATTAGCTTTTAGAAGTGTTTTTATAGTTTTTAATTTCCCTTTCACAAGTGTCGCATCGATTTTCTTGTTTTTTCACCGATGGTTGCCGTTTCAGTGACTCTCCTCATATATTTGAGTTTCCTTATGTTTTTTGAGTTTCTACACTTGATTCACATTGATCCATACATACTTACTCAAATATTCACTCAAACTCATATCATTACTTAGATCTTCTTTTTTCCCATTCATTGGGCATATATCCACTTTCCCTTGGCCAATTTTCACTTTGCCCAGCTGGGCACTGTGCAAGTCTGAGGCTCAAGCCAAGTGCTTGGCCTCTCAGACTACAAAATGAACACTACATGATGGCCCAAATGCACATTGCATAGTTTCAAGGCTCATTTTGCAACCTTTTCCACTGAGATTGTGCAATGTGCAGTCTCTCCCAGTCACTACCCAGGATGAACTGTGCATATGCAATATCAAGCCTAAAGTTGTAACCTTGGCTTCTAGGATTGCACAATGCATAGTTCTCACAACCATTCTCCCTCACATGCTCATAAAAATTTCGTAATCCATATCACTAGTTCACCGATTTTCTGTTTGATCTTGCTTTGAAGGTATATTTCCAAAAGCTAATGTTTACTTGCCATGAGTTCCTTTTCTGTCCTAGAGGTACCATAGTTGTTGAGCACTTATCTCCAACAACCTTTGTTACCATGGTACCCAAGAGAGCTACTTCAAAATATTGCACTGAAATCCATTCCTGGGAAGTAGTTGAGCAAACACCAATAGACTTGCTAGTGTATGCAAAACCTCAACTTTTTGTGGAAAATGAGTCAGATATAACATGGTATAAAGTTGATGAAGTTTTTTCAGAAAAGAGCTACAAGGAATATCTAGAGGACCGACATGTATATGTGAGTGTTTAGAAATCAGGACTATATAACGTTTCATGAAGATATCCAACCTTCCCATGTGCAAATGTCATCAACTGAGTTATTTCACATATTGATGAAAAACCCATGACATTGAACAGTGCTAGAGGACAAAAGCTTGCTACTTTTCTAAAGGAATATTATTAGATTATGTATCATTTTCGTGAGTTAGTACCACTCATGGGCTCATAATTATATGCCACCAACAATTATGTGAGAACAATAGTTATTGTTAAAGGATGGGTGAAAGATCCATCTAAGTATGCGTCCATAACATAAAAATAAGGCTACCCACCCTTCAATAAAGGTATTTGTGCGTGCTTACTATAGATCCTGAAAGCTAGGATAACCAATAGCTGGTAGGCCCTCCTGAAGTTTCATACTTGTACAGATCTCACCACATGGTTGTCATCAACCTTTCAAAATAATAATAAATCACCATGACCCACTCTTCTTATGCAACTTGCATTGTACGAGATAAATAATATAAAAGTTGTGAACACTAAAGGTAAGAAAATAGAGAAGCTTGCATTCAGTATCTGAGACTTTAATCCGTACCATCCCCATGGTATTTTCAAAGACAACTATGTGAGAATGCATTATGAGTGGCTCAGTGGGTCTTTTCATTGGCTAGAGGAGGATCCATGGAATAATTTCTACAATGCCTCCAAACCCTGCGAGCCAGTCAATATAGTAGGGACCTCACAATTCACTCTACAAAAGGCGAAAAATCTAGAAGTAGTGCAAACAGAAGGGAGAAACCTCGTGCAGGATAAGGGAAAGAGAAATGTTGCTAATATTCTAGGGGGAGATAGGCTGCAAGATGAAACTAGATCCACTTATTATGAAAGCAAATTTATTAATTGAGAAAAAGAGGAAAAAAAGGATGCAGAGAGAAGATAAGAGGAAGAGAGAAGAACATCGAAGGAGAATGGAGGAAGATAATTAGAAGCAAGAACAATAAGCGAAGTAGAAGTAGAGAGAAGAAGAAATGAAGTGTGCATTAGTAGAAGAGACAAAAATAGAAGGACAAGCTCTAAGAGAAAGAAAAAAGCCAAAGAGCAGTAGAGGAGGAAAGCAGAAAAATGCAAGATTATGAGCTTCCTCAACTATTTGAAGAATTGATGCGGATTGAAGACATGGAGGAGGAACTAGAGCCAGAGAATCGGGATGTCGACCTAATGAAAAGTGAATAGCAAGTCATCATTCAGTCTCCACCATCTCTAGTAGAAGATTTATCTCTAAGCGAGGAAGAGGAATTTGTTCCTCTTGATTATGATTTGGTCATGGAGACATACACTCTTTTGTACGATGAACTGAAAAATAATTATTGTACAGGCATGTAGAAAGAAATTTCTAGATGACCTCACATCGCCTGCATTCATTAGAGAGAGGGTGATAATGGTAGACACCAAGAAGAATCCTAATTCCATTTTCGAAGCCAACTTAGAATTTGTAGGTGCAACAATATAAAACACTCAGTGTTTGATGGCTGAGAATAAGAAATTGGTGCAGGATTTATCGACTACCAGACAAGAGTTAGAACTACTTCGCGCATTATCTCAAAATGCAACTTCCACATAGGTACTTTGAGGATATGAGAGCAACGATACTTGGTGAAGTATTAACACTTGGAAAACTCTCAGGAATGTACAAATTTCCATCACCATTATGCAAGAACGGTCAACAAGGGGCACCACTTGACTTGGTAAATAAAATGAATCCACAAGTAGAGCTGGAGAGAGAAATATTTCGAATGTTGAATCAAAACAACAAGAAACACACCTTTTTCATTGCTAGCATTCAAGCCCCATATGTATGGCTATATAAAAGTTTGGATTTCTTGGTGAACACACACAAGATCCCATCAGTTGGGCCACTCACCGAAACCAAACACAGGAACCAGGTCAGGAAGGAGATCAAAGGGTACTTGGAGTAGCTGAGACAAATGGCCACTAAGCGAGATTTGGAGCTAAAATGACAGAACATGCATTACTACATCGGTGGTCATGTCGAAATTAGAACAATGTTTCTCCTGCTACAGAAGGAAGTTCACACTGGTTCCAAATCATTTTACCTGGATGCTATGGAGGCTAGAGTTTGCTTCTAGAGAGACACCATCACGCAGTTTAGGTATGTAATCGCATAATACCGAGCTTGACACATATATGTGACCGAGAAGCATCAAGTGGAAGTTTTTGAGCTAGAGTTTCTGTAAACTCAAGCATCGTAGTGTTTTGTCTTGTTAGACTATCATGTTGTCTCTACCCTATTTTCTCTCATATGGGTATGGTTGTAAAATTTAATATTATTTGTAATTAATTGTAAAGTGAAATTCCAAGTGACAATATTAGAATGTGAAGAATAATGATGTAATGTAATGATTCATTTTGTAAAGAAGTTGAAGAGTCACATTACAGAACTTTTGAGGTCTTAAATGGGCCTCATAAGAAAAAAGTACAACCAAAATATACTTTATAAGAACCAATAAGATTCAAGATGATGTTGTCAACCATGGGGGATGGTTCACAATTTTGGGGGTAAAAAATTAAAAAGATTAAAAAATAATAAAATAATAAAACTACTTTCTCAACTTGTATTTTCAACTTATATCCCTAAGGTTTTACTCAAATTTCGAGCGGGAGTACTTGTTGGATGCAAAATTTAATTCTGCATCCAAGGAGTACCCATGTTGCATAATTTCAATGGATATTTCTACATGAAAAATGAGAAATACATGGAAAATTTTGATTACAATCACGTTTTTCATGTACTTCTCATTTTTTGTGTAGCAGGGTCCATAGAAAGTATATAATATGGGTACTCCATGGATGAAGAATCAAATTATTCATCCAACGAGTGTTCCAACTTAAAATTTGAGTAAACCCATAAGGAGATATGTTGAAAATATGAGTTGAAAAACGTAGTTTTTTCATTTTCCCCTCTAAAATTTGATGATGTCATCATTCTTACTTTATTATTTCCACTATTATTTTATAATTTCCTTAGGAGGCCCATTTTAGACCTCAAAATTCTCCTAACCATGAGGGGATTCCAAGAGTCACAAAGGGGAATGTGAAGAGTCACCCCCTTTCGTTATAAATATATCCTCATAACTCATGTAAAGGGATTTTGGGGGACAAGCTTTTGGATAGGATTAGGCTTAGAAAGGGATTGGACGTTTTATGAGAGAAATGGCTTATCTTTAGCGTAGAGTGAGTATACTTATTTGGAAGAGAAAGTGTTGTTGACTTCACATTCCAATATTGCGGCTAGTGGTTCGTCATTGGTGTATGTATGATTGGAATTTTCACTTTGAATAAAAGCACAGAGCCGACAAGATTTCATGCATATTTTATGAATATAATATGACTATTATTGTTGTATTTGCAATGTATGTTATTTAACTTACGCTTATGCTTACGAAATATTTCGTTTGCATTGGTACGAATATTTTTGAATGTGTGTTGATTTATTATTTCATCATTATTAACTTGTGAAATATTTCACATATTAGTGTGTGATGTATTTATAGCTTGTGTGTTCCTTTCAAGCTACGTACTATTATAGGTTTCTAAGGGGCTCACTTATTTTCCCTTCATGTGTTGGAACCTCCATGCATCGCACTTGACTTTCCATAGGGTCACACACTTTCTCTCACCCAAAGTCACCATACATCACTCTATGTGTATTTGGAGTCAGGGCATATCATTAACACCCATTGTATCGGAAATTGACCCGTAGATACAGATAGGAATCCTACACCAAACGGTGCAAGGTGTAATTGGGACTTCATATCGAGGAGACCGCCTAAATTTTGGCAAGTCCAGCACTGTCAACACTCCTTTTCATCACAAATATTCAATAAATTCTCATGATACGTACACACAAATATTAGTTTATCCACTTAAATAGCTAATTATTTAATTAAAATTGTTGGTGATTCATATTCAACCTTAACAAGACAAAAATCATTCTCCTCTTCTCTATGTAACTCAATAGAACCGTCAAAATCACAATTCAAAAATTCTTTCAACATATTACCTCGTGACACAAGTGTTTTTCCTAATATTTCAAAATTTGCTGCTTTATTTGCAAGGTTATTTATTTTTATTTTTCAAACTCTTTGTCTTTTGAGATATCCTCTTCTTGCTTTTGGACATGATCCATGATCTAATCTCCAAGCAGTTAAGCTTCACTAAAAAGCATCGACTCTTATACCAATTGTTCAAAAGTATATCACTACTAAGAGGGGAGGGTGGATCAGTAGTGATGGCCTCTAAATAAATTTAAAATATTATTTCCATATTATCAATTTGCAACACACATCGAAAATATTATCAAAAGATGAAAGAGGAAATAATTCATCACATAATAAACATCATCAACATCATCACAAGCATGCACACATAAGGACACAAGTATTTATGGTGGAAACCATTTCGGGAGAAAAACCATCCTATTTTTGCTACACTGCTCAATTCATATATTAACATTAGAGGAAATTTCAGCCTAAAGGTGGTCTCCTAAGGAAAAATAATAAAATAATAGTTAAAATAATAAAATACAAGTTCTAAATTCTGGAGGGAAATTAAGAAAACTACTTTTCTTAATTGCATTTTTTCGCTTTTCTCCTTATAGGTTTACTCAATTTTCAAGTGTAGACACTTGTTGGATGGATAATTATATTCCACATCCAAAAAGTTTTCATTATGCATACTTTTGAGAAGACCCACATTGATAAAAAATGAAGATACATTAAATAAACATGTTCAACAAGATTTTTTAATGTATCTTCAATTTTTATCAACGTGGGTGTTCTAAAAAATATTCATAATGGGTAATCATTGGATGTGGGAATCTAATTATGATTCCAACAAGTGTCTAAACTCGAAATTTGAGTAAACCATAAGGAGATAGACCAAAAATACAATTAAAAAAATTAGTGTTTATTCTTTTCCCTCCAAAATATTTACATGTGCCTCTTTTAAAAATTAAATTATTTTGATTGGTTTACATATTATGACATGGGAATTACATAAAAATTTCATGGGCACTTTTAGGCTGAAATTTCCTCTAATGTGTGCTAAACAAATTATACATGGATTAACTTACAACCATAAGGTGGAATACTTAGCTTCTTTCACAGTATGCTAGAACCTATCGGTTAGGAAATTTGTTTATGTCACATATCTATGGATATCTATCTGTTGGAAGCCCCCACAACCAATGATCCTCGCCCAACCCCCATTTCTCTATCCAACTCCTATTGGATGGAGAAATTTGTTCCTTCTACTGAATCCACCAAATTATTGTCCACTCTAAAGCCTCCATGCCTTCACTTCTTCATTTCGAACCATGTTTCATATATTTTCAAATTGGTTTCTCAATCTTCTCAACATGGGAAACCCAACAACACCATCATTTTTCACATAAAATCTAAATAAAAAAATCTCACTTGGAGGACGGAAATTCTTCTCTTCTTCTCACCCAAAAACTCTTCTCTCTAACACACCATAAGATCCTAATCCTTATCCTCTCTAAAAATTGCACCTGAAACACAAAAAATCTTAATATTCTCCTCAAATATAACTCTAATTATTGCATACCATAATCTGATACAACTCTCCAAAACTATGTGAGAAAATGTTGTAATATACACTCACTCTCAATTCCCTCTAAATGGAATTCTCTCAAACTCTCAAGAATACCAACTAGATGAACTCAAAGAATTTCTCTATTTAACATTTTCTGTGATGGTTAACTTAGTAAATGCTACACGTGAGGGAATGCTCAACAATTCTTTTCCCACCTAAAATTTGCTCGGATCCATCTCCTTGAATTGATCAAGCCACTCTTCTCCACTAGATAATAGATATTCTAAACTTTAACCAACTTGTATAAGTTCCCTTTCCTTTTTCGATCGTATACTAGAAATTTGTGATCAAGAACATCGACATAATAAAAAAATTAGATGAGACGCATGACAAATTCAGAGAAATTATAGCTAAATTATAAACTGCATGCATAAAATAGCCTGATCTCGGTTGCAACCATATGTAAATTCATGTATCCATGTGCTTGGAGTCCTTCAACCACATCTATAAGCTTAGCTCCATGCAGTTGGGGCAGAGAATGGGAGAAAACCTAATAAATCACCTCATAGCTTGCCTAGACTTCTTCCAGATCTTAAAAACCTTCTGTAAGATATTAGGGACCCTTTGTAGCCATTAAAATACTCCAACAAACCACCATCACAACTCCATCATCATCACAAGTCAAGTTAGGTTGACTCGGCTACCAACCAACAAATACACTAACACATGGACCATCAAACTACTCCACAACATCTTTCCCATAAATATGTAGTTCCAGAACATGTCAGATGTCCTCCAAAACCTATACAACCTACTAAAGAATTCTATGGAACTCTTTGATCCCCTTCAAGTCCTATATATCATATCATCAACATGAGGACCTAATCTAGGACATGGAGACTTAATGTTCCAAACTCCTCATATTTACCTCTTGTAGTAGCAACCAACACATATATGTAACAATATGATTATTCAACATGATCAAGGAGGTCATCACTTCTCCAACACAACTCTAATAAATACGCAACACCTCTACACAACTAACCATAGTGGAAAAAACATCCAAACTAGTGCGCCACACTTCCATCCAACACCATGCAATGACCGTGATCATAAAAACATGATCATGAGGAACATGACATCCTCTGCTCACACTCTCTGTGGAGCACCTGAAAATGAAATATCCACGTACAAGCCACATGTAACCAAACATACAAGTGCTAACCAACTCTCCTACAACCCATGCTACCAAGTTGACATCGTTGTCAACCAACGACACATTTGCAACATCACAACACACATTAATGCCAACATATGCATCTACAATGTATATCAAAAGAATAAAGGTGCATTGTATAATGCATGTGGGGTAATAAGACATGTATTATGTGACTATACTAGGGATATAGATATAATTAGGGGTATAAAAAATGTTAATGAAAAATGGATACCTATAATATCTAGTGAATGTAGGGCTTTTTTAAATTGGGAAGGTGTATTGGGTTCGTACTGGTAGGGGGTTAAATAAAGTGAATTTTAGAGTTATTTTCCAATATGTATATAGATTAAGGGTATTGTTTAGTATTCCATGAACACACATGCTATGTCAAAGGTTCATTGAGTGAAGCTCCCATGCATAAACATAAATAAAAATTAGTAGCAATAAGAGTGTAATATTAAAGTAAGGGATTTAGTTTTAATAAAAGTCATGGAAATATTATTTTTACTATATATATCTGATACGGTCTCCTTTATGAACTGAACACTATTTCCTTCATCAAAATGAACATTAATTGGTAAATTATTTATTTCTCTCCAAATTAATATTTGACAAGTTTTTCTTCTCTATATTCTATTCTCCTATCTTGTCATTATTCCCAAAGGAATCCCTTAAGAGTGAAATATTAAAACAAGGGAAACTGCGTAGCGGCAGTCCCTGCTGATTTCAATAAATTTTGTTGTCATTTCTGAAGCCACAAATAAATCACGAAGTTGTTTTTAGTAAATCAACAAATTGAGATTTTAGTAATTTTATTTTCTTAATTTTTCATTTTCCAAGTATAACATTTTGAGTTGTAGGTATATATAGTGTTCTTTTCCTTTAGAGAAACTCAGTGAATCAAATACCACCAAGTTGTTTTTAGTAAATCAGCAAGTTGACATTATAGTGATTTTATTTTCTTAATTTTTCATTGTCCGAGTATAACATTTTGAGTTGTAGGTATCTGTGTGTTCTTTTCCTTTGGAGAAAATCAGTGAATCAGATACCACTAGATACCACCTTTTAGATGTACAAGAGTTCCAAGAAACATTGCAAAAAAACCTATCTCCTTTAAGATTGTTTTGTAAACCATGAACGACTTCCAACGATAATTCTATATATTTTGGCTTGCTTGATCTTGGGCTAACTGGGATTGATGGATGGTACGATTGATTCATTCCAGAGATTCCCCAGCTCCCACATGTAGGCGGAAATAACAAAAACGTGAAAAATAACATAATTCTATTCGAAATAAAGTAAAGTATTTTATTTAGTCTGGTTTGTTTCAAGGCGTATGCCAAATTTTTCCCACCCAGTCCAACAAGCTATATTTCATGGAGTTTCTGCATGGCTTTGGCTGGTGAATAAAGAAATAGAGTAATAACATAAAGAGGACATATCATCTCAGGGGCAGGATTAGCTATGGATCCTGACAGTGCTAGAAATACAGGGAGTGCAATCATTTTTGGGGCTAATCAACTTCCTGAGGAGGTTCATTTTGAAATTATGAACTTCACTACTCTCTAACCATCTTCCAACACCCAATGACATAGTCCATGATTCATCCATATGTAGAATGATAAGTGCATAGTCTGTCTCAACATTTGTGAATGTTTGAATTATATTTCGTGTCCGTCCAGTGCTATCTTGGGACATCGACTCCTGGCATGGAGCACTGACAACATGAGTTGGTTCTCCCACGTCGCTATAGATCCTAGAGTTGGTTGTTCGATAAATCTATTTTATAACAAATTTATTATAAATTTAGTATATAATAAACAATTTAATAAATCATATCGATATAATCCATTAAATCCGAATGTCCATATTTGACAAACTATGGATTCCACGAGTGCTTTCAATGCCAACTATGCTTAGGGTATAGCCAAGTGGTGATGAATGCATTCATGCACTTCTTCAATTTGTTGCTCACTAGCCTCTCCTGTGTTTTTTTTCTACGCCATGGGAATGGCTGGGCTCTTCTCTGCAATACAAACATTAATTATATATAGGTTTATGCACCAAAAAGATTATAAACTTCAGTGTTGTTGCACTATCACTGTTAGTGTTGAAATTACCTTAGATTTCTCATTTCAAACTAGGCAATGGTATACCTTAGAGTTATAATTTCAAACCAGGAAGTGGTAGACCTTAGAGTTCTCATTTAACACCAGGCAACAATAGACCTCAGAGTTCTCATTTCAAACCATACATCCCCTTCTTGTAGGTCACATTTTTTCGCTCTGTTCTGGTTCTATATTCACCAATTCCATAGTTACTTTACCCCTAAATAAAGAGAGCAAGGGCATCAGAAATCCAATGTGCTCAAAGCGTGTGTGCCTAAAACTAGTACACAATGCAACAGTCTATGTAAAATGCAGTTTATGGGGGGGATCTATGTCAGTGCTGAGAGTAGGCTGTGAGTGCTAAGAAAAAGAGTAGCTAGATATCGAAGTGGGTAAATGAGTCAATATGAGTAAGGAGTTGGGTAGGTTGTTGAATCAAGGGATCCACATGCATTTGAAAACCATTAGAGGACAACATTGTGGGTTAGAGAAGGTTAAATGTTTCAAGCAACAACAACCTCAAATAGGATGAAAATTGTGATTTTAACTTATGGACAAGTATGTTGTGTAGGCAAGCCATCATGTTGTTTTTAGCATATTGATTATATTCTATCGCCAATTGTAAAACATAACCAGTATAGTTAATAGAAGCACTGATTAGCTACTTAATTAGGTTAGCAATAGAGTAACAGGCTTATAAAAACATCCTTCAATGAAGAAAGGAGTGAAGCAGGGAAGGCACAGACCATAGTGTTTAGTCTTCTATCTGAAGTAAAAAGTAAGTAAAATTATTTGAGATAAAAAATAATAATTTCACTTAAATGAAGTAAGTAAAATTATTTGAGATTAAAATGAGAATTTCACTTAAATTAAGTAAGTAAAATTATTTGAGATAAAAATGAGAATTTCACTTACAAGAATTATTTGAGATAAAAATGAGAATTTCACATGAAAGTAAACTCAAAAGAGTTCTACTCGAAAGGGAATTACGGTTATAATATGTTATTGCTATTTGAATGGGGATTTTACTTATACATGTACCTGGAATAAAATCACAAACAAACCATTTCCTAATTTTGTGTATTTCTGTCTTTTACAGGATTCCATTCTCTAATTTATGTCTTTGATAGCCGGATGTATTTCCATCTTTTGTAGGAAGTCGAGTAGTTCTGATTCTCATCGTTGGATTCCATTGGATGTTCAAGAGTTTTGATTCTTATCCATGGATTCCATTTCCTAATTAATTCTTTGACAACCAGATGTATTTCCATCTTTTGCAGGATGTCTTGAAGTTATGATTTTCATCGTTGTTGGGAATGAAATATTTTTATCCTTGTTGGGAAAATATATGTTGGGAATTAAATATATTCAATAAGGTGCCCTTAAAACAGTGATTGAAAACATGCATCCAAGCTCCAAGCTCGGCCAAAAGGATCCCTGAAATAGTAATTGGAGACGTGCATCCAAGCTCCAAGCTCGGCCGAAAGGATCCCGCCGAAACAGTGATTACAAACATGCATCCAAGCTCCAAGATTGGCTGAAAGGATCCCCTTGAAACAATGATTGCAAACATGCATCAAAGCTCCAAGCTTGGCTGAAAGGATCCAAGGAATATCATGAAGCCTTCATTAGTTATGGTATATGGTATTTATGTAAAATTTGAAGTGAAAGGTGGTGAAACTGATGTAAACAAGTGGTGCAGACAAGCGGTGAAGCAGGTGTATGACAACAAAGGAAAGGAAACATGTGGCAGGAGGCGAATTGACACGTAAATACAAAAAGCTTGTCAAACATGAACATTATATATGATGAAAAGCACATTATAAGTGCTTCGGGAAGCCAAAAACTTTGGATATTCTTGGAATAGCGGTAGCGAAAACATTGGATATGTTATGAATTCAAAACATTGCTTTCATTGGAGTAAAAAATTTTTGGATAAAATAACATTGATCGATTATATGAGCCTTGATACATGCAGAGTTTGTAATAAAAGGTCCAAAAAAAAAAGTTCGGTTAAATTTTGGTGAAACGAAACAACTAGCAAAAAATTTTGATTAAAATTTGGTAAGGGGGATCTTCAACACAAACTAGTATGAATTTAATGATCAAGCAATCACTATAGTCCCTCAGGCAGGGACTAATAGGGGTTTTCGTTTTTATAAAAGTCTTCATGACCTTTTATGTATCTTTTATGTTTAAAATTAATTCATGCCCAAAGCCATACTAATAAGAAATTGTGTCTTTTATCTTAATTAAGCTTTCTTGACTAATGACGTAGGACTTATCGCACCTTATGTTCACGCAAGGATTGTTTTACAACTTGAATTCTTGTACATAGCATACCCTATGATTATAACCTATATCACCACAACATACATTATGTATTAACTCATTTTATATTTGAAAGATCCTATGTATTAACCATATCCAAAAGTACTTAATATAACTGTTCCAAATGTAAGTTCCCGTCCTCCATGTGGTTATGGAGTTTTCCACAGATGTGATACGTAAATTACTACGAACACATGTTACACCATAGTGCTGACACGTCGGTTCAATTCTTCAATCACTTCGTCTGAGGTAACTTCGTCTCATTTTAACATAGAGTTCTATATTTATATTTATATTTTTACAAATGGTTTCTTAGAAAAATAACCACTCTTTCTGTTCTTGTGCTTGCAGGTAATTCAAGGTTTCTTGGTTTAGTTTCTTTCATGTTTTCATTTACCAAATAGAGCCATCGACTATAAATTTATACTATGGAAATATTTCAAAGATTCAGTGCGCCACTTTGAAAGGTGATGATAAGTTTACAAGTTACTTCACTTTGGTTTAATTGTTAAAGCTATTCTTATC
The DNA here is from genome assembly GCA_034641835.2 of Pinus albicaulis. Taxonomy (NCBI): domain Eukaryota; kingdom Viridiplantae; phylum Streptophyta; class Pinopsida; order Pinales; family Pinaceae; genus Pinus; species Pinus albicaulis. Next base: position 930,611,581 of record CM076581.1, on the reverse strand, counting down.
AAAATTTTCATTATTGTCGTTCTTCAAAATTTCTCCACTGGGGTTTAATCATTTTGTTTCCCTTCTAGGTATTTTACTAAAATTATACCATGGCGACTCGATAGCTATGAAATCGATCAATTTCAGAGTATCTCATCATGTGGAAGAGCTTATGTGCTGAAGATTCCACATGGGAGGATAAGAATTTTATACAAAAGCATCGAGAACTACTCAAGCATTGAGGAAAACACTTTTTTGAAGGAGAGGGGCATGTTAGGTCCCTATAATACTAGTGTTGTCCCTCATTGTTAATGTTAGTGTATCCCCCATATTTTTAGTTTTGTGCTAGTGTAGTCCCCATATTGTTATTATTGTGCCCCATAGAAGCCCACTATTGTTATTGCTGTGCCCTTACATTATTATTGTTATGTAGACTCTGAATATATTGTGACCCCTTAGACTCCTATATATAGAAAGTAGGTTTTTTCATTTGTATCATCCAATAATTGTTCATTTATGTAATGTAAAGGATTTTTCCCCCTCGAAGAGGCTACTTTTTAAGTCTTTGATCTATATTTTCTTCTATTTTGTGATTTTGTTTCATAACATTGATATCTCCATGTCAATCAATTGTTAGAATTTACTAGAGATATTAACTTATTTACTGAGATGAACAATAATCATAAAAGGCTAACAACAAATCATTAACATAAACACAAATGTTTATCCCATAATACACCAAATCCAGGGCAAAACCCAACCAATGAAATTTCATTAACCATTGGCCAAAACCCTGGCCAACCCCGCCAAGTGAGCTTTCTCACCTCTAGGCCTACGTTACAATGGAGTATTCTCAGCCTTTTATAGGCTCCATTACATGCAACACCATGGGCTGAAAACTGTGGGTGCACAATACCATGTGCCCCAAAACCACTACTATTTACCCTAGTCAACATTGACTCTATCTCGAGTCAATTTTACCTGACAATTCCCCCCTTAAACTTGACTTAGCACTACTACATTTGGTGGAAATGTCGACACTTGTTTCCGACGCTTTTGACCAAATGTCGGAAATTTTCCCAAATTTTTTCCATCCCGCCCAAAACCGTCGCTATACTGACGTCTATAGAAAAGTGTCGCAATACCGACACTTTAAAACGTGTCACAATTGCGACGTTTAGAGGAAGACGTCGCAATTGCGACACCATGGCCCAAAGCGTCACTATTGGGACGACTCTAAATGTCGCAACTGCGACACAATGTCTAGGTGTTGCCATTGCGACGTTTGGAGGTACCCGTCGTAATAGCGACGCCTATTCCGCCGTCGGTATAACAACAGTTATTTTCGCGCTACATAAAAGTACCAAACTTATATGCACGCTACATAAAAATTCGAAACTTATATGCGCGGTACATAAAAATGATTTTATTGTTTCGTATTTGTCGCAATAGCTACCTCAACGTTTGATATCACGCGCGCATTTGCCCTCTGCTCTTCCAGAACAACATTTTCCCTCAGCATTCGCGCTCAGCTCTTGCAGAACAGCATTTGCCCTCAACATTCGCCCTCAGCGTTCGCCCTCAGCTCTTGCAGAACAACATTCGCCCTCAGCTCTTGCAGAATAGCATTCGCCCTCAGCTCTTGCAAAATGGTAAGTTCTTACTGCAGACCCTTCCTCTTATAGTAGGGTTGACTCTATTTGGGTTTTTTTGGTCAATTCCATTGGATTGTGTTAGGCTGTAGGGTTCTCTATAGATGTCAAGAGTCAAGATTCAATACCCTCTATTATCTTCATCACCCAATACAAGATTTAAATTTTTTCCAAAGACACGCTTATTAATTTGGCAGCCATTATTTCTCCCTTCTTTAAAAACCCTACATTTAAATGAAAACAAGCATTGCATTTCAACTACAAAAATATATTAGTGTTCAAATGTACATGTGTGCTACATTAACGTCTGATATCATGCGCGCATTCGCCCTCCACTCTTGCAGAACAGCATTCGCCCTTAAGATTCGCCCTCATCTCTTGCGTAATAGCGCCCTCCGCATTCGCCCCGAGCTCTTGCGTAACAACATTCGCCCTCACATTCGCCATGAGCTTCGCAGACCAAAGATTCGCCCCGGATTCACCCCTCGCCCCAGAACAGCATTCGCCTCGCCCTCAGCATTCGAAGATTCGCTCTCATTTTTTATGTAACAAGATTCGCCCTCGGCGCCCTCAGCTCTTGCAAAATGGTAAGTTCTTACTGCAGGCCCTTCCTCCTATAGTAGGGTTGACTCTATTTGGGTTTTTTTGGTCAATTCCATTGGATTGTGTTAGGCTGTATGGTTCTCTCTAGGTGTCAAGAATCAAGATTCAATACCCTCTATTATCTTCATCACCCAATACAAGATTTAAATTTTTCCCAAAGAAACGCTTATTAATTTGGCAGCCATTATTTCTCCCTGCTTTAAAACCCTACATTTAAATGAAAACAAGCATTGCATTTCAACTACAAAAATCTATTAGTGTTCAAATGTACATGTGTGCATCACTTGTGTAGGGTATTCCTTTTCCACTTTCACATTATCCAAGAATGTGTGCAGTATAGTTCATATTTTTTTGTGATTTAGATTGCCTTGAAAAAGGAAAGGTAAATTATTTCCCATGGAAAAAGAAGGTTTTCCATTTTTATAGGTTGTTTGGACTTACGTGGAAAAATTTATGGTATGCCTTTCATATTATGTAGTTTTAATTTGAATTAACAGATTATTCTACATGAAAATATAATTACCTATGTGATGTCCTTCATCACTAATTAAAATTATAGGGTTTCAATTTCCTAGACTCTAACTCATATGATGCTAAATTCTAGGTTCTCATTGGTGGATCACTCTTCCATTGATTTCCTTTCCCTCTGGATCTTGTCATACTTTAAAAGTCATCAATGATACATATATTATTTCGGGTATCCCAAAAGGCTTTATAGTAGAACATATTGTGAAGTTTTTTTGACACTTGAGGATTCTTTTTAGAACTGCAACGTGGTCTATGCTATCGAGTTATATATCAAACAACTTGTCCTTAATAACCACACTATGAGGTAGGTTCAACCAGTTTGAACTTGTTGGGACATAGCATATGAAGTTGTGTGATGAGTCCATATCACAGGTCTATTATAGTGACAAAAGTGAAGACACGTAATGATAGTTATTATGTTAACATTACTAGAAACATTTTAGAAATTATCCATGCTATCAAGATGTCAAAATTCCAGGCATTAGGTGTCAATACTCGTAGCTAATAGATAATAATAATAATATAAAAAAATCACAACTTGATTCTTGAAATATGATTGTTACACATTGGTAACCTAGTTCATGAGTTACTATCACCCAAATATTGCAAAACAAACTTAAAATATAAATTAAACCAACATGAGAATCCAACTAAGGGTTTCTCGACAAAATCATGCCATAAACTGGCATTTTGAAACCCAAATTTGAATCCATCATAAGTAATACAATGCAAACTCAGATGGATTTTCAATGCATGTTTGCATGCTACACTTATTCTCTGTCTAGATATAATTTTTTAAATGGAACCATTAGTCAAGCCCACAGTCCTTTTTATGTGAAAAATTTCAGCTCTATTTGAGCTCTTTTTTGCTCCACCACCTCCATAAACCAGTGTTACACGGGGTCTCGCCCCCCCCACCTAGGGGTCTAGATTCCTTGCCCCCTCGCGCTCCGGGGTCTTGGGGACTTCTAGGGGATATTTCCCTCACGCCCCCTCACGTCCCCTCACCGCCCCTTTTAGTTTATGGTTTCGTGTTAAAATTTGATGTGCCACTTAGCATATTTGAGAATCCAAGTGATTCAGATTCAGATGGTGACATGGTTGATCTTGATATATTCGTGCAGAAGTTGGATGCAGAGACTATTGGGGCATTAACTTGAGCATTTATGCTCATTTATCAGTATGATGATATCATTTGATATTCATATGTTATGTTTTATGTTTTATGTTTCAGACATAACTTATTTGGGTTTAAGTTTTATGTTTCAGACTTGAGTTGTAAACTTCAGTTTAAACTCTATTTTGAAGCTTGATATAATATGTCATATGATATCTTAAAATTTATTTTCATTGTACATTGTTAGTAGTTACATTAATGATTATATAGTTACAAACTTACAAACTTACATGCATGATTGTATGATGTATGTTTTAACTTTTAACTTTTAAACTTGTTTCAATTATATGATTCATCATTCATCGATTTGTAATTTTAACATTTATGATTTATCTTTCATGATGAAAGTGTATGATGACTGTATATACATTCCTTGCAAAAATATAGTTACATTTTAAATATTAAATTTTATAATTTTTATGACCCCGACGTCCCCCCACGTTTGCTGAAAATTGGTAGGGAGCTTTTGCATAGGCCGCTCCCGCGCTCCCTCGTCCCCTCGCTCCCACCTCCAGGGGACTTGGTGGAACATTTCCATAAACATATGCAAACATATATCATGATCTTGGAATTCCATTACATATGTATGTGCCAATGTTCCATAATCTTGCCCCATCATCAATTTAAGAAATTTCCATTGAATATCAAATTATGGAGGGGGGGAACTTTTTGCTGCAACATTTGGCTCAAAATCGGGGACCATCTTCGTATGAGGTGAATGAGAACTATAGATATTTGAAGAAGTAGATTAGTGCCTTTTCCTCTGGCCGTGGAGTCATATACAGTAATCCATCACAAAAATTTGTCTTTGTTCATTCTCACCTTGAAAGTTGCAAAAAATCATGCCCTAATTGAAACGACACTAAATTTGAAAGATATAATAAAAATGCAAGCTAGAAGTGCCTATTAATACAAAGGGAAAACCTTCCTACCTACCCTAACTGAGATAAATTTTGATTGAATAGGAAACATGATATTTCCTATGGAGTTGATCCAACAACTTGTTAAATGTGTGGGACTAAATCATGCATTTGATTTCCAGGGAAACATGCGCATGAAGAGAAAAAGTGCAGAATTAATGGAAAATCCATACATGCCACTTATAAAAACTACACCGAAAGGTCAAAATATACTTAAGGCCTTAACTTAATTTGAATCCAAAAATGACAAAACGGGATTAGTGAAAACACGAGAGTGGTGTGGGTGAACAACATAAATAAAAAGTGAAGATACCTTTCCCCAAGATGCCTTTGTCACCGTTGTATGAAAACATGTTTTCCTTTCTCTTTATACATGCAAGTGAATGCATTATAGGTATGGTGTTTTCCCAGAATAGGAGAAGCCTACTTAAATGTATCATTCGTGGATTGAATGTTTGGGTGCCTTAATGTGCAATGACATGTTTCCAGGACTGAATTCAATGCAAGGCATATTTGAAACTCTAACTCTGTCTTCCGGTGTCTTATTAGAAATTATTTAAGTTTTCATTTTGTGTTTTCAAGTTAGATATTGTTTTCAAGTTTTTACATTTATAATTTTATTGCAATGTGGCAGACTGATCAGAGTAGTGCAGGAACAACCCCGAGACGGGATGATCGTGGAAAGAGGCCAACGAAAGAACATGTAAAGTGCCAGCATTGCTCTATCTTTAGGTATTTTAGTTATTTACATAATTGAAATAATATTAATTTTGTTCAAATATGCAGACACCTAGCCATGGTACACCTGATGATTCCCTCTTTGAGGAAGAGCTTTCTTCATCCCTATCTCTAGTGTTGTTGTTGCAAAAAAAGGCACGAGATGCAAGGTCGGAATTTAATGCTTTGATAGACGCGCCTCAAACACCTGAAACAGAAGAGAGGATACAACATCTTATGAGGCAGCTAAATAGATATCAAGTAATAATAAAAAGTCAAAAGGATATTTTTTTTGTTCTGCATGAGATGAATTGTGATAGTTTGATTTTTAATTTTTACATTGACTAAACTAACAAAAAGTTCTTTTGTATGTAGCGTTATCTGACACTTGCTGAACCTGGTGTTGGTGGTAGTGGGACACAAGGGCAAGAGATTGCCCAGCAACCCTCTCGTACACCTTCTACTCCTTTAGGTGCCAGCCAAGAAACACACCCTGCCCAAGCAGACACCCAACCAACCGCTGAACGTGTTGGCAATGATGAGGCTGATATGGCCAACTACATTATTGCGTTTCCTAGAGCTACACGTGTCAGCTCCACAGGGACCATTAATGGCACATTGTTGGTGATCGATGAGGGTGTCCCTATAAAGCATGTACAACTCCCGGGTAAATTTTAATATTTTAACTATTTCATGTACTTTATCTAAAACATATTTATCATGATTTTTATTTTTAAATTAATGATAATATCTTCTTTTTCTTTTGGTTTTATTCTGTGTAGGAAACAATGAGTTCTACAGGATTCTGGAGAGCCATGCGTTGGTAATTTTGGCCCAACCATATGTACAGGGTGGAATTCCCAGAATTCCAACCTGAAAAAAGAACTTCTAGATTATCTAGAAGCCCTTTTTGGGGTCGGCACATTTGACAGAACAGCGGTGGCTCGGGTAGCCGGAAAATATTTGAAATATACCAGGGACACCTATAGGATGCAATTTCAATTTAACCCTAGATATGAGCATCCTCTCGCAGTTCTAGGGAGTGAGTGGAGAGCACTCATCTATGACGTAAAAGAGAAAAGGGCAAAGAAAGAAGGAAAAATGCCAACTGGACCCGCAAGGTAAATTACAACTTTAATTCAATAGCTTTAATTTTCTCTATGTTTAAAAAAAAATTATGCTACGTCATATATGACTTCAATCTTTTGATGCTAGGTTTCCTGACACCTCAAAGGCAACCAAAGCTAGGATTGAAAAAAAGGGCCATCACAAGCTAGGCCAGGGTGGCTACTTGAAATTAGCTACAAGAATTGTAATTAAGTAGCTAAACATCTTATAATTAATTGTATCGCCTTCCAACGTTTTTGTAATCCTATCAGATATGATTAAAAATACACAATCATATATAATGTAGGGTGATGACTTTGGAACAATAACTACAGAGGAAGATAAAAATATTGCTTTCCGTTTTGGCTATCAAGCTGTAGTTGAACGTCGCAGAAGCTTGGGGCAAGTCCCAAGATCTACAATGCCTGATAAGGTAAAACATTAACCTTTCAATATTTTTGTTTTCGTCCATAAATTTAATGTCTAACAACTTTGTTTAAATCAGGGGAGCAACACTACCGACGAGGTAAATAACCCATTTTTAGAGCTAGATGTAGATGATCCTCTCGTGCAACCTGATCATTGTAGTGGGGACCAGGCCGACAATGCTGCTATCAGTGAGGGCCGTGACGGTAATTAATTTCCACTTATAATTTTTTCTAATTATACCTTGATGGTTGTCCTTATAAAATTTTTTGTTTAAATGACAGAGAATGTTTCCCTTGAGGATCTTACCACCAGAGAGGAAGACAGGGCAACAGTCCCAACAGCGACAACTGGTGCACCAGGTAAATAATCTCATTGCAATTTTTATTATTAATATTACCGAACTAGTTCAATGATATTTAAAAACTGACAATTAAAATTTAATATTATCTGTTTTTGTAGGCGATGCCCCGTCACTGGATGAGACCAGACATCGTGACAACGCAACTAGGTCAGCGGCGACAACTGGTGCACCAGGTAAATAATCTCATTGCAATTTTTTTTATTAATATTACCGAACTAGTTCAATGATATTTAAAAACTAACAATTAAAATTTAATATTATCTGTTTTTGTAGGCGATGCCCCGTCACTGGATGAGCCCAGACATCGTGAATATGCAACTAGGTCAGCAGTGCGGGTTGAAAGGCACGAAACAGGAGCAGAGCACGATGATATTGATGATGTAATTAGGAGCTTTAAAAATAGGAAGAAGAAAAATAAAATTTGACAACGTAAAATATTGTATTATTATAAGACAAATGTTACCATACTTGGAACGTTTTTTGCGTTATATAAAACTCATTTATCATACTATTTTTATGTCAAGCATTAATTGCAATGTTTCCTTGCGTACTTTTTGTTGAATTGTTTTTTTATTAGTTATTGAATATTTTTTTTTATGCTCATGAAAGTAAAAAATGAAATATAGATTGGGTATTGGGGAATTGAGAGTGATGGGAGGGGGGGGGGAGGGGCCATAAGAGCTTCCACCTTCACGTGGTTGGCCCTGTTTAGTAGAGAACACCATGAACATTTAATTGGAGTAAACCTCCTCATCCAACAGAACAAAAAATAATGCGACTTAGTTGCTACTCTTTCAGATCGTGGGGAGGCTTGTTCCAAGTTCATGCGACTCAATGTTGGAATATGATGCGCAGTGTTGTCCTTGATGGAAACCCACCGAATGAAGATGAAGACATGAGATTGGTTGACATGTTGTCCTCGATGGTACACACTGATGAAGTTATTCTCACTTCGATGGACTTGGTAAATGATGTAAATCTGATGTGATATGATGTTTGTTAGCAATATGATGATGAATGTTGTCCTTGAAAGGAAACCCTCTTGATGACGATAATGGCAACTTACTGGATGAAGTTGTGCTTGATAGAATATGTCTTGATGAACTAAAACTGATGTATCTATAGTGAGTACAGAAGGCAATGAAGAAAGAAATTCAGCATGTGCTAAATACTTGATGAAAAGAGTATGTCTCAAAGCATACGCGGATATGTCTAGGAGAAGTCGCGTATGCACGCGGAAAAGAACGTTCCAAGTCACGTATGGGTAAAAGCGCTCAAAAAGTGAAAAACCAAGGGTAACCACCATGGTATTGACCTATTGTATTGGGTAATGATCCACCTAAATGACCCCGTCCAGGAATACCATCGGAAGTAATGTAGTTTTGGGCTCATGGTATTGTTTTGGCTCATGGTATTGAAAAAGGGGCCCGTGGTATTGAAGAAGGATAAACCTATATAAGGAGAAGAAATTCATTGTGAAAATGATGAGTGTGGGAGCAATATGTCTGAGCTTGAATGAATATCAGTGAAGTATATCTGTATGGAAAGGGTAAAGGTTTGCTGATAGATCTGAATCTATGTTGCACCTATGAAGAAATGATGAAGTGGGATATCTAGATCTGAAATGTATCTGTATTTGCTAGATCTGTTTATGGAGTGATGAGATCTGTGATGAGGCGAACATCTGTCTGAAGTAAAGGGTTGAATCTGAACCAAATATCTGTTCTGAAGAAGTATGCTGCTCCATAATGATTGAAGATCTATACGCTACTTCGCCGCGGAGGAAGCGCATATATACGCAGCTTCGATGAAGTGAAAGCGCGTATGCGTAATGAAATATGTACTGAGGTATACGCTGGTTGATGTGGACGAAAGCGCGTATATACGCGACATCAGTAAAGGGAAAGCGCGTATGCAAACTAGGGTTTGCTGAAGCAAGGGGTATGAAATATCTGATCTGTTCTGCTGTGTTTTAGCTATCTGTTGTTGATGTTTGACTGTGCTTAAAAGTATGGAAAGGGTCCAGTATGAAAATATGATGAAATGTGGCCTGCAAGTGTTGTTCTATTGAAGTTGTTGGATCCAGTGTGAAAATTGATGAAACGTGGTCCAAGGAGGTGCTGAGGGTTGTAGCTCCCTTCCAGGTGAGGCTGGTAAACGAGATCGGGGGGTCGTAGCTCCCTTCCAGGTGAGGCTGGTAAACGAGTCACGGGGTCGTAGCTCCCTTCCAGGAGAGGCTGGTAAACGAGTCAGGGGGTTGGAGCTCCCTTCCAGGAGAGGCTGGTAAACGAGCGCAGGTGGGTGCCTGCGTGCTGGTCAAGTCTGCGCCAGCACATATGTTGTAAGATGTTTTCTCTATAATAAAATATTGAAGGCCGAGCAACTGCAGCGGTGGTTTTCTCCCGACTTGGGTTTCCACCTAAAAATCCTGGTGTTCATGTGTGATGCTTTGTGTGATGGTTTATTCTGTTCTTACTGCACATGTTTACCGTTTATAGAACATCTAATGAATGAATGATGGAATGATATAAGTGAAGAACTAATGGCATAATTAGATCTCTGTGTATACGCGAGTTTTATGAAGGATATCCGCATGTATACGCTACTTGGCTTCAGCAAAGTAGCGTATGGGTTTTAAGGAATGAAAAAGTAAAAATTTTTGAATATGCAGTAAATACTGATTCACCCCCCCCTCTCAGTATTTTTCCCAACAATTGGTATCAGAGCAGGTCCTTGTGCAGAAGCTTGATCGCTTAAAGGAGATCCGTCGCAATGGTAAGTCAAGAAGGAGTAATGTCTATAAAGCCACCTCTATTCAATGGAAGCAATCTGATATTCTGGAAGGTACGTACAAAAGCATATCTGCAAAGTCTTGGTGCAGATGTATGGGCAATCGTGGAAGAAGGTTATCAATACCCGGCAAGTATTCCTACTGATGCAGCTGAAAGAAAGAAGTATGAAATCAATGCCAAAGCAATGAATGTCTTATTGGGAAGCATGTCTGAATCAGAATTTGCTAAAGTGATGCAGCTACATTCAGCAAAAGAAATATGGGACAAAATCATTCTAAGCGATGAAGGAGACACAAAGGTAAAAAGTGCAAAACTCCAAACTCTTAGAATTGAATATGAAAATTTGAAGATGCATAGTGATGAGAGTATTGCCCATTTCTTCTTACGTCTGGATGATATTGTAAATCGAATGAGAAATTTGGGTGAAACCATAACTAATACTACTTTGGTGGAAAAAGTCTTAAGATCCTTGACTTCAAAATTTGACTCTAAAGTTTCAGCTATTGAAGAAAGGCAAGATCTGCAAACTCTTACTATTGTTCAATTACATGGTATTCTGACTGCTTTTGAAATGAGACAAGGAGGTCCTTCTCAAATAAGAGAAGTTGCTTTTAAGGTATCTGCAAAAGGAAAAGAAAAGGAAGTTGTCAAAGAATCCAGCTATATATCCGATGAAGAAGAAGCGAATTTCGTGAGAAAATTCCAACTAGGAACTGGAAGATCCAAAGGTAAGCTTCCTTTCAAATGTTTTGAGTGTGGAAAAGTTGGTCACTATGCTGCTAAATGTCCTTATAAAGAAAAACATGGTAGAGGAAAACAATTTGAAAAGAGGAAGAGTTATTATGCAAATGAAGATGATGATGAAGTGTCCAGTGAAGATGAAGAAGATTTTGACCAAGCTCTACAAGTGCTCATGGAAAAGAAGCAAAAGAAGAAGGTTACTCAAGGAAAGGAGATACCTCAGAAATCATGTATAGAAAAAATTGAAGAAGATGAAATAGATTCTGACGAAACTCTGCAAGTGCTCATGGCAAAGAGGAAAGAGAAGAAGGCTACTCGAAGCAAGGAGATATCTCAGAAAATTGAAGAATATGAATCTGATAGTGATTTGGGCCCTTGTAATCTTCTTTGTGCAAGCAATGGTGTAGAAAGTGAAAGTAAAGTTGTGGATCTAGAACAAGCTATCAAGATCAAAGTTGAAGAACAACAAAAGGAAATTGATAAGAAAGATTCTATCCACAAAGAGATGATCTCTCAAATGAAAGATCAAATAGAAATGCTGAATGGACAGGTGGACAAGTATCAAAGGTTTCATACTTATGCATCCAATCAAATTAAAGAACTAGAAGTAGAAATCAACGATCTAAATGCAGATCTCGAAAAATCAAGCAAGAAGAATGAAGGACTTGAAGCTGCAATCATCTTTCTACAAACAGATCTTGAAGCATCAAATAAGAAAAATGAAGAACCTCTGTCATTTGAAAAGGAAGGCCTTGAAGCAGAAATCATCTCTCTCAAAGAAGATCTGGAAAAATCAAATAAGAAGAATGAAGAGCTGCAACAAACATGTGAAGAAAACGAAAATTGGTTGAAAGAAGAGATTCTAAATCTGAAGGATCAAGTAGAAGATGGAAGAAGTAAAGAAGAAAGCTTGACAAAGCAATGTCAAGCCTTGGAGGTTGAGGTAAACATTCTCAAAGGTAAATTAGAAGAAAAGGTTAAACTTTTGAGGTTTCAAGATAGTACTAACATTTTGGACAATATTCTGAGTAATCAAAGGTCTCCTACTATCAAACTTGGTCTTGGTCTCCATGAAACTGTTAAAGGAGAATCTAGCTCACAAGGAAGTGCTAAAAATTCAGAGGATGTCAATGCAAAACCTGAAGTGTTGAAAGAGACAAAAGGTCAACCAACAATGATGAAATCTCAAAGGAAATCAGTCAATAATGTTGAATGCTTTAAATGTCATAATTATGGGCATGTTGCAGCAAATTGCAAGAGCAGATCATTCCAGCCTCAAACAAACAACTCCTACATAGAAAGGTACTCTGGTTTCTTCAAGGGATATTGTTTTTCATGTAACAAGTATGGACATAAAGCAGCTGATTGTAAAAGGAGGAAGATTAGAAATACTCATTATGATTCTTATGCCTATTTCTCTGGACACATGAGATGTTATTCTTGTAACAAGTATGGACATATAGAAAAAGAATGCAGGATGAACAGATCTGGGAAAGTGGACAATCTCCAGCACACAATTAGAAAGTTCAAGAAAATCTGGAGAAGGAAGGAGGACCGGTCAGAAACGTAGGGAATACTAACCCTACTGCAGTCATACACTTCTGAAGCTTACTTCTATGAATGACTGCAGAAGTAATGTGAGATACATTATGGAGATTAGTAATGTATCATCACAGGGGGAGCAATGTATGATGTCTCTCATGATTGATTTGATTATTCTGGTTATATGTATTTCTGACAGAGCATCTTATATGACGAAGACAGGTACAGGAAGTACAAGTTCAAGGGGAGATGAAGGAATGTGAAAAATTTCTATGATTCAATTTCCATATGCGGGTCTATTAATAAAAGTCGCGTATACACGCGAGTTACAGTAGATACAGTCGCGTATGCATTGATGATAAGAGAATTTATATATGATAGCTGAAGATCTGGAGCAGAGGTTCAGGGGGAGCATCAGTCTGACTGCTGATGGTTGCACTGTTAACATTATTCTGGATATACTCATGCTAATAAAATGATACATGGCTTCTTATGATGAGATTATGAATAAGCCCTGATTGCTTGATTGACTATTGAAAAAGTTGTTCTAAATATGATAATTCCTCTTGGGAAGAATATGTTGATACTGCGAAAAGGTCTAAAGACTTGATTATTGATGTTCTCATGCTACACCTGTTGGATGACACTTGAAGTCATGGATACATTGTCTTATCTTTCTTCTCTCAGATATTTGATGATACAAGTCTATGTTGTTTGCTCATGCTATATTTCATGATGATTCCCACATATGTTTCTACAAAGAAGAAATGGAAAGTTCAGACAAGAGATTGAGTTGATAAGCTGACTTCAACAGAAAGACACTATGATGATGATGGAAACATAGACCCGGTCACAGGTTGATGATTGAAAAGGAACTAGTAGTGGTGCATTCTTTATCGAGTCCCGATTGGGAATCTGGGTTCAGCAAACGATGGGTTTAGCAAGAAACAATTTCTCAGATAGAAGTTTGGGTTAATCTCTAATATGCCAAGAATCAGATTTGATTAAGACTCTGGAGATTAATTTGTAGACGTGGATTTCCTTGAATACAGTCGCGTATATATGCGATTTCATACACACAAAACTGCGTATGTGTGGTTGATGAGAAATTGTCTGGGTTAGCATGTCTATATTCCTGTTTGGAATCTCTGATGCTGTTTGAAGTCTCTGAGGAGCACTGGTTCAGGAGAAGCAGCAGGTTGAATACTAATGATTGCATTGTTGGCACTGTGACTGCTTAATTCTATGATGATGGCTTGATACATGGTTTATTATGATGAGATTTTGAGATCTGGTTGCTGAAAAGTATCTTGTGTGCTCACACATGGATGAATTGGAAGTCGTTTTGATTCAGAAACAAGATTAGATCATGCAGAGTTTGTTACTATGGTTGAGATCTTTTCCCTACATATGTTACTTCATGATAAATCTTGAAAATCTTGATGATATTGGACCACATGGATGATTGCTTGACACATATTTGAAGATGTTGTTCTGGTATGATAATCTCTCTTGGAAAGATTGTATTGATGCTGCAAAGAATCTGAAGGCTTGGTTACTAATGTGCTCATGCTACAACCGTTAGATGACGCTGGAAGACACAACTACACTGTTCTATCTATATGTATTCCAGGGAAACATTCCATTGTCCTATCTGTCTTCCCTCACATGTTCCAGGGAAGCATTTGAATTTCACAAACTAAAGCTGGAGTTTTCTCTGTCTGTCAGAAGAACAAATTTACTTAAATGCAGAAGATTGAATTTGATACGTGGGTTTCCTGACATACAGTCGCGTATATACGCGAGTTGAAACACATAAAGACGCGTATGGTTGGTTGCTGGCAATTTTTGTTTGGTTCAACTCTCTTCAGCACAGCTGCAGTGCTGCTTGGTATCTCTGATACTGTTTGGTATCTATGGTGGTGTTCCAGTTCTCACAACTCTATTTCTAATGTTTCTATAAATATGCCTTGATGATTTGTTGGTGAAAGTGTTCAGGATGCACAAACTAAGGGGGAGCCCTAGTCATATGGAAAGGATGCTTGGATGCACAGATTCAGGGGGAGCATTAGCTTTGCTGAGTATAATGCATTGTTGGCATTATGATGATTATGAAATATGTTCTTTAAAGTCTTTCTGGTATTGGTCATAAATGGTCATATTTGTATTTTGATGAAAAGGTCTGGTTGAGACCCATGATGTAAAATTGTAATATTCAGTCATGTAAGGACTTGTCAAATTTTGTAAACCCACTTGGTTGGGTAGATGAGTCAAATTTTGTAAACCCACTTGGTTGGGTAGCTGAGTAAAATTTGTAAACCCACTTGGTTGGGTAGTTGAGTCTCATATGTAAATCCACTTGATTGGATATTTGTTGTAAGTATGAGTCATTGGTGATAGGAAAGTCATAGAGTCATGTACTTCATTGAAAAATATGTTTGAAGATTCGGCATGTGCTCAGGGGGAGCTTGGTCACTTCAGTATACTTCAGATCTGCAGAACGGTTCTTCTACATGAAGAGAACAGGGGGAGAGTATGTTGGTTTTGATCCGCCCTTTGCCCTTGATGTCAAAGGGGGAGAGTGACATGGTGTTTGAATGAAGATAATGGTGTCAAAGAATGGGGAGAGTGACATGGTGTCATTGTATTCTTAATGTACCTATCTGTTGTGATGATCAAACACCATCGTGTTTGCCATCAAGTCCAAAGGGGGAGATTGTTGGCAATATGATGCAGAGTGTTGTCCTTGATGGCAACCCACTGAATGAAGATGAAGACATGAGATTGTTGACATGTGTTGTCCTTGATGGCAATACACCTGATGAAGTTATTCTTGACTTGATGGACTTGGTAAATGATGTAAATATGATGTGATATGATGTTTGTTGACAATATGATGTAGAGAGTTGTTCTTGAATGGCAACCCACCTGATGAAGATGATGGCAACTTACTTGATGAAGTTGTGCTTGATATAATATGTCTTGACGAACTAAAACTGATGTATCTACAGTGAGTACAGAAGGCAATGAAGAAAGAAATTCAGCATGTGCTAAATATTTGATGAAAAGAGTATGTCTCAAGGCATACGCGGATATGTCTAGGAGAAGTCGCGTATGCACGCGGAAAAGAACGTTCCAAGTCGCGTATGGGCAAAAGCGCTCAAAAAGTGCAAAACCAAGGGTAACCACCATGGTATTGACCCATTGTATTGGGTAATGATCTGCCTAATTGATCCCGTCCAGGAATACCATCGGAAGTAATGTAGTTTTGGGCTCATGGTATTGTTTTGGCTCATGGTATTGAAAAAGGGGCTCATGGTATTGAAAAAGGATAAACCTATATAAAGAGATGAAATTCATTATGAAAATCATGTGTGTGGGAGCAAGATGTCTGAGCTTGAATGAATACTTCTCTGTGAAGTATATCTGTATGGAAAGGGTAAAGGTTTGATGATAGATCTGAATCTATGATGCACTTATGAAGAAATGATGAAGCGGGATTTCTAGATCTGAAATGTACTTCTATTTGCTAGATCTTTTTATGGAGTGATTAGATCTGTGATGAGGCGAACATCTGTCTGAAGTAAAGGGTTGAATCTGAATTGAATGTCTGATCTGAAGAAGTATGCAGCTCCGTAATGATTGAAGATCCATACACTACTTCGCCGCAGAGGAAGCGCGTATATACGCGGCTTCGCTGAAGAAAGTCAACAACGTTTATGTATTTACGTATACACTAGTTTACATGAACGAAAATGCAGATACGCGAGCATCGCAGAAAGGAAGCACGTATGCAAACTAGGGTTTGGTCGAAGTATAAAAGGAAATGTCCGATCCGACCGCTCGTTTAGCCATTCCGTTGTTGATGTTTGACTGTGCTTAAATGTATGAAGAGGGTCCAGTCTGAAAATATGATGAAACATGGCCTGCAAGTTGTATTCTAAAGGAAGCTTTGGATCCAGTGTGAAAATTGATGAAACGTGGTCCATAGAGGTGCTGAGGGTTGTAGCCTTTACTGTGGGTTGTGCTCCCTTCCGTGGAGAGACAAACGAGATCGGGGTCGAGTTTCCTTCCGTGTGAGAGCTCAGAAACGAGGCCGTGGGGTCATAGCTCCTTCCGTGTGAGGTCGGAAAATGAGAGACTTGGGGCCGTAGCTCCTCTCCAGAGAGGTCGGTAAACGGCTTGCGGGTGCCTCTCGTATCGGTAGAAACCGTACCAAGACATATGTTGTAAGATGTTTTCTCTATAATAAAATATTGAAGGTCGATAACCGCAAGGTGGTTTTCTCCCGACTTGGGTTTCCACCTAAAAATCCTTGTGTTCATGTGTGATGCTTTGTGTGATGGTTTATTCTGTTCTTACTGCACATGTTTACTGTTTATAGAACATCTAATGAATGAATGATGGAATGATATAAGTGAAGAATTAATGGCATAATTAGATCTCTGTGTATACGCGATTTTTATGAAGGATATCCGCGTGTATACACTAGTTGGCTTCAGAAAATTAGCGTATGGGTTTTGGAGCATAAAAAGTAAAAGTTTTGAATATGCACTAAATACTGATTCACCCCCCCCTCTCAGTATTTTTCCCAACATCCAATAAATTTTTCTTGAAACGAAGAGGAGCTTATTCAGGTATGTTTTGACATTTTCAACATATGTTCTAACATTATCATAAGAATGCATCTTAGAGTAAAAAATACTACATCAATTACTTGTATTTATTGTATAGATAATGATGGATCTTGATTGACTTGGCAGTGCAGGTACAAATCCTCTTGCATCATGAGCAATACAACTTGTCAACCAGGGTCATGTCAAGGATATTTTTGCTTGTGCGCTTGACCAGGTTCGTAATGTCACATTTTGTAAGTTCCTTTACAGTTCATAATTCAATATTAAGCTTGTTCATGATTATTATCTAGGTTTTTTTGTATGTGTTTTTTCATCTATTTGATTGTAAGCAACAATGCATGTTTCCTGTTGTTCACTATGATTTCTCCCATTACCACTCCCAGGATGAATCCGACTTTATTGTTACATAGGTTACTTTATTGTTACTATGATTTCTCCATTTACGATTTCATAGGTTACATCATGTAAAGTTGTCAATCTCAAGTTGGTGATGAGCTTTAGTTCTCCATATTTGGGGCTTTTCTGATATTTTCTCCCTCATGTCATTCCTGCATCACCTCGTTGTTTGAGCATGCCAATTGTCTACCACTTGTACCAATTGGCACATGTCAATCTCTGAGTGGTGCCACATTTCACCTATTTTCAGTGAGAGTTTAGGGTTTCTCTAACTAGCTTCAGAAATCCGATTCAGTGCCTGCTTGAATATTGTCACATAATACTTATGGTTTGGATTTATGAGCATGTTCTGAATGGTTGGTTGATTCATAAGAACCACCCATAAATCTCCCTTCCTCTAACACAGAGAAAATAAAAATTTCTTTGACAGGAGACAGAGTTTCAATACTTTGAAAACAAACTTCTATTCCCTTCAATAACTCAAAAAAAACTATTACACTACTTCCTCACTGAGAGGGATTACAAAATTATGACTGCTACAAAACGCAGTGCATAAAACCAACTCACCGTCTGTTCAAAACAAACATACTCTGTCTCTAAGACACTCTGTTGTGTTTTTCCCTTTCGCACTGCTGTGCATACACACTTAAAAAGTTACACTCAGTTTTTCACTTTTTACACACTGCTATGTAATAAAAAATTTACGTACTGTCTATAAAAAAAACTACCAAGCTTTTTCGACCTTTTTTATTTTTATATGCCGGAACATATAAAACATATTATAATAAACCCTCTTTTAAAAAAAATAAAATTAAAACTAAATTCTATGGCCCACCTTTCATTTCGCATATGATATATATATAACATATGTGTATATTAAACTATCAAAACATTAAAGAACCCTTTCCGTCGGACTTCAAAAGTCTAAATAGATTGAATTTCAAACCAAATTCGCGTTCCAAAATGGGATGCTGACGTCTGCCTAATTTTAACTCGAATTCTCAATCCAATGTGCCCTATAAAAAATTCGGGTCCGATTTTCAGGTTTTCAGATTCCCTTCAATTTCATGCGATCCAATATTAATGCTCCACGTGTCCTCCTTTTGAATTTACAAAACTGTCGGGTAAATTTCTGTTTGTTTAATTTCTGGTTGGTGAATTGCATTAATGCTGGTTGTTGTGTTTAAATACAATCCTGTATAGAAATATGGCTACGACCGTCTACAAAAAAAACTTGCAGGAATTTTAAATGCTGAATTAAATTTCTCGATGGCATGCAAGCAACCTCCAAAAAAAAATGTCGTTGTTGCATCCGTCCTTCTGCTGCAGCAGTTGAAGTTAAAATTCAACAACACAAGGTTTAATAAGTGAGGGTGTAAAGGTAAATTTTTGTCGATAGTACTGGATTAAGATCATCTATTCATTTTTGTAGGGTCTTATGGTGTTTGGTTTTTTAGTTTTGGGTTGGGCTTATTGAGTCTAAGATAGTTTTTGAGTGAAAAAATTGCTATCAGGTATTAAAAAATTTTGGTTCTTTTGTCAAAATTTATGAGCTTGTTAAGAAATACAAAACTGACAATGGTTGTATCTTAAATTTGTGGAAAATAATTTGAAATGAAACCTTTTTGTTTAGGTTGTTGCAGCAGGTGAAAACCCCATTCAAATTACTAGGGGCATTGACAAGACAATAAAGGCCCTTGTTTCGGAACTCAAAATTTTGTCAAAGGAGGTAAACGCTTGCCTTTTGAGTAGGCTGGTTTTCCTTTTTGCCGATGGTTTGGTGTATCTAATTGAATTAGTTGCCTAAGGTATTTTTGGTTGCAAACTCCTTTTCATTTTTCATACAGTATTGGCCTTGTGGAATACATTTGATTGTGTGGTCTTGTTAGATCTACAACATTTGTAGTTGTTTAGTCTTATGTCCAAGGTGCACTTTTATTATGGAAATAGTTGATGCAATATTGTCATTTAATCCATACTGCAGGGTAGCATGTTGAGAAGTTTTTTGTGAAACATTTCGTATTCAAAATGACACTTGATCCTATACAACATCATGCACTTGACTTCAAAATTCATAATCAAAGTGTGCCAGACAATTCTTGCAAAATTTCAAATATTTAGGTTGTTTTAAACCATTATCTTTTTCATGTATTGGATGCTGAAAATGTGAAAAAGACTTTGGTATGAAACCAACTAGTGAATAATTTCCAGCACAACAACCACTTCCAAGACATGATTTAGAAGTAGAACAAATGTGCTTATGAAGCATAGAAAGATATCCTTGATGCATTGTCAATGTTTGGCTAGGTTTATTTTTGGAGAAAATAACTCCTTATTCCTAGAATAGTGATCTTCAATACAAGTAAATGCCAGAGAAGAGAGATCATCGTGTGATGCAACAAAACTGAAATTGGACCCCTAAGGAGATTTGGTGTGTCTACAATCGCTCTGTCAGCATTTTCCCTTGGTTTACCCCGTTCTTTTCCTCCAGCCTGAGTCTTAATTGACTTCTTCTTTCTTCGGGTTTATTTATCAAATTCGTAGAATTTGATAAATAAATACTATCCACAATGGTTGGACTTTTATTTATATTCCCGACTTTATATTATCTCCAATCCTTATAACCAATGTTTAACTTTCAACACTTTGTATTTATACTCCACGTTTCTTTTTAAATAAATAACTTGTAATGAACTTTCGGCTCTATATTTCACCACCCAACCTTACAACAATCACGCTCCAGACTTATGCTAATTATCCACCAATCGTTTAATTAAACAATTTCATTATACTCCGGCCCCACCTATATATATCAATAACCAATCAAACACTCGTATCGTACCTGGCTATCCTTCGCACACCTTAGTTAACCTCCGGGCAAGTTCAACGTGCGACCACCGTCCGATGGCCCTTCTCCAAATCAACGACTCTTGGCAATTTCGTTCGGATTCCAACGTCGGGCTTTAACGTGCGATGGCGTGCGTTAAACGATTATTTTCCGGGGTCACTTCACCATGTGTCGCATTCCCTATGTAATCGCTCGCGAATAGGAAATACCACCTACTCCGCAAAAGCGGTGCGATATGGGCAACCCACTTTTGTGATTCCGCTCGTGGTTTTGGTAGAGGGCTTGACCACGGGTGCATGTCTGGTTCCGCTATCCTTTTGTTTGTTAACTCATGTCCAATCCTCAGGTCAGGTACCGAAAAAACAACAATTTTGTCTCTTTATTAAGTGGGATTTTAATATGTGTATTATCAAAGAAAACCAACACAAATTTTATAAGATGGGATCAAACAAAATTGTTCTTAAGTCGAGCCCGCCGGACTTCAAACGGCGATAAACCATAATTCAAACCAAATTCGCGTTCCAAAAAAGCCTGTTGACGTCGGCCAATTTTGTGACACGAATTTCTTATCAAATTCGCCCTAATATTTTACGGGTCCGGATTTCCACTGCGCGAGCGGCCCAAACAAAGATCCGCTCCAATCAATTTCTGCCATGTGTCCTCAATAAAAACTTGCCCTGCTCCCGGCTGCGGGTGCATTCGATGGCGTTTAAGGTGATGGGACATGGATATGGTGATTTCATATCAATCACATTAACATTTAACACTATTTAATTAAGTTTTCACATCAAATCCGCATTAATTAATTTTTAACACCGTTCAAGATCGGACCTCCACTCCTCTTAGCGATTCCGCATGCTCCAATTTTATCCGGCCTTCGGCTCTCATTATTAATGATCAGAGATTAATTATGACGGGCGTCCTATGATTGCATTGCAGACGGGTCGACAAAATGGTGTTTAGCTATTAGCCATGGTTTTTCGTACACCAAAGTGTTGGATTACACCGCTGGTAACCGTGACGATAAGGAGAAGTGGCCACGAACTTCTCGCCTAGACTTTGCTGCATATTTCCATTTCTCTCGGTTCTGTCTCTGTCTGTCTTCCTCTGTTAATTGGAATTCTTCTTCTTCATCTCTTGTGCCCACTGCGCCTGAGATTGCACCCATGCCTCGCGTGCGTCATAGGATGCGTTGCCGCAGGGGGAGCACTAGAGGTCAATCCCGGCGCGCTCCCTCCAGCACCTCAATAGAGATGACTTCCAGCCAGTCCAGTGATTATTACTTAGGTCGATATCTAAATACTAGGAGTGGGCGGGGTTGGCTTGTAGCATCTAGCCACCGTATGGATTCCCCTGCTCCTGGCTTCCCCACCACTAGTTCACCTTCTCCCACGACGTGCACAGCGCAATTTTCCTTTGATTGCTCTCTCAACTGCCCGCGAATCACAGCTGTAGTCACTGTGGTCTTTCGCGAGGAGGCCCAAACGGATGAAGAATGCACCCATCCGGCGGGTCTGAGCTCGGAAAAAGTCGGCCAGCATTCGGGCCTTCAGGAGGGGAGTCGTGGCATGGATGTGGAGGTAGCACCTAGCGATCCTGGACCTTCCGAAGGATGGTGCCGAATCGTGGAGGAACCAGCGGAGGAGTAGTTTGGTTAATTTGTTTTTCTTGCTTAGCAGTCCCAGTTAATTGGGCTACTTTTAGTTTATTTTACTGTGCTGGACCTTTAAGTAATATTTTTGAATTCTGTAAATTAAACGTTCAAGACTGGTTTCCCCGTATGAGGGCAGTCTTCTTAATTTTTTGATTTTTTGATGACAAATTTTCCATGAGTATGGCCAAGCAATGTTTTTGACTTCGGTGTAATTTTATTCGCAATGTTAATAGATTAACTTTACTTTGAATTCTCACATGATTAGCGTTTTTCTTGATCTGTTCAAGGATTTTGGGTAATTTAATTTGTATTTGGAACAATAGACGTCGGTACTCTATCTGTTGCTTTACTGTTCTACATACTACTATTTCACTTTCTTATAGATGCCTCGGGCATATTTGAATGCTTTCTCAGATTGTCGATAATCTCCATGTGGAACGTTACTGGATTTTATATCATGTCCCTGTATGTGACATGGGGTATTTTTCTATCATTGTCTGGGGTGGGACTTCCACTTTTCTGGATGGATATTTGGGTTCCAATCTTCAGATGTGAAAATGTAATGACTTCATGGACTGTTTTACTTCATATAATATATTCAAAACAACGTTTTTTCTCTTGTGAAGAAAAAATGATTAATGTTTATCACTCTGCCTTCAAAACTAGCGATGCTGGTCTATGTTGCTGGTTTATTGATATGGTCTGATGGTCTTTTTATATTTTGGACATATCACACTCCTCACATGATTAGCGTTTTTCTCTGCTCAAGGATTTTGGGTACTTTAATTTGTATTTGGAACAATGGACGTCGGTACTCTATCTGTTGCTTTACTATTCTACATACTGCTATTTCACTTTCTTATAGATGCCTCGGGCATATTTGGATGCTTTCTCAGATTGTCGATAATCTCCATGTGGACCGTTACTGGGTTTTATATCAAGTCCCTGTATGTGACATGGGTATTTTTCTATCACTGTCTGGGGTGGGACTTCCACTTTTCTGGATGGATATTTGGGTTCCAATCTTCAGATGTGAAAATGTAATGACTTCATGGACTGTTTTACTTCATACAATATATTCAAAACATCGTTTTTTATCTTGTGAAAAAAAAAAATGATTAATGTTTATCACTCTGCCTTCAAAACTAGCGATGCTGGTCTATGTTGCTGGTTTATTGATATGGTCTGATGGTCTTTTTATATTTTGGACATATCACACTCCTCACATGATTAGCGTTTTTCTCTGTTCAATGATTTTGGGTACTTTAATTTGTATTTGGAACAATGGACGTCGGTACTCTATCTATTGCTTTACTATTCTACATACTGCTATTTCACTTTCTTATAGATGCCTCGGGCATATTTGGATGCTTTCTCAGATTGTCGATAATCTCCATGTGGACCGTTACCGGGTTTTATATCAAGTCCCTATATGTGACATGGGGTATTTTTCTATCACTGTCTGGGGTGGGACTTCCACTTTTCTGGATGGATATTTGGGTTCCAATCTTCAGATGTGAAAATGTAATGATTTCATGGACTGTTTTACTTCATATAACATATTCAAAACAACGTTTTTTCTCTTGTGAAAAAAAAATGATTAATGTTTATCACTCTACCTTCAAAACTAGCGATGCTGGTCTATGTTGATGGTTTATTGATATGGTCTGATGGTCTTTTTATATTTTGGACATATCACACTCCTCACATGATTAGCATTTTTCTCTGTTCAAGGATTTTGGGTACTTTAATTTGTATTCGGAACAATGGACGTCGGTACGTACTCTATCTGTTGCTTTACTATTCTACATACTGCTATTTCACTTTCTTATAGATGCCTCGGGCATATTTGGATGCTTTCTCAGATTTGTCGATAATCTCCATGTGGACCGTTACTGGGTTTTATATCATGTCCCTGTATGTGACATGGGGTATTTTTCTATCATTGCCTGGGGTGGGACTTCCACTTTTCTGGATGGATATTTGGGTTCCAATCTTCAGATGTGAAAATGTAATGACTTCATGGACTGTTTTACTTCATATAATATATATTCAAAACAACGTTTTTTCTCTTGTGAAAAAAAAAATGATTAATTTTTATCACTCTGCCTTCAAAACTAGCGATGCTGGTCTATGTTGCTGGTTTATTGATATGGTCTTATGGTCTTTTTATATTTTGGACATATCACACTCCTCACATGATTATGATTAGCGTTTTTCTCTGTTGCAGGGTTTTGGGTACTTTAATTTGTATTTGGAACAATGGACGTCGGTACTCTATCTGTTGCTTTACTATTCTACATACTGTTATTTCACTTTCATGGACTGTTTTACTTCATATAATATATTCAAAACAACGTTTCTTGTCTTTTAAAATTTCATTTTTATTTTTTTTAAATTGAACCCTTCGTCGGTCTACCGACGCCTTGTAGACGTCGGAACTGCGACAACCCAGAAACGTCAGAAGAGAGACAGTATGAAAACGTCGGAAGAGCGACGTTCCAAACGTCGGACCACATATTGTCGGCATTACGACATCTTCCAGACATCAAAAGAGCGACGTCCAAAACGTCGGACCACGTTTAGTTGGAATTGCGACGGTTTACAAGCGTCGGAAGAGCGACGTCCAAAACGTCGAACCACGTTTAGTTGGAATTGCGATGGTTTACAAGTGTCGGAAGAGCGACGTCCAAAACGTCGGACCATGTTGAGTCAGAATTGCGACGGTTTACAAGCGTCGGAAGAGCGACGTTCCAAACGTCGAACCACATTTCATCGGAAGTGCGACAGTTTACAAACGTTGGAGGCGCGACGGTTTGTGAGACGTCGAAAGAGTGATGCTTGTTTGGAACGACGGAAGAGGTGTCGATAGTGCGACACTTTTTACATGCGTCGGAACGGCAACGGCATGACAAACCACGGTTTTTCCGCCCCCGAACTGTCGCTCTTGCGACGAATATGTGTCGGAATAGCGACGAATTGGCCGTCGAAATTTCCGCCAAATTATCTAGTGTAGGGTTTCTTGACTAAATCCAACCAAAAATGCTAAGTGAAACAACCCTGCTCACTCTAGCCCTTCCCCCTTAAAATTAATTGTAATTGTTAACTTGACATGCCCCCTATCACCTAGGTCTAACCCAAACTTTACCAGTGATTACCCAGGGGTACGCATGCCATACTAGGTCTTACAGCAGTATGCCCATTTACATGAAAAAATTAACTCCATTATTGTTGGATTTAATGCTTACATTCTATATTTTAGAAGTTGGTTTGTGATGGCTGAGAAATTCCCTCAACCTCTCTCTCTAAATTAGGAATAAGTTTGATATAATAAAATCTATTTAATTGAGTAATCTTAATGTAATCAGTGTGTGTGAGTGTGTTTACACATACACCATTTGTGTATAATATATGAGTGTGTTTAGTAATTGAGTGATTTTAGTTATTTCTATCATGGTATAGGAGCACAGGATCAGAGGCCTATGTGTTGTGAGTCTAAGTCCTTGGAGAATAAGAGTGCAAATTGATTTCCTATGTTGATTGATTTGTTTTCGTACGTCTGTGTAGTCACAACTTGTAGTTGCCAGACGATGCGTTTCTTGTGATTCTCGCATCTACATTTTCATTGAAAGGGAAAAGCATCTTTGAATGTTGTCGCTTGCATACGAGGCGTCCTGTTTCTTGTTCCATATCCGGTTTCAATCTTGTTCCTATCTTGACACTTCACAACACATTATTAATCAATTATATGTATGATATACATGGGGACGTGATTTTAGATTTCTTATCCCCAAAAATCCTCTAGCCACGTTTCTCTGGCCGTTACTCTTCTGCCATTTTTTGTTGAGATTGCAATAGAGAGAAAGAACAAATGGAGCCACCAACAAACTTTGAATAAATGCTGCATTGGATCAGCAGGGATGTAATGTTGGGTAGAAAAAGGAAGTTGAGGTCACTACTGTAATAAATGTCACATTGGATCAGTAAGGACGTAACATTCTGCGTTGTGAGAAGTAAATCAACTGGGACGTGATGTTGTGGGTTGTGAGAAGTAAATTTATGGTATGGTATAGTAGTGACGAGTAGTTGAAATATCAGTATTATAAATTATTTGTAAGTTGAGTGATGAATTTCAAAGTAGATAAAAAGGTTATTTTGCAAAACTGATTCTAGATACATTCTGTATCTAGATGGCTTCCCTAGATAACTGGCGAGTGTTTAGTCAATTTAGTGTCCTAAATTGATAGCATAAATTATCGACCAAGGCTAGTAAATTGATGAAGTGTAATGCACTATATGTGCCTAAGTATCCCTTTTTCTTACTTCGTTGTTTTTAGTGTTTTATTGATGTTCTGGGGTTTTATGTTTGATTCTTAGTATGCTAATCTATGCTAAAAATATGAAGTTAAATCTATGTTAAAAGGGACAAAAGGAAATGTTAATAAATGAATTAAAATAGAGTTTGTTTGAAAGTTCTGTTCCTAACTAGAAAATGATGAAAACAGAGTGTCATAATCCATGGATATTGCCGCTTCTAAATGAACATTCATGAAATGAAAAGTAACTCAAAACACTACAACTTAATCTGATTCATTTAGTTATAGATTTGTTGGAATAGCTTGTGAAAAATATTAATTCTAATGCAATGAGGATCTCCTAAAACATAAAAGGAATGCTGAAACAAACAGTAACTTAGAACATTACAGTGAAATCTCATTCATTTGATAGAGGTTTATTGGAAGAGATTGAGAAAAATATTACTATAATGTAGTAAGGATCTCCTATGAAATGTTGAAACAACTTATAACATTACAACTAAATCTCATTCATGAGTTAGAGGTTTATTGGAAGAGCTTCTGAAAGAGATTAATCATAATGTGATAAGGATATTCTATGAAACAAAACAATCAATAACTCACAATATTACAACTAAGTCTCATTCGTAAATTAAAGGTTTATTGGAAAAGCTTTTGAAAGAGACTAACTGTAGTATAATGAGGATCTTCTTTTTTAACTAAATAATAGAAAATGAAATGCTAATAGCTCAGAATATTACAATTGAATCCCATTCATTTAATAGAGAAGTATTGGAAGAGCTTGAGAAAGAGACTAATTGCAATATCATGAAGATCCTTTATCTAAGAAAATGACTTGAAACATAATGCTAAAAGCTATGATTTCAAAAATATGTCTAAGTAAGGAAATCTGACAAAACAAAATTGAAAATGAATTATCTAGAAAACATGTAAAACCTCCTTGAATAGTAGGGGCCCTCTGCTATCAATTCGACATTAATCCTTTAACTCCTCAATATTGTATTCAGAACAACATCAAGGTTAAAGCTCCTTTTTATTAACACAAGACTTGAAAACAGAGTATCACCGTAATGATAAAATATGTATCAATTGTCCTTCTCGGTATTACAGAGATTAATTTATATGCAAATTTATAACTAACAATGAGCAAAAATAGGTACATGTGTAGATTTGAAGTTAAAATCAAATTAAAACTCTTTTGGGACTCGTGATTTGCTGTAAAGCAAATTAGGAGTCCTAATTCCTGTAGAAAACAACTTCTTTGACATTTTCTTTGACCACATGCTTAGACACCTCCAGCTATCAATTCAGTCCCTGTGGATTGGAAAGAATGATGTAGGGAAGATTTGGAATCCACCCATGTGTGCCTTTTCTCCAGATGACACCTGTAACATACTTAAACACCAAAACAACTACGGAACGCTTGACTGGGTACAGAATGACTGTATTCTGTAGCTAAACTATTCAAAAATCTTTAAGACAACAAAAATCACAAAAGTACAATAAGTTAATCATTGTATGAAAACTTTAAGCAATATTAATCTTTCTCAATGAATTTTAGGTTTACGAAATGATAAAGGAATGATGAAATGAAGTGAAGTTTGGAAAAAGAGAAAATAATTTCAGGGCTCAACAGCGAGTACAGTGGTTAGCACCCATGTATTTCGGTGGATGGGAGCTCATCCATAGAATGACTAGGAGTTCAGCTATTGCAAAAAAAAAAATGTAATCAATTGTTTTTTTAAGAGATTAAGTGGCAGTAAGGCTTAATATGGATGGTTGTTGAGATAGTATGGTAGTTGCGGATCTAGGGAAGGATCCCTCATTCGTTGAAGATGTAGAGTAGCCTTATAATGAGGTTATGCGATGGATTAGGATCCTATCCAGTAATTGACTTCAGGAGATCCTTGATTTGGGAGTTGAGGAAGCAAACTCGAGAATCCAACTTGCCAACTACACCTTTACGAGGGTTATGAGGAAACTTGATGGAGCATATATTGATAAGCTAAAGAATGATTGATTATTTTGTTATTTATGAGTGATTTCAATAAATTCATGTAATGTAATCATTAAGGGGGGATGTTGGAGTTAATGCTTACATTCTATATTTGAGAAGTTGGTTTGTGATGGTTGAGAAATTCTCTCAACCTCTCTCTCTAAATTAGGAATAAGTTGGATTTCAGAAACTCTATCTAATAGAGTAATCTGAATGTAATCAGTGTGTGTGAGTGTGTTTACACATACACAATTTGTGTATAATATATGAGTGTGTTTAGTAATTGAGTGATTTTAGTTATTTCTATCAATTATAATAATAGTAATTTTTTTTTTGTTTTTTTTTGTTTCAGTGTTGCTATTATTTATATGATCGTTATCTACATTCATGATGTCCTCTCCAAAGAGGACATCATAATTGTACATGAATATGCCCTTACATCAATATTTTTTGGCACAAATCTAAACGTTCTAGTCCTCCATCTTAACTCTCAGCCAATTCTAGGTGTAACGATAAGATGGATAAAAAATTTCAGGAATAGAATAAGCTACACCACTTCGCACTTGGAGATAAAGCTTCTGGAAACGAGAGAACCTAGATCGACTCAATCAATCAGATCCTTGGATGAGCATCATGACTGCTTCCTCACGGATATCTATATTGGTTTCTTCAAACTATTGATGGAGATGGTGGTCCTATCCACCGTAGCCATAGTTTTCGTTGCCTACATCGAAGTTTCCAACACCACGATCACTGAAACCTTGAACCTTGTGCCATCGACATCCTCTACCGTGACTCTAACCTCCACTTGCAGAAACATTGTCCTCTTCACCGTTTCTTCGAATCTATGCTTGATAATTGGTGTCCTCTTCATGACCAGTTGTCTTTTATCCACAACATATAGTGTTTCATAACTTCACAACCGTTATTTAGCATCACTCCTGCTACTTATCAGATGCCTCTCTAGTGCTACAACATTAATATCATCACATTCATCAGAGTGCAGTGGTATTTCCATTCTCAACGGAAGTCCTGAGACGACTTCTGACTTCATCGAATCTTCCCACCATGAGAAGACCTGGGCTGCGATATAGATCCATGATCCCAGAAACCAAATAGTCACAATGATCTCTCCCACCGGGTTGAGTTTCTACCGAGATCGAAAGTGCTATTAGCCGAGTCACAAAATCTAGCTCGACCCTCAGACATAGCATCCCACATGTCGTTGTGGCTTCCTAGTCACCTTCATTTGCAC
This sequence comes from Pinus albicaulis, assembly GCA_034641835.2. NCBI lineage: Eukaryota > Viridiplantae > Streptophyta > Pinopsida > Pinales > Pinaceae > Pinus > Pinus albicaulis. The sequence goes on along the minus strand of CM076581.1, from coordinate 930,581,931 downwards.
AACTTCTTTCTGTGGATCAATTCTAGCAATAGTGTGCCCAGATGCTTCTGAACAATTTCGATCATGAGCATCGCCTCCACGGCTCTTCTTGAAGCCGAAGGCAGCCCACATTGCCCGCCATCGTTCTGTGTAAGCTGCTCGATAAGCCGATCGAGGCCAGATCCCGTGAAATAATGAGTCAGATGGGCGAGCAAACACCTCAACCCTATTCCAGATCCACTGTCAAAATAAACCTTGATACTCCCATTTGAATTACTACCCGGCCCTTGAAGAATAATCATCGGATTGAAGGGAATTCTCTCATGCCCATACCTGGTACTCCTCCTTCACATATATATAATTTTTTTTTAGCAAGATTTATCCACCGTCGAAATTTACACAACAGTAATGAAACAGTAAGATTATCACACCACCTCTAGAATTTACTGCATAAATAATAAACAATTTATGGAAAGGAATAAACATTAGCCATCAAAAACTCATATCTCCATTTACAAGCCAATAAAACCCTTGGCAACAAAAGTGTCCCTCTAAAGCCAACATTTGACTCTGATACCATTTGTTAGAATTTACCGGAGATATTAACTTATTTACTGAGATGAACAATAATCATAAAAGGCTAGCAAAAAATCATTAACATAAATGCAGATGTTTATCTGGGAAAACACCAAATCTAGGGCAAAACCCAACCAATGAAATTTCATTAACCATTGGCCAAAACCCTAGCCAATCCGGCCAAGTGAGCTTTCACTTCTCACCTCCAAGCCTACATTACAATGACGTATTCCTAGCCTTTTATAGGCTCCAATACATGCAATACCATGGGCTGAAAATTGTGGGTGCACATTACCATGTGCCCCAAAACCACCACTATTTACCCTAGTCAACATTGAATCTATCCTGAGTCAAGTTTACCTAACATCAATAATGTCACTTTCCTTATAGCATAAAGCCTCTCACATATGAGGTATTTGTGATGTTTCTCCCCTTGAATTTTGTGATGTTTTTTTAGGCCAACCATATTTGTATAAGTCTCATGCTACATATGAGCCCATAATTTCTACTATTATTATTACTTAGGGTGTAAAATTATACACGTTACCAGAGGTAGCCCCACCTATTAGAATTTCTTTGATCTCTCCTAAGAAATTCAGTAAAATCATCTTCAAGACTAGGAATTTGTTTTCTTCCTAATTTTTTTCAAAGGGGAAGATCATGGCCACATACATGGTATCCAAAAAGGAATCCTTTGTGCAATAGAGACAAGTGGATAAGTTCATGAAATATTACATCGATATATTCTCTTCACCCACGAGAGTGTGTTTGCACTGTTAGGTCAAGCATTCATTTGACCTAATCCCTAGCACTCCTCTACCTAATGGGCCAATATATTGAAATTCTATTTTGGAAAATGAGGAAATAAAATGGAAAATATAGGATTTTCTACAAAAGGGTCACATTTGACTAATTTCTTCACCTTGTGGGAGACCAATCGTATTCATGCAAAAGAAGGATGGGACCTGGAGACTCTGCATTTATTATCATATTTAAACAAAATCACAATTAGGAATAGATACCAGTTCCATGGATTGATTACCTTCTTGAATAACTCAAGGGGGGAAAATACATCAATAAGATTGACTTGAAGTCCAACTATTACCAAGTTCCAATGAACCCATGGAAGTGTGGAATACTATGTTGAAGTCCAAGGAGGGTCTTTTTGAGTGGTTTTTCATGCCCTTCGGTTTGATGAATTCCCATGCAAATTTTGGGAGGCTAATGGATGAGATAATGTGGCCTTTCACCAACTAATTCATGGTTGTATATTTGGATTATATCTTCATATTCAACAAGGATTTGGTAGAGCACTTGAAACATATTCAACAAGTCGTTCAAACTCTGTAGTAGCATAATTTGTGTGCTAACTTGGAAAAATGCTTCTTTGGCATGGACAAGGTCCAATATCTGGGTTGCATTATTGATGAGAAAGGTATGCATGTGGATCTAGCTAAAATATGAGTGATTCAGGATTGGATAGTCGTGACGAATCTAACAAAGCTTCGCAACTTCTTAGGCCTTTTTTATTTTTATCGAATATTCGCGTTGGGATTCTCTCATATCACATTGCCCTGAAGCCAAGTTGATAAGGGTGGAGAAAAAGAAAATATTTTTTGTTCTAAGTCACAATAGGAATAATTCATTGAACTAAAACACCACATTTTCTCTACTCCATTCCTCACAGTACTAGACCTACAACAACCAGTTTAGATTGAGACAGATGCCTTTGACTATGTTATTGGTGCATTCTTCACTCAACAAGGGAATCTAATGACCTATAAAAGTGAGACACTCTATAATACCCTACCTATGAGAAGTAAATGTATTCCATTGTACAAGCCTACTGACAATGAAAACATTATATTCTTGGGAATGAGACAATCATCCACATGGATCACCAACCTATTCAATTTATGCAGACATAGGAGAATTTACAGAATGATAGAAAACATAAATGGTCCACATATCTAAAAAAAATCAATTTTAAAATTAAATACAAAAAGGGTAGCACTAATAACATTACAAATTACCTTATTCAACCCTTGATTGTGGCACTAAACACAATTCTAAACTCTTGTGGGGATGAGACACTTAGATGGTCACAAATATATGACATTAACATGGAATTCACTACTAGTTACAATATGTTGATGATCGGCAAGCCAATTCTAGACTTCCACTTTAAGGATGGATTATTGTGATACTTAGGACACCTTTGCATTCATTCAAGCGAGTGTGCAAAGCTGATCCGGCAGGCACATTACAATCAGGTAGCAATACACTTTGGTGTGAAGAATATAGTGGAAGTAATGTAAAAGTATTTTTATTGGCTGAAACTCCAACACAATGTATGAAAATATATTAGACCCTACACTTCATGTGCCATTTCCAAAATTACCATTAAGAAGCAAGGCCTATACACCCCTCTACCTACTCCAATCCAAACTTGGGAATCAATATACATGGAATATATGTCTAGCCTTCCTTTTACTAAGCATGGTAATGAATGTGTGTTTGTGGTCATTAATAGATTTTATAAGATGGACATACTGGCTCCATACACGAAGAGAATCACAACAAAATTCATTGCCAAGCTCTTCTTCGAATAGGTGTGGTCACATTTCGGGATCTTGTAGACCATCATATTAGATCAGGATAAGGAGTTCCTAAGCACATTCTAGTGGAGCCTCTTGTCATTGTTAGAAACCAAGTTCACCAATTGGACTCGCTTTCACCTTGAGACTGGTGGCCAGATAAAAGTCATCAATAGGATGAGTGTGAAAATTTTATACATGTACAACTCCAAGCATCCATGAAGATAGGATGAGATTCTGACTTATGGCCAACACATCCACAACAGATCTCTCCACATCTCAACTAGCCATAACCCCTTTCAAGTGCACCTTGGATTTCAAACATTGTGTCCCATTGATGTTTCATTTCCCCTTGCAACTACACAGGTAGAATATGCACATTTTCAATCCAAATCTGACAAATCCACCAAGTTTATTGAAATAATTCAACACATTATGAAGCAGGTTCATGATATCCTACATAAGGCCAATACTAAGTAGAAAATATGTCATGATCAAAACTGGGTGCCACATAAGTTTCTAGTGGGTGACCAGGTTTGGCTACATTTACAAAACGAACACATTGCAAGGGCCCATTGGAAGCTTAAACCACTCCACTATGGACCTTAAACCATCACCAATGTTTTGGGTGATAATTATTCTAAGATAAGTATCCCCCCATTGCTTGGCATGCACCCAGTGTTCAATATGTACCACCTTCAACCCTACTTTCCATTATTGTTGGAAACATAATAAATTGTAGAATCACTAACATCGAAAGAGATAAACCTAGATTGCATTGATAAGGCCATGGCTGATCAAATCATGGACACATAGACTAAGAACACCCACCAACATAGAATCCAACTATATTTGGTTGTCAAAGTAAGCCAACTCCTGCACTAAGGCAAGTGGCTTACAAGGGACCAAGTTTAGTAGAAATTTCCTCTTCTCATGAAGACATTCAGCAAAATGGAGACCATTTATTCATAAGGGGGGAGGAATAATCTAGGTGGATATTGGTGGCCACACACCTATTCGACTCACTCACAACATAATTTTTTGATTTTGGCATTTTTTGGCATTTTTAGGTCTTGAATTTTCAAAGCCATTTTGAGGCCCTAAACGATGTTTTATTTTGGAAACAAGACAATGCATGTCATTAATTGATGTCGACAGTAGAAATTTTTTTCCCCTTTTTTAGGCCTTTATAATAGGCTATTTTGCATGCCAAACAAATATAGTAAATTTATGAACCTAAGAAGTTGACATTCTAACTTACCCCATCGAGGCCCATAAGCCTTTGGCACTTAATCTCCTATGGTTAGGGTTTTCCATGTTTATTTTTTATCATTGTTTCTTCATGATAAAAAATCCTTGAGCCTCATTGTAACATAGTTCAGAAGGTACGTAGCCGTTTTTATCACCAAAATAGGTCCTGATAGGCTGCTGGTTAGGATACCTCAGTGTAACTATTTCAAACCTGACTTTTAGTTTAGGCTTAGCCTCCTCAATCTGAGAGGGCTCTCTCAATAGGTTTATGATTTAAAATAATGATTAGATTGCTAACTCTATGAGTAAAATGGATAATTGGTTGTACTACTAATCAAAAAACATCTATTGGGCTTATGGAGTCAAATGTGTTTTCACAAAACATGAATATCAACTTCATATGGAAGTCAGGGAATTTCAGGGTTTAGATGCATCAACAAAACAGTAGGACAGAAAATAAACACAGTTCATGAACATATGAAGGAAGTTAGAGAACCTTCAGTGAATTCTAAGTAACATAAATTCATGCCACTGTAAGTAATTTAAAGGGGAAAACCATGAGAATATCAAACATCAATAACCCTTTCTGAATCCTGAGTGATGAAACCAATATCTCTGTATTAATAATAAAAACACAATATTTTATACAACAAAACAGTATGCTTGTTAATGAAAATTTCCAACCCTATGAAATTTGACTTCTTGTCTCTTATAGAGACATCATTACATTCTTGGATTCTCTCCAAACACTTGAGAAAAATTCGAATTTTCTAGCTTAACACCTATCAACTACTAAAACAAACTTTAATTACATACAACAATTTAAACTATCTATTCTAGAGTCCTAATACAACTAGGAGTAAAACTCTTTATTATAACTTAAAAAATTTATCCAAATATTAAATATTCTATCTGACAACTGCTCCTTCTAAACTTAGACCCTGATGATGTCCATCTCCTTGCTATTTGACAGTATGGATTTGCCTCTTATCTACCCTGAAAAATAGGAACATGCTCCCTGCAAAATAGCTATAGTTCTTCATTTGTGTTTCTTCAAACCATATGCTGACCAACTTGTGCTCAAAACATGTGGAAATTTCTTATTAAACTCATGTGACTTTGCACTTCCAGCTGTTCCCAAACCAAACTCTTGAATAAGTGTCAAAAACTGTTAACATTGCTATTCTACGAAATTGTCTGTTGTTTTCGTAGCGTAGAACTTTACCTTTGAAAACCTCACTTGGAATCTCCATTTTTCTTTTTTTTTCCATTGGATATTCACTTGTGATCTTTATACATTCTTTATCAGCATCAAGGTTTTAAAAAAAATGCCCTTTCACCCTTTGAAACCTTGCCAAATTGTTTAAACTGCACACTGCAGCAGTTTCATAGCGCGCTACAAAACTGATGTGTCTATCTTTTCACAGCTTTTTCCAAAAATTTGAGTTTCCAACCTTTACTACCATCCTTTCATTTATATATAAGCTCTCATACTCAACAAAAACCAACTCTGAAGTTCTTTCAAAAATGAAATCTTTCCACATAACCTCAAAAATGTGTTAGGAAATGTCACTTACTGTTTACACTTATTTTGGCTGTGGTTGATCTTCAGGCTTTGCTAGCTATATCTCAAGATCTTCAACTTGCCTTTTAAGCCTTCTATTGTTTGTTCTTAGTTTGGTATCAACCATCCTTATGAACTTGGCTTCCGTAATTGCAGGGATGGTCCATATGAAGAATTGATCCTGACTACTGATTGACTCAATGTTTGAAACCTTTTCTAGCTCCCACAGACCTTTCATCCTCTCAAATTTGGACCTTTATACAGCATGCATTCTCACTTTCTTCTTCAATTTATCAATTTCAATGTTTGCAAGTCTGAGTTTGTCTTTAACCTCCTCATAACTACTTATTTCTCTCTCAGTATTAAAAACTCTGTTTCTGTCTTCTTCATGCATTTGAGATGATATATTTATGGGTTCTTCAAAAACATTTGTATCCTCACCCCCTGTTTGGACTATCTCCATGTCTGGCTGCTGCACTTTATTAGACTGCCTAGTCAAGGGTTTTCTAGGTTTAAAGACAAACTCTACACTTCATCCTCAAAATCTAATTTTTTGGATGTTCTCAATTTCTTTTATTTGCCACCTGTATCTAGTTTGATGAAATCTGCTTAAACCATGGGAGACTCTTCAATGTCAATAGCTTGTAATATATCATTCAAATCACCTCTTAATTCTAAGTTTCCATCTGTGACCATAGCCTTACCCTTCTCCTTTGACCTCTGACTCTTAGTCAACTTCTTCTGAGCTGTTTTACTAGTTGACTATTTCTTAATTGTCTCTTTGACATGAGTTCTCTTCTTCTGTGAAGATTTAGAAGTCCTTTAGATATTTAGTGATGTATTTATCATTGGTTCCTTAACCTGTTTCCTGGGCTTAAGCTTGACAAACCTTCTTGATTTTGTTTCTGTAGGTTCAGTAGTCTTCGATGAAGACGTTTGTTTGACTTGAGGGCTAGTACTTGTTCCTTCAACTCCTATTCCACTCAAAAACAGAAATGCAGACCATTCTCTATTCACTTTCTGAAGCTCATGAAAAACTATTAACTTGACTAGACCATGATGAAATAATGAGGTTTCGCATACCTGAGTTTTCATCTATACTTTGTCTGCCATCTTGGCCAAACTTCGAAATAGAAAGAAAGGTAAGTCTAGAGAGATTATTCCTGTGAAATTCAATAAGAGTTTAAAATGATAAGTGTACACCGTGTGGTATTTCCCTTCGCAGGTGAAGTACCTTTGGATGTTGTAAAGAAGATTGGAAAATGCATCCTTGACATAACTTTTTGGCACAGCTTTGTTCAAATCAATATCCATAAACTCTGGTTTTAAAAAGATTTTGCATGGTTGCATTTCAAACCTAAAATTCTTGAACCATCTATCTTCCCCCCTTGGAATTTTCGTGACTTCTGATATAACTTCAGGAGAATTTGGTAAATTTAGGAAACCAACCTTTGTGTCTGACCCTGTGAAGCTCATAGAAAATTATTTGGTAACCTGATTATGTCCTCCTTAAAGCTTTTCGCAGAACCTCCAACACCCTACCTTCTTGAAGGCTTCTTCAACAGATTTATCTCTTGTGAGAGCCTCTAAACCTTCATGTTCTGTTCTCAAACAATGACCAGACCTGTGATTTCTCTTTTCTTTTGTCATCTTCTTCCTGAAAACCCTATGTCTTCAGCAAACCTGTAATAGACCTCCTTGTTGGATGAACTAGCTCGCTTGAAAATTTTTTTCAGCCTTGCTTGATGGAAGTTATGCCTCGCTTGATTAGAAACCTTGTTTCAGTTAGCAATTATTTTCAAACTCACTGAATTCGAAACTGCTGACATAACATCAATTGGATTCTGCCTCGCTTGAAAAATTAATGAGAGCTCTGGTTTCTTATCATGAGCTTCTCTTTCGACAATAGATATGCATGCAGTGTTTTCTTTGCATGAGATAAAATCAATGATAACCAACCCCTTTTCAAATTTGCAAAGGACCAAGGACAAATGACCCCTCACGAATCCCATAATGATTTCATAACTGCTTTGGATGGTTGCATGCGTGAGGGAGGATTCGTGGATTGACACCATAATCATGAAAATTTAACCCAAACTGACGGATGTGACAGCTTAGCCGAAAAAATTTGAATCCCCGATTTTGTAGAGCTAGTAATGTGATTTCGGGATTTTGCGCTATGAAAATACCATCATTTTCGTAGCACAGAAGCGATTTTTTACACTAAGCACACTACGAAAACGTGGTTTCGTGGCTTATTCAAATTTCTTTTGAAAAAGACATAAAATATGGTTCTCAAAACGTGTTATGAGACTTCTAAAGAGTAAAGCAAGGTTTATGCACTTTATTTGGTGATGAAATGAAACTTGTAACCTATGGCTTAGACCCTATAAAACATAAAAATGACTCAAACCCTATCTAATACCATGACTTAGGAGCAAGCATAAACTAACTAAGTTTAGAAAATTTTAATAGTAATAACAACCGTCACATCTCTTTTTAGATATAAGTTGTCGCTATTCAAGATAGTTTTCTTTCATTTTGCATGTAAATAGTTTCAACATTTGTATTTATTATTTGAAGTTCAGTTTCATTGTATCTTTGTATTTTATTTTAAATATATATTTCATTTTGTTCCCTTCTTAAATTCATATGAATTCCCTAGCTAGCTCCTAATCCTGAGCATCTTTTGAGTCTCTCCCAATGTTTTCTCGCACTACTACCACACAGTTATTTTCTCTACAATGTAGTCATCATCCATTTTCCTTCTTATGCACTCCTTAGTTGGCTTTCATTTTCTCTTTTCTCCTTTCCAAATAATGCTTGAATGCTTGAATTCCATTTCTGATAATTTCCCTTATCTTCTCCCAAATGCCTTCCTTGATTTCCTTTACATGTTGATCAATGTTGGTTATCCCATGACATTGGCTTGTCCTTTTCTCTCTCAAGCAACCATATGCCATTGTAAATTATTGTAACACACAACATGGATGTGGGTGAGATTTAATAGTAGAATTTAAAGTTTAACTACTTCCATAAGCCATTCCCTAGTAACTCCTTCTCTCAACTCTGAATTTGTGTCCTCTCTCTCAATCCAATCATAAATTATATTTCACATCAATTTACATTACCAATTCATATATTAGTAATATTTACATGAAGGATGATAAAAATGGATGTTACAAGGAGACTTGAGAATGCATTGATTGTATTTCAATTCTATAAAGATGCACCAATCTTTACCACTCCCGTTGAGTAAAAAGGTTAGTGGGGAAGGTAGTTTTACGCCCACATGCCTCTATCCTTTGCTATCAATTTATCCTTGCATGAAGAATGTGAAGGTGGCTTAAATATTTGGCTTCCCTCTTCCCCATTGTTACTTTCACATGTAATGTAAAGATCTCAACATTAGTTTGTTCGAGCAAGTGTATATTGATTCCCTACTTATAGTGATAACCATCAGTGTTTCCTAGTTACCCCCGCATATTCACCCCATTCACTAATTACTATTTCGAAGAGCTGAACTAGCGACCTTGAAGTCAGCTTGATGTGTTGAATTTGGACTATTTTTGTTTCCCTCCATAGTAAGAAAAGTTTTGAAAAACACCCTCTCTCCTCCTTACACTCCATTTGTTTAAAATTTTTATGCACAACTTTGATATGAGCTCTCTCATCACATTTAAAGAATGGCACATCATTATTATAAGTGTTGGTTTCATATATAGATGAAGGATTTTTGTCAAGGCTCTAACAATGTGAGCACATAAAAAACAAGGGACTCATTATAGAATCCCATGTGAGTCTTTTATCACAAGGTAATACCACCTCTATGAACAGCTTATGAACATGTCGCAACACTACAATGTGTATGACAAACTTGTTTGAACAAGCTCAAATCCTCTTCTTTTATTACCATGATGAATCGGTAAATTGTTAGAGTAATTTAAGCAAGGCCCAATATCAAACCCATTAACCACTACTATAACACCAAGAGTATATCCAACAACTCATAAGCTAAATATACTAAAAATTTACGAGTAAACAAACTCAACTCAAAATGAAAAGAAAAGGCTCATGTTGCCATAAACAACTTTAATTAAAAATATGGATCAAAAAGTTGCCTTCAATTCGAAAGAGTTGTCATTTATCGGCCTACCTTGCTTCATCTTTCGATGAGTGCAGTACGTTACCAAGTCCTGCACTTCCACGAAGGTGAATAAAGAAACAAATGCACCTATTGGTTTCCTTTTTTGTGTGGAAGTACTCATTATGCATGTAATTATATTTAAATTTTCCATTTTACTTTTTATATACCTAAAAATTATTAGGTGGATGGTTGGTCAAACAACTATATTGAAAAAAGTAAAACATGATTTTTTTAAGAGTCGTGAAGTTTTGAGAACTTTTAATCTGACATAACAGAAACAGTTTTCTGATGTGACTTTTTCTACTGTTAATCATGGTATCACCACTTGACTAATATAGCCATATCCATTTCTTTAAAAGAACCCAAACAGTGATCATACCCATTTCTTTAAAATAAATACAACAAAATGGTCAAACTCTTAGTTTATGTTACAAAGTGATCGAATTCACGCATGTGCTCTCACTACTCAAAGTGGTCAAATTCGAATACTAAAAGCAATGATGTCAAACTCGGTGATGACCATATTCACTTAATTCCATTGGGCTTCTGAATTAACAAGGTGGTGGAAATGGGAATCATAATATGGCTGTCCACTTAATTCAGAACACGTCTGAATTAACAAGGTGGTGGAAATGGGAATCATAATATGGCCGTCCACTTTTCAGTGTCAAAAAGTCACATCTCGTGAAAGAAACACTAGTGACATTCGTGTCAAGTTCGAATCTAATCTCGTGAAGGATTTGAACGCTCAAACTACGTTGCATGAAAGAATGAGTGCATGCCAAGTGGCAAGCACCATATCATATATGATTAGATGGTGGTGGATGAGGGACCATTTTTATTTATGTATGAACCAAAGTCAAATAATAGTGGGAGGTGAGTCTTTGCTTTAGTTTTATACATTAATTTAGTTTTTTTTTTTTTTTTTTTCTTAAAATATAATAATAATAATAATAAAAAATGAAGTATATTATTATTATTGAATTTTAAGGTCACAGTTAAGTTAGACACTAAATTGGTGTATGAGATTCTTTTGTTTGTGGAACAAGAGACCTATCTCCGCTTAGCGATTTCAATGCTAAATCTACTAAGAAAACACGTGCTCTTAACCATTAGACCCACTCAAGCTGTGTGAGTTAGCATTTCAAACTTTAAATATATGTTTTAACTTTTAACTTTATAGTCAAACCCATAAAGCTAAATTTATTAGTAGGGATACTAAATTGATTTAGTATTTCCTTATGGACTATGTATTTGTTTTCTTTTTCAATTCAACATATTAATGAATATTGTTCTGTATATATCGTTGGATTTAATTTATTATTTTGGTTTTTGTTTTTTTAATATAAATTTTTAAATTTATTATTATCTTTATTCAAAAATTTATTGAAATCACACATTTTTTTTAATTCTTTTTTAAAAGAATTAATCTATTTACACATTTAAAAACATATTTTAAACAACAAAAAACTATGATTTTATAAAAATATTATTACCAAATTCTTATTTAAAAAACCAAAACATAAAAAAAATTAAATTACACTTATCGTTTAGATGATATTATTATTATTATTTAGATATCAATATATTATTATTATTATTATTATTATATATTTACTTATGGGCTATGCATATTTCTTTTATTCAATAAGTATCACCCCTTCAATATGAATTTTTTTCACTTCCAATCTTCTTGACTTGTTAAGCCAAACTAACTATAATAATTTTTTAGCGCTTCTTTCTCTACTTTTTCATCATAGAAATAAGATTCTAAAGAATTACAATTAGCTTCTTTTTCTTCTTAAGGTCAGATAACCCACATTAATTTTAGTAGACCTTATTAATCATCGCCGACATCATCATCACAAACATTATGCACTCATTAGTATATATTTTAAATGTTTAAATAAATAATATTTTAATATATGTATTATTTATTAAAATATTATTATATATAAATTGTTCAATAAATATAATAATATTATATATTCATGTGAAAATATATAATGTTGAATTTCAAATATTTTCAAATTAATTCATATATATTTAAATATATAAAATATTTATTAAATTATTCTTAAAATTATAAATTAATAATGATCACATTTATATAATAAGTATGAAAATTTAAAATTTAATATATATATATATATATATATATATATATATATATATAAAAGTGATTTTCATAAATGTGATAAAAATATATTCAATGAATTTTTAACTTTTTAAGTGATATGTGTAAATGCGATTAAGATGTTAAATATTTAAGATGAAAATTTTATACAATGTTACATTACATTTATGTTGAGAATTTGATGTTGTATAAAATATTTTTTCTACATAGTTATGCTTAAAATTTGATATTTTACAACATGTTTTCTCTGATTTAAATGTATTTGACTAGTCATTTTAACTTAATGATATAAAATATTTTCTTGGATGCAGATGTACATGGCGATCACAAGATAGGGAACCTCACACATGCTCATGTTGCATGAGAACTTAGGAGAATGGTAGGGTGGAGGTCATTCCCTGACCTCACCTCAAACCACATTTAATATAGTCATACCATGAGCTCTCTATCGAGGACATAACATTTATTAACAGTGCATGACATGGACTCAGACATAATTGAACCAGACATTCTTTTTTGATTTGGAGATAAAAGATAGGCTTAAAATGAAAGTTCTCAGAATCTCTCCAAACCACTGTCAAGTCGTAATGTTCGTCATCTTGACTCCAATGACGCTTGAATCACCTCAATCTGATGTCGTATGAAGAAGTTATGTTGTTCTAAATTTTTTGACCAACAACTAAAAATTCAACAACAAGGTTGACTGGGATGTTGAAAGGGCACTCCGTAAAACTAACGTCATCACCTGACTATGTAGTGTACGATTTACAGTGGACCAATTAGGTCTTGGCACGTGTCATGTTTGTACGAGTGCATTTGGTGGAATGTGGTTGGTTTTTACAGTTTGAGGTGGCCCAATCAGAGGCCACCACGTGGTCCAATGAGAGGGTTCCGCGTTGCACCCTGAGATCGGTAAAAAAATTTATAGTAAAAATTTCGGTGGGATTTGACCCCTCGACCTGACGCACATCAACTCTACGCCCTATCTTCACACCATCAGGTTGGTTCTTAACCCATATGGGCCATAGGTTATATTTCAATTCGTTGGGTTTGGGTGTTGGGAGGAGGGGCTAGACGGCTAGCATTGGCCCCCAGGTCACATCACTCTCTACAGGACCATGGAAAAAGTGGAGTGGGGCGGGGTCTAGGCCCCAGACCTAGATCATGTGTGATGGGTGTGACCACTAGTGAGAGGTAAAGTGCTTGGCAGAGACGGTGGGACTATAAGTCCTGGCCCATGGTCTCATCGGCCACCATATGTCCATGCGGAGGACGTCTAGGCAGAGGGAACGAGGGTATAAGCCCTAACCCGTGGTCTCATCAATCCCATGTGACCACAGGCAGAGGCCTAGCCGGCGGGGACAAGAAATTGGCCCCAGACCCCGGCCACATTATCATGACCTGATAATGCCCCAACAGAAAAGGAGCCAAGCTGATAAGGGCGACGAGTTGGCCCCGACCCCCAGTCTTATGGGCACCATGTGGCCCTCATATAGTTCATAGGGTTATTGGGAAAAGTAACGAGGCAATAAATTTCACTTTTTGCAATGAGAATCTCATCTGTCCCAGGTGAAATTTTCACTCGGCAGACTATATAAAGAGAGAATTTGCAAGAAAGTTAGTAGGTTTTTCCAAATTCCAAGAAAGATAATGGAGCTTGGCTTGGAGAAGCATATCTTGCTCATTTTTTAACCTTTTTGAGCTCAAGAAGAGCCTAGATGGGAGTTTTTGAGTGTCCTGAATGCAATGGCAGCCTCCATTTTCCAGATTTGAGCACCTTATTATGGAATTTTTCTATAATCAAGTATTATAGTGTTAGAGGCAAAATCAGATTTGGAAGGAGTATGAAGGAACTGTGAGCATGGAGAGAGCCTAGTTAGAGTTTTTCTAGCCTTCTAATTTCACCTGCAGTAGTTGTTACCTCGGTAGAGCACCTGTTTTAGTATTTTCTCAATATGTTCTCTTGAGAAAATCTTTTTTCTGAACAATTCATTGTGGAGATGTTGTATTTTTTTGTGCTTGGATTTTAGGTGGAGTACATGGACCTATTGTGAGAGAGTCCTTTTTATGTTTACATTTCCATGACTTGTTGTAGGGAGTCATATTTTTAGCAAGCATTCTTTGTAGGAGAATGTTTCTTTGTAGCAGAAACAAGCCACTCTTGTGTCAAAAATTTGTATGTGCACATTTTTTGTTGAAATAAATAGAGTGGTCTAGCTATTGGAGAAAGCCCAAAGATGTAGCCCAAGAGTGGTGAACTTCGTCATCAAATTTTGGTTTCTTCCCTTCATGTTTATCATATTGAGTTTCATGTGAATGTGTTTCTCTTTTAAATTCATGTGAAAACTTAACTCACATTCTTTAAGAGTTTGTGAAACTTGTTTACCTTTAAATACCCATTTTTTAAACTTTCATAGTGTCGAAGGACGATCGTATTTTTTTATTGGAGGACTTATGTTACCTCCAATTTCAGACCCTGTGGGTAGTGTCCTGGTGCTGAGAGGAATTGGTTTTTGGTGTTTTGGAGTTGTTGTGATACCCAAGAAACCTTAGAGAACTAGAGGACATTGCATTATTTTGATAATCATAGTGAGAGAGCGAGTCTGAGATAAATACGGGGACAGGGGACAAGGTCATCAACCTCTTCCCCCTTGGCTTGCTCAGGGGTAGGAGTGATTTGATGAGGATATTCAAGTGCATATTCACAAAATCATGGCTACCATCGAGGTTGAGGATAATCACAACACCAACAATACTCTTTGGGTTGTCAGGAATATGTTATCCAGGCATCTCAGGGACCAAGAGGAAATTAGAGACAATTCTGAAAGAAATATGGTGGAGGCCAATTCCTTTCTAGTGCATACACGAATGACACTCAAGAACTTGTCTAGGGATATGAGGATCTCCTTTCCACCTCCTTCGCCTCCTCTGACATCATCAAATTCACATGACAAGTATAAAGCAGATGGATCTTCCCACCAAGGATAGAGACCCTCTCCGCGTGGTCACTCAAAAATGAAAGCTAACAAGGCAATGGTGGTAGGCAACCGTAGCTCTCTAAAACTGATGGAACAACCACCAAACCCGGTCATTCAGATCAGCATCAAGGGAAACTCAAAGGGAAAACCAGGTCAAGGAACCTAAGGAATAATATGGAGCACCCATTGAATGGTAGCATCCTCCCTGGCTTCTAGAGGGATACATTGACTCGTTCTTATTCATAGAGCTATAGGAGCAGGACCGAAATGTTGACATGGGATGGTCTTAGGGGAGCTAGCTTAATTTTCTTAGCCAAAATATGACCACAATAATGCCCAATCCCACCAGGCATGATGAATTTATAGGAATTTTTACTCTTACAGGCTTTCATTTGCATGTAATTTTTCTACTCTAGGTTGTTTAGTTTACACCATGTTTTTTTTTGGTTTTTCTATTGCATGCTTGAAACTGAACTAACTAGGAAACCATATGGTTTCCCTATCATGGATAGATGATTGTATCCCCATAACTTCTTTATTTTTTGGTTTCTATTGTTGGCACTGGGGCTCAAACCTCTGTGAGAGATAATTTAATCATGGGTAGGATGAACGCACATGGTTTCTCTATCTATAATTTACTCTAGAACATAGACACTTCTAGTTCTTCAAGTGTGTATTTTATATAAATTTATAATAATATAAAAAGTTTGTACTTTCCTACAAAAAAATGATATAGAAAGTTTCATGGGTAAAATTGTCATAAGTATTCGTTGACATTTTTATGATTTACTTATGGATAAACAATTTGTTAAAAGTATTAATAGTTATGTGATGGAGGTTAAGAGAATGTGGATTGATGTGTAATTTCTTTGCTAAATTGCTCTTCAATTCCTTAATATTGAATCTAAACAAGTATTGTAAATAATAAGGATCGACGTGGGATACCTTAGTTTTTTGAATTTCAATAGAAAAATTTGTCGATTTAATTCTTTTCCCATAACCTATTTTGGTTATGTTATTGAAGCTAAACCATTAGTTAATTATACTTTCCTGGATGTTACTCTTTTCATGGTTAATAAATAGAAAGTATGTTTGTTTTGGGAAGTATCAGAAGTATTCTCATTGTGGGGCAAGTGGGATAACTAATGGGGATTTTCATGCGTAGACCCATCATATTCTAATGACCCATGGTTTTTTGTTGACCCATGGTTTTTTGATAACCCATGGTATAGACACATAGTATTGAACCCTTTGGTAAAGTATAAGTACAAGGGTGATTGATTCATTATTATGGTTGGAAAGAGAGCGTCTTATGGAGGAGAAGGCGAAGTAGGCCTTAAACTCGTGAAGGTACTAGAGGGCCTTTGGTTGGAAATAGAGCATACTGTGGAGAAGAAGGTAGAGCAAGCTTGATAATTGTCGAGGACATAGATGTCTTATGGTAAGCAATAGAACATATTATTACACCAATTTTTGGTCATCTAACTTGTTACTATTAGATGGACCAAAGTACACCATGTAAGACCAATTTTACCCTAGTGAAATTGCTTTCACTATGAAAAAAAACTTAGTAATCTATAATTTATTAAGTTGTTTATGGTCTAAACAGGAAACCTCGTGAGGAAATATTGAATAAATACCTATTTGTTTGGTTTTCCTCAAGGGATAATTAATTAAACCACAGTTTAATTAATATTTCTGGTAATATTTAACCCAAAAAAGGAAAAATAATTAGATAAATCACTGTTTATCTTATTATTTTCTAGGAATAGTTATTTAAAATATTATTTAAATAATATTCCTTATTAAATTTGGCTAAAAAATTTATAAATAATTAAATTATTCACTATTTATTTAATTATTACTCAACCATATTCTTAAAATAATAAATAAATCATCTATTTATTTATTATTTACAAATAAAGGGATTTGACAAAATTCAAATTCTTCTTCCCTCCAACAAAAATAATAAAATATTCCATAAAAGTTGGATGTAGATTTGGTTAATAATATTTTAAGTATGCACCAATATCTAGACTAACTCAATATTTTGTTATAAATAGAAAGTTTTTTCCATTCATTCACTACATTTTGTTACCTAAAGATCGCTCTGGATCTATACTTTTGGTCTGACTTTGATCCTCCATCATTGTCATATTTTTCTATATTTTTGCTTTTGAACTCCCCTAGAGCTCCATTTTTGTCTGGGTTTGCTACACCATCAAGAGAGAGAGATCTTAGATCTGAAGTGCGAAGGACATACAAGAACCCATCCCATTGAGGGGGATTGGTAACATCTTTCTATGTTCCCTTCCGAGGTGTCATAAATACAAAATTCTTAACAAATATTATTGTCTTGTCTATTGGATGCATGGAGCGACTCTTTCTTTTATTTTTTGTCTTTTACTTTTTGTTTAATGTCTTTAACTGCATACAGCTAGATTTTGTAGCATTTATCTTTGTTAACTAACTGCAGATCTAAGGAAATCGAAAACCATATTTGATGTTAGGGTTGTTTGTTATGCACAACTAAAGTGAACTTTTTTCATACACTTGCGATTAGAATTCACACTAACAACTGGCGACTCTATAAGCGTTTATAATTACGACCGCTATCGTTTTTCAAACCCCTGCATGACTAGTTGCTTCAACCCCTACTGTTTTTCTTCAGCTTCTTTTTTTTCTTTTCTTGATGTTGTTTCTAACCTTTGAAACCCTAAAACAGTAAAAATTCTAACTTCTTTGTGTTTCTGGGCCTGTTGTGCAGGTGATAGACCTATCAGCCGTAGCTGAGACGACACTTTTTTTCTGAAACCTACTCTCCAGAGTGTCGGAAGTGCAGGTCACACTTTTCGGGCCAAAAAATGTGACCTCAACCTTTGGGGCATAGAAAAAAGCCAGAAAACCGCGACCTCCGCTGAAAATAGGTCAAAAACTGCAACCTGAACTTTTTGCGCGAAAATTTATGTGATTTTTCTAGGTTTGTCTGGGCTGTTATTTAGGGTTTTCTGGCCTCCCTCTCCTCCTGTCTTGGATTTTTACTTACTCTGTTTTATTGTCGAAGTAGGAACCAAGCCCCCTAGGGCTTGAATATGCTTCCACCTTTTTAGGAAGAGTTTATTTGAAGCAGGTCATTTGAGATTTCAGTTTGTTCAACCATTTTTTCAAATCTGTTCCTATACTTTCAGATCCATTTCAAATTGGTTATTCATCCATCCAAAACACCTCTTTTCAGTTTTTTTTGGTCCTCCTCTAGGGTCCCCTCCATTTCCCTTCAGGTTGTAGCCTTTCGCCACCTCATTTGCAACACTTTCCCTTGTGGTTTTTTGTTGTTTTCTGCACCTATTTCTAGAAGATATGACATTTAGATCCCTGTCCCTCCTAACTTTAGATCCATTGGCCATCTTGTGTGTTTTGAATAGATTTTTCCCACCTATAGACTAGTTGTTTGGAAGCCCTCCTCCTTGGGTTTAAATTGATGCATCTATGGCTGTTTATTTTCTGTCATATTCAGTTTACTTTATTGTTATCTGCATATTTATTTACAGTTATACAACACTTTTTTTTTTTTTCTCTACACACATATGCGTTTAAATTAAAATTAACACACTTATCACATACACGCACACCCTAAGTGAAGAGTGTCTGGTTTACACTGCCAGGCCAAGACTATAACATTGTAATCAATATATCCTGTGCCTCCCTGCCCTTGTTTCGACATTGTAATCATTTGATCCTGCACCTCGTTTCCCTTTTTGGCCTCTCTTCCTTCTATGATCTATGTTTTTTTTCCATCATTGCGCCCCCAAGGCGTTTATCCCGGAGAATTCTTGGCCTTCATCCTCAGTTTCTGTTAGGAAGACTTACTCCTCCACATAGGTCTCGAGTTAGTCCTCCACTGAGTCCCCATTCCGAATCTTGTTCTGGTTCATTGGGTTCCCCTTCTGGTTCTATCCCCGGTTCTCTTCCTGTCACCTTCACCATGTGTGGTTCAGGACCTAATGCTAGTGGTAGCCCCGGACCTAATGTTGGGAATACTACTAGTGGGACCGCAACAGGAACTATCCTGGATTCTCCCTTGCCTCCTTATATGGCAGGCCTCATTCTTCTCGATTTTAGCAAGTTGATCAATGACCCCACACACCATGATCCTGGTTTTCCTGCTATGCCAACCAAGCTCCCTTCAAACATTCCCAAGTTTGAAGGTCTTGCTGGAGATGATCCTACAAACCATGTTCGTTCCTTCCACATGTGGTGTTCGTCTAACTCCATCACCAATGACTCTGTCCGTCTTCGGTTGTTCCAGCTTACGCTTACCGGAGAAGCTTCTAAGTGGTATGTCAACTAGACCTCCACCTCTCATACTACTTTTGCGACTCTTTCCAGGGCTTTTCTATCTTACTTCCAGTTTCCCCTTTGTTATGACACTGGTACCGAACTTTTGACCTCTTTCTGTAAATCGTCTGTGACTCGCCTATCTGATCATGTCCAGGAATGGTAGAGAAGAAAGAGCCTATGTCGAGCCCCTACCTTCGAAGACCATGTCAACATGGATTGGTTTCTCAGATCCCTTTTGCCTGCTATTGGAAAAGATGTTGCATCTCATTTCCTTTAGACCAAAGAAGCTTCCCTTCATATTGCATTGAAATATGACCTAATCTATGCATAGTATGGTTATGTTTATACCGTCTTACCTGATCTCCCTAGACTCGGTGGTGCCAACACACCGGGGGCATCCCATTCCATTGACGGTATCGTTGGAGCCCTTTCTCATTCATACATTCATCCTCCCATGGGTTATGGTTTCCCTCAGGGAGAGGCTAGCTCCTCCAGCACTTTTCCCTCTCCCAGTAGCATGTATCAAGGATACAACATGCCTTCTCCTTTTTCCCAACCTGTTTACCCCAATGTTTCCCAACCTCCTTATTATCTGTATCCACAGCTTGGTGCTCCATCTCTACCATCATTAGCACCTCAGCCTCCCTTGCCTTCTCAAACCCTGCAACAACATCCCCCACCCCCCAAGGTCAGGTGTATGCACAGCAGGGTGCGACTAATCCTCATACTTCCAAAAAGAAGAAGAAGGTCAACCAAAACCAATCTGCCCCAGGTTATCCACGACCTAATCCCCAAGGGAATGCACCTAACACAACAACCGAACAATAGGTCACTCAGCCTAGACAGGACAATACTATTCGCACGAATAAACCTTGTTCTTGTTGTAGTTTCTACGGTCACTACACCCACGATTGTCCTCTTTTATCTCTGATGCAGCAGATTTGGGAAGCTCAAGTAGCGTCCCGAGGACAGGAAGCCTCCCCTTCGGTTCCTCCCAATGCCGCACCTATCCAACTAGTTGTGTTTACCAATCCTTTCCCCCAACAAGGATTCGTGGCTACCCAACCCCCTGAAAATCAGGTGACCACTCAACCTTCTCTGTATGGTACCTTTGATTACCAAATTATCACGATGAAATCTGACTAACTAATTACCCTTGACCTCAACCTTCAGACTCGGTCCTATCAGTACAATAATCCTCCCGCTACGCCTGCCCCCGAGCCACCTTCTTCAAGTCCCTCAAAGCCTCTTTCGACACCCAATGGTACTTTACTAATCCCTCAGCCTAAGGCAGAGGTTCATACCAAGATCCCCAAGGGACCATTACGCCAAAACGCTACTTCTGGTAAAGCTTCCCATTCATATAATATAGTAGATGTCTTGGTGCAATCCCCTGCTGCCATGTCAATGCTGGAAGTCCTCCAGTCGTGCCGTTCAAAAAGAAAATCTCTACTAACTTCCATGGGCACTGTGGATCCTTCAAAGGATCATTTGATTGTCTTCGAATTTCACCAGTCAGAACATCTTCCCTTTCCTACTTCTGTCGCCTTCCAAATCCCTGTCAAGATCTGAAATACCAACGTTTCCCGTTGTATCATTGACGAGGGGGCATCCAACTGTGTGATGTTTGCTTCGGTTTGGAAGCAACTCAAATCTTCTGAGTTGGTCCCTTCCACTATCACCCTCCGAGCATGGGATGGCCACTCTTCCCAGCCCATAGGCTTGTTCCACAATTGTCCTATAATTCTTGTGGGCAAGACTGTTTATGTTGACGTAGAATTCATTGATGCCCCCTTAGACTACAACATTCTATTGGGTCATAGCTACACTTATGCAATGTTCGTTGTTCCATCTGTGGTCCACCGTAAGATGTGATTTCCTCAAAATGGAAGATTGTCGCTATCGACCAGCTGACATATTACGAATCAAAGTCTCAGACCTCCCCTGAGTCCATCATCTCTTCAGTGGCCAATAAACAAATAGTCAAACCTCTGACCAGTGTTTCACCTAGAGTCTACAAAGAATCCTCTTTGCTTGGTTGATTCCCTAGTATTTATCCTCCTATCTTTTACCCCAGCTCGTTGAACATTTTCATGATGCAATCATCTCAGTCTGATCTCAAACGGACTAGTTCGACTAGTCAGCAGCCCTGCCCTCCGCAACTTGCTCCTAGAACCTCAACTCAACCTTCAAGATCCCTCCTCAAGGCCCCTCATCTGCAGCTGGTATTCATGAGCTTATTTACCCTCCTAGCATGGTTCCTCCTAGCTTTAATCACCTCAGAGCTATCATGCATAGCCATTACACCTCCGGTCAGATACCGTTTTTAGATCCCCCTCCTGGAGTGTTTTCAATACCTGTTATGGCTACCTTATCTCTTCCTAACATGACCCTGGGGATCCCAGTTTGGTACATTGACCCCCCATCCACCATCCCACCTGGTCAGCCCAAACCTTATCTTTCTTTGACCTTGGTCCAACCAGTCACCATGACCCCTCCCTTTGCTTCAGTGCCTCAACCACCTCAACAGGAACCTACTCCTATTACGAAAGCTTTGGGTGAGGGGGGCAAAGCTCGCAAGAAGGAAACTAAGGACAAGGCTTCCCAAACAACCCCTGCTCCTCCTCAGCCTCTAAAGCGTACCACCCGTCATGCTTTGTGTGATGTTGTTAGTCATGGCACCCATACCTGTCCTGAACTACCTTGTATCAATCCCATGGTTAATGTCGCATTTCCTGAGTCTAAGGTCTTTGAAGCCTCTGTTTCTTCCTCAACTACAACCAAGTACCCCAAGGCTATTCACACCAACCACCCCTGTGCTTTGTGTAATCTCCATGGCCATAATACCCACCTTTGTCCCCACCTCAAGCATTACTGCACCTCTTTGGAGGTAGTTCGGGAGCACGAAACCAAACAGAACGAATCTTCCTCCCCAGTTCTCGCACAGTATGCTTCGGTAAAACCTTAGGATATACCTGCTCCCATTGACATTCCTCCTACTGATGTCAAGATGACGAAGCCTTCGACCAACATCCTCTACCTGTCATCATTCATGATATCCGTGGTGGAAGATCCCTCTGGTACTTCCCCTTCTGTTTCACTTGACCTCCCCTCAGTGATCACCCTGGGCTCAACATCAATGGATCTCTTATCTGCTTGTTCTTCTGTCACTCCATGTGATGATGAGAATGTGAACCTTTCTTCTCATGATGATGAGTCAGGTAGCTTCACCGCACCACATGGTCTTTCTTCCACCAGCCACCCCATCTTCTATTACGATGACGACATTATGGAAGAAATCAGCACCCCTCACTTTATCTATTCCCCCTTACATCGAACCCATGTATTCAAACCACATACACCTTGTGGCCATTACATTGACACACAATGTTTTGGTAATGGGGCACCCATATTTGAAATTCCAGGAGAAGAAATTATCCATAACCCTCATAGTGCATCTGGCCATATCGGCTCTAGTACCACCATTCTTCCATGTTTAGAAGAACCTCTAGAGTCCTGTATCACTTCAGATCACTCTAGGGATGATCCCCATCATCATTCCTTCCTCTTACATCAGCAACCCAGTCCCCTAGACATTGTTGTTGACCAACCTATGTGCTTTCTAAGTGAGAACCAGTTCA
This sequence comes from Pinus albicaulis, assembly GCA_034641835.2. Lineage (NCBI taxonomy): Eukaryota > Viridiplantae > Streptophyta > Pinopsida > Pinales > Pinaceae > Pinus > Pinus albicaulis. The sequence goes on along the minus strand of CM076581.1, from coordinate 930,558,723 downwards.
TTATCTCCAAATCCACTCTTTGGGATAGTGACACCATGTATGCAAACCCAGAAATATAGTCCATTTACTTCATATATGCAGTACCAAAATATATTGGTAATACTCCATTCCATTGCTCGAACTACATCTTTCCATTCTTCCCACGAAAGATAACCATAATGTGAAAAAATGGCCAACCACATCATAAAAATGTGTTTAGATTCCCCTTTTCTAAATATATTTAGCATGGCCATAACATGCTTCGGGGCACCTATGCCCCTCATCCATGAAAATCCCAGCTCTCAGCCAAAAATAGCACTGAAACTCCTTTCTCTAACCGGTCACACTTTTCAGGTCATTTCCTGGGACAGGTCATAGCTTTTTTCCTAGTACCTGCTAACCAGGTCATAGTACAGACCCCAAAAAATGTGACCTCGCCTGTTCATGAGCTATGTGCGCCTAAATTGAAATTTTGATCCCCTTAATTGAAACAATATGGTTAGGCCTCTTATCTGCAACTAACGGATCTTGATTCCATCAGTCAGTTTGTCTGCTACGATCATAGGGCCTTCTCTCCTCACTACATTCAACATAGCTACACATGCAAATGAATAAAATTGGAAGGAAAATGCCTTATTGAAAGGGAAAACCTAGATTTTTCTTTGGCCAATTATGACCAAATTGTAGCTCAGTTTGAAAAACCCTCAGTACTGTTGGAAGGCTCTCACCAAGCTCTCAAATGGGTATCCTTTAGTTTTTTTGATTTGATACTTCACCTTGACGCATTTTTTCCAGGAAGGGTCACTTCACCACTCCTGAAAATCGAATTTCTCCACTTGTAACACGTGTACTTGGGGCACCACTTTTCCTTCATACTTTTCCATGATCGTGTCAATCTTCATCACAAGTAACCATCTTGTACTCATGTTTTTATGGTCCCCACTGGGCCTATTCTATGTGGCAGCATCATCGAGTCGCCCTTGTTTAGAGCATTTGAGTTGAGTCATCATTGCTTTCATGGAGTCTATCCCGAGTCCCTTTGTATACCGCTATAGTCCTCCATCCTTCATTTCTTTGTCCCTCTCTCGTGTCACACATTTTTTCCTTTAGTCATACTATCCCCTATCACCTCTAGTGTCGAGTCAGTAGCTGTCAGGTCATCCATGCCCTTTATTCTCTAATAAGGGAAGTCGTCCGCCTACTACTCAATACCACCTCATTCCATCATCATCCATAGTGTTAGTCTATCAGTCGCTCTACTATTTATCTTGTGCCTTAGTTGAGGATCCCTTATTGCCTCACCTGTGGCAGACCTCCTTCTATCGACATTAGATTATTCATTCCAAAAGACACATCTAGAGGGCAGTGTACATTGGTTCCAGCTTCCACTCTTTTTCGGTGCCTCGGATCAAGCAAATGGACTCTCTATTGCCCTTTGACTTGATTGTTTCTCAACTCCAACTCCTTATGGCATGATCGAGATCTGTATACTTGATGGTTCAGTTATGCAACATATTGTGCCGTTGATTCCTAGGTGTGTGTGAGATGTTTCAGACCTCATGAGTGGGTGGTCCTTCAAGTAGAACCCCACTTTCCTGGATGACCTCTCTACTATATCCTTTAATGTAGCTCCATATATTTGATGGTTCCGGCCTTAGTTGCTTGCAGCGCCTTTTAGTTTTCATGTATCATTCAAATTTTCATAGCACTTTCCTGTTTTATGGGGTCTCTTTGGTTGTACTTATATCTCATGTACTCATATATTATTGTATAATTCCTGGTTGTTTTCCCAAGCACAATATGTATGTGGGATCCATTATCATGTTTTATCTGGCCCATGTTTATGCCAGCATGTACTATATAGTTTAGTCCTTTGTTTTCTGGACACATTATTCTTTGTACTTTGTTATCTCGGCAGACATAGGTATGCCTCCCCTGCCTCATGTAAAATAGGTAGTCACTCATAAAAGATACTTGTCGCACCTGTGAGTCTCGCCTCCTCAGCGTATTTTCCTCTAGTGCTTTAGTCTACCTTATATTTCTCTCTCTCTAATTCCCCATCCGGTGTCTAGTGATTGATTTCTTACAACCTACTTCGGTCATACGATTAGCTCCTAATGATCGCACGCTGGGGGGAAATCTGTTACACCAATTTTTGGTCATCTAACATGCTACTATTAGATGGACCAAAGTACACCATGTAAGACCAATTTTACCCTAGTAAAATTTCTTTCACTATGAAAAATAACCTAGTAATCCATAATTTATTAAGTTTTTTATGGTCTAAACAGGAAACCCCATGAGGAAATATTGAATAAATCCCTATTTTTTTGGTTTTCCTCAAGGAATAATTAATTAAACCATAGTTTAATTAATATTCCTGGTCATATTTAACCCAAAACAGGAAAATTAATTAGATAAATCACTATTTATCTCATTATTTTCTTGGAATAGTTATTTAAAACATTATTTAAATAATATTCCTTGTTAAATTTGACTAAATCATTTATAAATAATTAAATAAATCACTATTTATTTAATTATTACTCATCGATAGTCTTAAAATAATAAATAAATCATTTATTTATTTATTATTTACAAATAAAGGGATTTTACCACATTCAAATTATTTTTCCCTCCAACAAAAATAATAAAATATTCCATAAAAGTTGGATCTAGATTTTGTTAATAATATTTTAATTATGCACCAATATCTAGACTAACTCAATACTTTGTTATAAATAGAAGGGTTTTTCCATTCATTCACTACCTATTGTTGCATAAAGATTGCTCTAGATCTATACTCTTGGTCTGACTTTGATCCTCCATCATTGTCATATTTTTCTATCTTTTTGCTTGTGGAATCCCCTAGAGTTCCATTTTTTTATGGGTTTTCTACACCATCAAGAGAGAGAGATCTTAGATCTGAAGCACTAAGGACATACAAGAACCAGGGAAAATTTTAAGGATGGCAGTTTATCTTAAAGTTTAGAAACCTTGGCGAATCTTACTAGTCCCCACGCTCACACCTCCTTCACACTACCACTTCGTCCTCTAGGCCCCACACTGCCAAATAATCATGTCTCCAAGTGAATTTAGGAAATGATTTTTATCCTAAGTGTGAGTTAAGTGTCCCTTTCACCCACTTTATTTCTAACTTAACTTTATTAACGTAAAGTAGTCAAAAATTAACATTTCCAATTAGCTATTGCTAATTGGGAATATTACAATAAATTTGAGACACTCACTTTGGGTTTTTGCCTTAAAAATCCACTGTGGACAAATGTGTTATGATCACCCATGGTATAGACCTATGGCACTCTGGTTTATGATAACCCATTGTATTCTCTTTGGAAAAATATAAATACAAGGCAATGAGAGAGGTTCATTACGGGATTGAGTTATTCATTCTTGTGGAAAGAGAGCAAGAGAGGACATCTTGTGTAGGAAAGAAGGCTGAGTAGGCCTCAGTCTTGGGCAGACCTGTGAGAAGGCAGTTCTGTGTGAGGGCTGAGTAGGGCAAGGAGAGGGCCGAGTCTACCTTCTAGTTCTTCAAGTGTGTATTTTATATAAATTTGTAATAATATAAAAAGTTTGTACTTTCCTACAAAAAAATCATATAGAAATTTTCATGGGTAAACTTGTCATAATTATTCGTTGACATTTTTATGATTTACTTATGGATAAACAATTTGTTAAAAGTATTAATAGTTATGTGATGGAGGTTAAGAGAATGTGGATTGATGTGTAATTTCTTTGCTAAATTGCTCTTCAATTCCTTTATATTGAATCTAAACAAGTATTGTAAATAATAAGGATCGACGTGGGATCCCTTAGTTTTTTGAATTTCAATAGAAAAATTTGTCGATTTAATTCTTTTCCCATAACCTATTTTGGTTATGTTATTGAAGCTAAACCATTAGTTAATTATACTTTCCTGGATGTTACTCTTCTCATGGTTAATAACTAGAAAGTATATTTGTTTTGGGAAGTATCAGAAGTATTCTCATTGTGGGGCAAGTGGGATAACTAATGGGGATTTTCATGCGTAGACCCATCATATTCTAATGACCCATGGTTTTTTGCTGACCCATGTTTTTTTGATAACCCATGGTATAGACACATAGTATTGAACCCTTTGGTAAAGTATAAGTACAAGGGTGATTGATTCATTATTATGGTTGGCAAGAGAGCGTCTTATGGATGAGAAGGCGAAGTAGGCCTTAAACTCGTGAAGGTACTAGAGGGCCTTTGGTTGGAAATAGAGCATACTGTGGAGAAGAAGGTAGAGCAAGCTTGATAATTGTGGAGGACATAGATGTCATATGGTAAGCAAGAGAACATATTGTTACACCAATTTTTGGTCATCTAACTTGTTACTATTAGATGGACCAAAGTACACCATGTAAGACCAATTTTACCCTAGTGAAATTGCTTTCACTATGAAAAAAAACTTAGTAATCTATAATTTATTAAGTTGTTTATGGTCTAAACAGGAAACCTCGTGAGGAAATATTGAATAAATACCTATTTGTTTGGTTTTCCTCAAGGGATAATTAATTAAACCACAGTTTAATTAATATTTCTGGTAATATTTAACCCAAAAAAGGAAAAATAATTAGATAAATCACTGTTTAGCTTATTATTTTCTAGGAATAGTTATTTAAAATATTATTTAAATAATATTCCTTATTAAATTTGACTAAAACATTTATAAATAATTAAATTAATCACTATTTATTTAATTATTACTCAACCATATTCTTAAAATAATAAATAAATCATCTATTTATTTATTATTTACAAATAAAGGGATTTGACAAAATTCAAATTCTTCTTCCCTCCAACAAAAATAATAAAATATTCCATAAAAGTTGGATGTAGATTTGGTTAATAATATTTTAAGTATGCACCAATATCTAGAATAACTCAATATTTTGCTATAAATAGAAATTTTTTTCCATTCATTCACTACATTTTGTTACCTAAAGATCGCTCTGGACCTATACTTTTGGTCTCACTTTGATCCTCCATCATTGTCATATTTTTCTATATTTTTGCTTGTGAACTCCCCTAGAGCTCCATTTTTGTCTGGGTTTGCTACACCATCAAGAGAGAGAGATCTTAGATCTGAAGTGCGAAGGACATACAAGAACCCATCCCATTGAGGGGGATTGGTAACATCTTTCTATGTTCCCTTCCCAGGTGTCATAAATACAAAATTCTTAAAAAATATTACTGTCTTGTCTATTGGATGCATGGAGCGACTCTTTCTTTTATTTTTTGTCTTTTATTTTTTGTTTAATGTCTTTAACTGCATACAGCTAGATTTTGTAGCATTTATCTTTGTTAACTAACTGCAGATCTAAGGAAATCGAAAACCATATTTGATGTTAGGGTTGTTTGTTATGCACAGCTAAAGTGAACTTTTTTCATACACTTGCGATTAGAATTCACACTAACAACTGGCGACTCTATAAGCGTTTATAATTACGACCGCTATCGTTTTTCAAACCCCTGCATGACTAGTTGCTTCAACCCCTACTGTTTTTCTTCAGCTTCTTTTTTTTCTTTTCTTGATGTTGTTTCTAACCTTTGAAACACTAAAACAGTAAAAATTCTAACTTCTTTGTGTTTCTGGGCCTATTGTGCAGGTGATAGACCTATCAGCCGTAGCTGAGACGACACCTTTTTTCTGAAACCTACTCTCCAGAGTGTCAGAAGTGCAGGTCGCACTTTTCGGGCCAAAAACTGTGACCTCAACCTTTGAGGCATAGAAAAAAGCCAGAAAACCGCGACCTCCGCTGAAAATAGGTCAGAAACTGCAACCTGAACTTTTTGCGCGAAAATTTATGTGATTTTTCTAGGTTTGTCTGGGCTGTTATTTAGGGTTTTCTGGCCTCCCTCTCCTCCTATCTTGGATTTTTACTTACTCTGTTTTACTTGTCGAAGTAGGAACCAAGCCCCCTAGGGCTTGAATATGCTTCCACCTTTTTAGGAAGAGTTTATTTGAAGCAGGTCGTTTGAGATTTCAGTTTTTTCAACCATTTTTTCAGATCTGATCCTATACTTTCAGATCCATTTCAAATTGGTTATTCATCCATCCAAAACACCTCTTTTCAGTTTTGTTTGGTCCTCCTCTAGGGTCCCGTCCGTTTCCCTTCAGGTTGTAGCCTTTCGCCACCTCATTTGCAACACTTTCCCTTGTGGTTTTTTGTTGTTTTCTGCACCTATTTCTAGAAGATATGACCTTTAGATCCCTGTCCCTCCTAAATTTAGATCCATTGGCCATCTTGTGTGTTTTGACTAGATTTTTCCCACCTATAGACTAGTTGTTGGGAAGCCCTCCTCCTTGGGTTTAAATTGATGCATCTTTGGCTGTTTATTTTCTGTCATATTCAGTTTACTTTATTGTTATCTGCATATTTATTTACAGTTATACAACACTTTTTTTATTTTTTCTCTACACACATATGCGTTTAAATTAAAATTAACACACTTATCACATACACGCACACCCTAAGTGAAGAGTGTCTGGTTTACACTGCCAGGCCAAGACTATAACATTGTAATCAATATATCCTGTGCCTCCCTGCCCTTGTTTCGACATTGTAATCATTTGATCCTGCACCTCCTTTCCCTTGTTGGCCTCTCTTCCTTCTATGATCTGTGTTTTTTTTCCATCATTGCGTCCCCAAGGCGTTTATCCCAGAGACTTCTTGGCCTTCATCCTCAGTTTCCGTTAGGAAGACTTACTCCTCCACATAGGTCTCGAGTTAGTCCTCCACCGAGTCGCCATTCCGAATCTTGTTCTGGTTCGTTGGGTTCCCCTTCTGGTTCTATCCCCGGTTCTCCTCCTGTCACCTTCACCATGTGTGGTTCAGGACCTAATGCTAGTGGTAGCCCCGGCCCTAATGTTGGGAATACTACTAGTGGGACTGCAACAGGAACTATCCTGGATTCTCCCTTGCTCCCTTATATGGCAGGCCTCATTCTTCCCGATTTTAGCGAGTTGATCAATGACCCCACACACCATGATCTTGGTTTTCCTGCTATGCCAACCAAGCTCCCTTCAAACATTCCCAAGTTTGAAGGTCTTGCTAGAGATGATCCTACAAACCATGTTCGTTCCTTCCACATGTGGTGTTCGTCTAACTCCATCACCAATGACTCTGTCCATCTTCGGTTGTTCCAGCTTATGCTTACCGGAGAAGCTTCTAAGTGGTATGTCAACTAGACCTCCACCTCTCATACTACTTTTGCGACTCTTTCCAGGGCTTTTCTATCTTACTTCCAGTTTCCCCTTTGTTATGACACGGGTACCGAACTTTTGACCTCTTTCTGTGAATCGTCTGTGACTTGCCTATCTGATCATGTCCAGGAATGGTAGAGAAGAAAGAGCCTATGTCGGGCCCCTACCTTCGAAGACCATGTCAACATGGATTGTTTTCTCAAAACCCTTTTGCCTGTTATTGGAAAAGATGTTGCATCTCATTTCCTTCACACCAAAGAAGCTTCCCTTTATATTGCATTGAAATATGACCTAATCTATGCATATTATGGTTATGTTTATACCGTCTTACCTGATCTCCCTAGACTCGGTGGTGCCAACACACCGGGGGCATCCCATTCCATTGATGGTATCGTTGGAGCCCTTTCTCATTCATACATTCATCCTCCCATGGGTTATGGTTTCCCTCAGGGAGAGGCTAGCTCCTCCAGCACTTTTCCCTCTCCCAGTAGCATGTATCAAGGATACAACATGCCTTCTCCTTTTTCGCAACCTGTTTACCCCAATGTTGCCCAACCTTCTTATTATCTGTATCCACAGCTTGGTGCTCCATCTCTACCATCATTAGCACCTCAGCCTCCCTTGCCTTCTCAAACCCTGCAACAACATCCACCACCCCCCAGGGTCAGGTGTATGCATAGCAGGGTGCGACTAATCCTCATACTTCCAAAAAGAAGAGGAAGGTCAACCAAAACCAATCTGCCCCAGGTTATCCATGACCTAATCCCCAAGGGAATGCACCTAACACAACAACCCAACAATAGGTCACTCAGCCTAGACAGGACAATACTATTCGCACGAATAAACCTTGTTCTTGTTATAGTTTCTACGGTCACTACACCCACGATTGTCCTCTTTTACCTCAGATGCAGCAGATGTGGGAAGCTCAAGTAGCGTCCCGAGGACAGGAAGCCTCCCCTTCGATTCCTCCCAATGCTGCACCTATCCAAATAGTTGTGTTTACTAATCCTTTCCCCTAACAAGGATTCGTGGCTACCCAACCCCCTGAAAATCAGGTGACCACTCAACCTTCTCTGTATGGTACCTTTGATTACCAAATTATCACGATGAAATCTGACTAACCAATTACCCTTGACCTCAACCTTCAGACTCGGTCCTATCAGTACAATAATCCTCCCGCTACGCCTGCCCCTAAGCCACCTTCTTCAAGTCCCTCAAAGCCTCTTTCGACACCCAATGGTCCTTTACTGATCCCTTAGCCTAAGGCATAGGTTCATACCAAGATCCCCAAGGGACCATTACGCCAAAACGCTACTTCTGGTAAAGCTTTCGATTCGTATAATATAGTAGATGTCTTGGCACAATCCCCTACTGCCATGTCAACGCTGGAAGTCCTCCAATCGTGCCGTTCAAAAAGAAAATCTCTACTAACTTCCATGGGTACTGTGGATCCTTCAGAGGATCGTTTGATTGTCATCGAATTTCACCAGTCAGAACATCTTCCCTTCCCTACTTCTGTCGCCTTCCAAATCCCTGTCAAGATCTGAAATACCAACGTTTCCTGTTGTATCATTGACGAGGGGGCATCCAACTATGTAATGTTTGCTTCGGTTTGGAAGCAACTCAGATCTCCTGAGTTGGTCCCTTCCACTATCACCCTCCGAGCATGGGATGGCCACTCTTCCCAGCCCATAGGCTTGTTCCACAATTGTCCTATAATTCTTGTGGGCAAGACTGTTTATGTTGACGTAGAAGTCATTGATGCCCCCTTAGACTACAACATTCTATTGGGTCATAGCTACACTTATGCAATGTTCGTTGTTCCATCTGTGGTCCACCGTAAGATGTGATTTCCTCAAAATGGAAGATTGTCGCTATCGACCAGCTAACATATTACGAATCGAAGTCTCAGACCTCCCCTGAGTCCATCATCTCTTCAGTGGCCAATAAACAAATAGTCAAACCTCTGACCAGTGTTTCACCTAGAGTCTACAAATAATCCTCTTTTCTTGGTTGATTCCCTAGTATTTATCCTCCTATATTTTACCCCAGCTCGTTGAACATTTTCATGATGCAATCATCTCAGTCTGATCTCAAACGGACTAGTTCAACTAGTTAGCAGCCCTGCCCTCCGCAACTTGCTCCTAGAACCTCAACTCAGCCTTCAAGATCCCTCCTCAAGGCCCCTCATCTGCAGCTGGTATTCATGAGCTTATTTACCCTCCTGGCATGGTTCCTCCTAGCCTTAATCACCTCAGAGCTATCATGCATAGCCATTACACCTCCGGTCAGATACCGTTTTTAGCTCCCCCTCCTAGAGTTTTTTCGGTACCTATTATGGCTACCTTATCTCTTCCTAACATGACCCTGGGGATCCCAGTTTGGTACATTGACCCCCCATCCACCATCCCACCTGGTCAGCCCAAACCTTATCTTTCTTTGACCTTGGTCCAACCAGTCACCATGACCCCTCCCTTTGCTTCCGTGCCTCAACCACCTCAACAGGAACCTACTCCTATTACGAAAGCTTTGGGTGAGGGGGGCAAAGCTCGCAAGAAGGAACCTAAGGACAAGGCTTCCAAAACAACCCCTGCTCCTCCTCAGCCTCCAAAGCGTACCACCCATCATGCTTTGTGTGATGTTGTCAGTCATGGCAGCCATACCTGTCTTGAACTACCTTGTATCAATCCCGTGGTTAATGTCGCATTTCCTGATTCTAAGGTCTTTGAAGCCTCTGTTTCTTCCTCAACTACATCCAAGTACCCCAAGGCTATTCACACCAACCACCCCTGTGTTTTGTGTGATCTCCATGGCCATCATACCCACCTTTGTCCCCACCTCAAGCATTACTGCACCTCTTTGGAGGTAGTTCGGGAGCACGAAACCAAACAGAACGAATCTTCCTCCCCAGTTCTCGCACAGTATGCTTCGGTAAAACCTTTGGATATACCTGCTCCCATTGACATTCCTCCTACTGATGTCAAGATGACGGAGCCTTAAACCACCATCCTCTACCTGTCATCATTCATGAGATCCGTGGTGGAAGATCCCTCTGGTACTTCCCCTTCTGTTTCACTTGACCTCCCCTCAGTGATCACCCTGGGCTCAACATCAATGGATCTCTTATCTGCTTGTTCTTCTGTCACTCCATGTGACGATGAGAATATGAACCTTTCTTCTCATGATGATGAGTCAGGTAGCTTCGCCGCACCACATGGTCTTTCTTCCACCATCCACCCCATCTTCTATTACGATGACGACATTATGGAAGAAATCAGCACCCCTCACTTTAGCTATTCCCCCTTACATCGAACCCATGTATTCGAACCACATACACCTTGTGGCCATTACATTGACACACAATGTTTTGGTAATGGGGCACCCATATTTGAAATTCCAGGAGAAGAAATTATCCATAACCCTCATAGTGCATCTAGCCATATCGGCTCTAGTACCATCATTCTTCCATGTTTAGAAGAACCTCTAGAGTCCTGTATCACTTCAGATCACTCTAGGGATGATCCCCATCATCATTCCTTCCTCTTACATCAGCAACCCAGTCCCCTAGACATTGTTGTTGACCAACCTATGTGCTTTGTAAGTGAGAACCAGTTCATTATCTCCAAATCCACTCTTTGGGATAGTGACACCATGTATGCGAACCCAGAAATATAGTCCATTTACTTCATATATGCAGTACCAAAATATATTGGTAATACTCCATTCCATTGCTCGAACTACATCTTTCCATTCTTCCCATGGAAGATAACCATAATGTGAAAAAATGGCCAAACACATCATAAAAATGTGTTTAGATTCCCTTTTTCTAAATATATTTAGCATGACCATAACATGCTTCGGGCACCTATGCCCCTCATCCATAAAAATCCCAGCTCTCAGCCAAAAATAGCACTGAAACTCCTTTCTCTAACCGGTCACACTTTTCAGGTCATTTCCTGGGACAGGTCATAGCTTTTTGCCTAGTACCTGCTAACCAAGTCATAGTACAGACCCCAAAAAATGTGACCTCGCCTGTTCATGAGCTATGTGTGCCTAAATTGAAGTTTTGATCCCCTTAATTGAAACAATATGGTTAGGCCTCTTATCTGCAACTAACGGATCTTGATTCCATCAGTCAGTTTGTCTGCTACGATCATAGGGTCTTCTCTCCTCACTACATTCACCATAGCTACACATGTAAATGAATCAAATTGGAAGTAAAATGCCTTATTTAAAGGTAAAACCTAGATTTTTCTTTGGCCAATTATGACCAAATTGTAGCTCAGTTTGAAAAACCCTCAGTACTGTTGGAAGGCTCTCACCAAGCTCTCAAATGGGTATCCTTTAGTTTTTTTTATTTGATACTTCACCTTGACGCATTTTTTCCAGGAAGGGTCACTTCACCACTCCTAAAAATCGAATTTCTCCACTTGTAACACGTGTACTTGGGGCACCACTTTTCCTTCATACTTTTCCATGATCGTGTCAATCTTCATCGCAAGTAACCATCTTGTAGTCATGTTTTTATGGTCCCCACTGGGCCTATTCTATGTGGCAGCATCATCGAGTCGCCCTTGTTTAGAGCATTTGAGTTGAGTCATCATTGCTTTCATGGAGTCTATCCCGAGTCCCTTTGTATACCGCTATAGTCCTCCATCCTTCATTTCTTTGTCCCTCTCTCGTGTCACACATTTTTTCCTTCAGTCATACTATCCCCTATCCCCTCTAGTGTTGAGTCAGTAGCTGTCAGGTCATCCATGCCCTTTATGCTCTAATAAGGGAAGTCGTCCGCCTGCTACTCAATACCACCTCATTCCATCATCATCCATAGTGTTAGTCTATCAGTCGATCTACTATTTATCTTGTGCCTTAGTTGAGGATCCCTTATTGCCTCACCTATGGCAGACCTCCTTCTGTCGACATTAGATTATTCATTCCAAAAGACTCATCTAGAGGGCAATGTACATTGGTTCCAGCTTCCACTCTTTTTCGGTGCCTCATATCAAGCAAATGGACTCTCTATTGCCCTTTGACTTGATTGTTTCTCAAATCCAACTCCTTATGGCATGATCGAGATCCGTATACTTGATGGTTCAGTTATGCAACATATTGTGACGTTGATTCCTAGGTGTGTGTGAGATGTTTCAGACCTCATGAGTGGGTGGTCCTTCAAGTAGCCCCCCACTTGCCCGGATGACCTCTCTACTATATCCTTTAATGTAGCTCCATAGATTTGATGGTTCCAGCCTTAGTTGCTTGCAGCGCCTTTTAGTTTTCATGTATCATTCAGATTTTCATAGCACTTTCCTGTTTTATAGGGTCTCTTTGGTTGTACTTATATCTCATGTACTCATATATTATTGTATAATTCCTGGTTGTTTTCCCAAGCACAATATGTATGTGGGATCCATTATCATGTTTTATCTGGCCCATGTTTATGCCATCATGTACTATATAGTTCAGTCCCTTGTTTTCTGGACACATTATTCTTTGTACTTTGTTATCTCGGCAGACATAGGTATGCCTCCCCCGCCTCATGTAAAACAGGTAGTCACTCATAAAAGATAATTGTCACACCTGTAAGTCTCGCCTCCTCGGCGTATTTTCCTCTAGCGCTTTAGTATAACTTATATTTCTCTCTCTCTGATTCCCCATCCGGTGTCTAGTGATTGATTTCTTACAACCTACTTCGTTCATACGATTAGCTCCTAATGCTCGCACGCTGGGGGGAAATCTGTTACACCAATTTTTGGTCATCTAACATGCTACTATTAGATGGACCAAAGTACACCATGTAAGACCAATTTTACCCTAGTAAAATTTCTTTCACTATGAAAAATAACCTAGTAATCCATAATTTATTAAGTTTTTTATGGTCTAAACAGGAAACCCCATGAGGAAATATTGAATAAATCCCTATTTTTTTGGTTTTCCTCAAGGAATAATTAATTAAACCACAGTTTAATTAATATTCCTGGTCATATTTGACCCAAAATAGGAATATTAATTAGATAAATCACTATTTATCTCATTATTTTCTTGGAATAGTTATTTAAAACATTATTTAAATAATATTCCTTGTTAAATTTGACTAAATCATTTATAAATAATTAAATAAATCATTATTTATTTAATTATTACTCATCGATAGTCTTAAAATAATAAATAAATAATTTATTTATTTATTATTTACAAATAAAGGGATTTGACCACATTCAAATTATTTTTCCCTCCAACAAAAATAATAAAATATTCCATAAAAGTTGGATCTAGATTTTGTTAATAATATTTTAATTATGCACCAATATCTAGACTAACTCAATACTTTGTTATAAATAGAAGGGTTTTTCCATTCATTCACTACCTATTGTTGCATAAAGATCACTCTAGATCTATACTTTTGGTCTGACTTTGATCCTCCATGATTGTCATATTTTTCTATCTTTTTGCTTGTGGAATCCCCTAGAGTTCCATTTTTTTCTGGGTTTTCTACACCATCAAGAGAGAGAGACCTTAGATCTGAAGCACTAAGGGCATACAAGAACCAGGGAAAATTTTAAGGATGGCAGTTTATCTTAAGTTTAGAAACCTTGGCGAATCTTACTAGTCCCCAATATGTAAATCGTAAAAAAATTGATGATATTTTTGGAAAAAGCATGGAAAATTAGCCCACCTGCGAATATTAGCGCCTAAAATTTTTCTTGACAAGAACCCATCCCATTGAGGGGAACTGGTAACATCTTTCTATGTTCACTTCTCAGGTGTCATAAATACAAAATTCTTTAAAAATATTATTGTCTTGTCTATTGGATGCATGGAGAAACTCTTGCTTTTATTTGTTGTTTAATGTCTTTAACTACATAGATATGGATTTTGTAGCATTTATCTTGGTTAACTAACTACAGATCTAAGGAAATTGACAACCATCTTTGATGTTAGGGCTATTTTTTATGCACAACTAAAGTGATATTTTCTCGTACACTTGCGATTATAATTCACAATAACACATATTATGTAGGAGAAGGTAAAAAAGGCCTTAAACATCTAGAGGGATTATAGTGCATTCTTATTAGGCCCTCGACCTGTAGATGGTCGATAGAGTTGAGTTGGACTTATAGGGTCGAGAGGACCTTTTGTCGGAAAGAGAACTTCTTGTGGAGGAGAAGGTTAGGTAGGCCTCAGACCTATGGAGGGTCGATATGGCCTAGTTGGGCTAAGAGGGTTGAGAGGGTTTAGCAAAACCGAGAGGGCATGTGGTGGTTAGCAAGAGCACAAAGATGTGCAGAAACATGAGATATTGAGAGATATATTCTCCCAAGTAAGAAAGATATTTGCACGAGTAATAATGTAATTTTTTTTTAGTGAGATACCCAGTTATGTTAGGTATGAGGAAAGAACACAAAGAAACAAAGGAGAGCAATATCATCCATGTCGAGGAGAAATTTAGGACTTGATCCATTGGATGATATCCATGGTAACTGTTGTATATTTAAATTAATTGAGGACCATTATTCTCGTAATGGAGCCCGAATAGGTTCTGAGAATAATTTAATGAAGAACTATTGATTGGGAAAAAAATGTGTGTAATATGTCCATGTGCATGATCTAATTTCTAGTTTTAAAGTTTTTGTTGTGTAAAATTTAGGCACATCAATGTGTTTTAGTTGATTAACTAGGTTAACTTTAATCTGATATTGTTACTAAATTAAGTATGTGTGTTTGTGCACTAATTCTAGGGCCCAAATATCTAGCATGGTATCAAAGAATGGTTTCTAAGAAGGGAAATTGGATCTAATATTTCGATAGGTGATAGCTGTGAGAGGGAGTTGTAGGAACTATTACATGTAGCAACAATGTTTTGAATACCCATTCTAGGAGAGTTTGCTAAGTAGGAAAGACTTATTGTTTTGTATTTGAAGGGCAGGATCAACAAGCCTAGTGATACATGTAAAAGATCATTCACACGAGGAGTTGTAGAAAATTTCATCCTAGTACGTAGATAGAGAGAAATGGATGAGAGATTCATTCATCACATGTGATAGGATATTGAGAGGAGATCAACACAAGTGAATGAGAGATTCATCATGATCTAGGTGTGAAGGTTTTGTGAAGAGATATGACCTTAGAGGGGTTTAGTAAGGGTCATATTTTCTCCTATGATAGGAGAGTGAACGAGAAGGAAAGACTAAGATGGTCAGAGGGCCAAGATAGCTAATGGATATCCAAGAGAAAAAATTGGAGTGAAGGTCAAGCATAGACCTTGAGGCCTGAGAAAGCATGTGATCTAGAGTTAGAGGGAGTCAAGCTTCAGAGGAAGTGAGAAATATTATGAGGGAGTCGTCAATCTTAAAAGAATTTAATAGCTCATAGGAATACACACTTCAAATTTAGATAGTTATGAGATTTCCATGTAGGTGGGAGAGAGTAGAATTCCAAGAATCATGAAACGAGAAGGCCATGCATATGGGAGAGAGTAGTCTTGAAATATTGTATCATGGTACAAGATGGTCATGCAAGATGCTTAATACCAAGAGGATATCTTTGAAGAAGGATCCCTATCATACAACTGGAATTGATTCTGTGGCATATAGAGTAGTTGTGGTAGTGGATCAAGGGTAGAATTATGGTTACAAGTTCAAAGGAACAACCACTTCAAGGTGGTGTTGTGAGAATACATCCCTTCATAACAGGTATTTTGTTTTTTGGGTAGCATCAAGATTATTATCACATGTGGGGAAATTAGGCTAAGTGATGGGGCTTTACACACGTAGCCCATGGTATTTGGATGACCCATGGTAATGCACCATTTAGAAAAGTATAAGTACAAGGGTGGATGATTCATTCTTATGGTTAGAAAGACAACATCTTGTGGAGGAGAAGGTCAAGTAGTCCTTAGACTTATGGAGGGATGAGAGGGCATGTGTTTGGTAAGAGGTAATTTTTTGGAGGAGAATGATGAGTATGAATCTGACCTATGGAGGACCAAGATGGACTTTTAAGTAGGCCTTGGACCTGTAGAGGGTTGGGAGGTCCAAGATGGGATGAGAGGGCTGGGTAGGGCTAAGAGGGTTGATAGGGTCGAGCAGGGCGAAGAGGGACAAGAGGGACAATAATGTTGATAAGGTTGAGAGGGTTGAGAAGGATGGAAGATCTTAGAGGTTTGAGATGGACAAGACGAAAAATAAGGCATGTGGTGGTTAACAAGAGCATAAAGACCCTAAGGGGAACGAGACATTGAAAGAGAGTTTCTCTCAAGTAAGCAAGATATTTAGATGATTGATATTGTAGGTTTTTTGTGAGTGAGATACTTAGTTTTGTTAGGCCTGAGGAAAGAGCATAGAGAAGAAAAGAAGATTTAGATAAGCCAGATAAAAGACATATCTAGGGCTTGATCACCTTATATAATATCCAGGGTAATTTATGTATATGTAAATTCCTTGAGGGCCAAAATCTAAGTAAGAGATCCTAATTAGGTTCCAAGAAGAATTTAATGAAGAACTATTGATTCATTAGAAATTGTGTGTAATATGTTCATGTGCATGATGTAATCGTTAGTTTCAAAGTTTCCGCAGTGTTAAAGTTAGACACATTAGTGTGTTTCAATTAATTAATTGAATTAATGTTAATATGAGACTGTTACCATGTTTGGTGTGTGTGTTTGTGTGCATTGATTCTAGTGCCAAAAAATCTAACAAATTATCCTTCAAGAATTTTTGAATTTTTGAATTTTTGAACTATTGATTCTCATTTCTACTTGCTTCAGTGTCACACTATCGTGGTGGAAAAAAATTCAAGATAAATAAGTAAGGAAGTTACCTTTTTCTTGATTCTTTCATTGATGAATTTTAAACCTCATCTCAAATTTGTGTGAAGTTAATCATATTTTCATCTTAGTAAGTAATTTTTTAACTAGTTCAATTTTAAATGATGTGGCATTGAACCATGTACCCTCTATAGGTCTCTTTTATTTCATGGTTCTACAAGAGATGAGTACATGTATGTGTAAGTATTTGAAGAATCAAATTATCATTTTAGGGTTTGACATCATAAGGTGTGTATGAGGCTACCATTTCCTTCAACCTTTGTTCTTAGAAACATTATACACATTACATATGACCTATGGCACCACACCAATTTTGCATTCTATATTGAGGTATTTTTTACTTTATTTTGATTTGTTAAATCTTATTTTGAGATATCGTGAATAATCATCATAGTGCTCGAATAAGGATCTTCAAAACTTTATTTTCAAATGTTCAATTTTCATGTTCAGAAAATTAAGCTTCTTCTACTTACATCCACTATTCCATCCTTTACGAAACCAATCCATTTATTTTCTTATCAAGTTGTTATTATTATTGGATTTGGCTTTAAATTTGAATTAACCATTTTATTTTAAAGAGCTTGAATGATTTGAATTATCGTCTAATTATTAGATTTTTTTTTGATAATTTAAATACAATCTTAAATTTTAACTATATAGAACAAGTATATTATTAGTTCGAATGACATAATTCCCATAATTTAGTCAATCATGATAAGAACTCATGCTAATCTTAAATATATTTAAATTATTAATAATGATGGATATGATAAAATAATTTAATTTGAATATTTATATAATTTTTTGAATTTTGTTTGTCCATGAGGTCTTGGATAGACGGTGATTGGGTACTATATTAAGGCACTCCTTGATGTGAAGTCGCTTGTTCAATTCCCCATCCCGATCTAGGTGATATATTCGACATGATGAAGAAGTAGTCATTACAAGCTTACAAAAACAAAATCTTTTAATTTTGTTTATTGTTCCATGGGGGAGCTCAATTGGTGATCGCTATATTATGAAGTAATACATAAAGCATGAGATTCAAATTTCAAAAGTTCAAAGTTTAAATACTTGTGGGTCAAACCAACAAAAAAAATATTTAAACTTCATTTATTTTATCTCTTTTATTTTATATCATTTTTAATATTTAAATTTACATTTCTAATCTATATAATATTCTTAATTTGTAATATTTAGATTTACTTTTCTAATTTATCTATTATTCCTTCTTTTAATTGTCTTATTTCCATTAATTCATATTTTAAAATATAAAATATTTCTTGCTACTATTGAGGTCTTCCATAAGGGAAACGAGACCACCAACAGTAAAGACAAGGCTTAAGTTTGTAGTGCATAACCAAAACTATTACTGTGTCTATAGTCCAACTAATACAAAAAAGAAAAGAAAAAAATATTATTTTGCATTCATATTCACCACCAATGGTGAGAATGATAGAGGACATAAGTTGTTGGTTGGAAAAACAAAACCCAACTCCAGAACCAAGAAACTAAATAACCTTTGAATACAAAACAAAAATAAAAATCTTTAGGAAACTAGAGCCATCAGAATTCATCGGAGGATAAATCTAGACTTCGAGCATAGGGGCTTCACTCAATGAACCTTTGAAATATAATGTGTGTTCGCGGCATACTAAAAAATACCCCTAATTTGACTACATATTTTAAAACACCTCTAAAAATCACATTAATTAACCCCATACCAATACAAACACAATACACCTTCCAAATTAAAACAAACCCTACAATCACTAGATATTGTAGGTATCTATTTTTTCATTAAAATTTTTTGTACCCCTTTATATTTTTCATTAACTTTGAGCTCCATTTTTTATACCCACCAATATAAAAACCCTTTATCCACTTTATATCCCCGAATATATTATGCCATTTTTTCCTCAATATATATCCATTAATACGAACCCATGTGGTATGGTATTTCTCCCACAATGAAGCCCCCATGAGCTAGAGAAATGTTGTTACGATCTACAGTAAGTTGGTTGTCATTTTTCTAGAGCTTTTCTAGATATGTGTGCAAGAGATTTTGGATGTGTTGGATGTCGTTTAGGAATACAACGATATCAATGGAGTCCTCTCTCAAGAACCTGATGCAACAACATTTTCATCTGAAAATAAAGCATAATCAAATGCAAGTATTGGGTGGAATGACCCCAAACATTTCATGTGCTCAAGAATGAATGAATGTTTGTCTCCAAGATTTTTGAATCTGATTACACATGTTTTCCTTGAGTTTCTCTTGTTTCAAGGTCATGGATTTCTTCTTGGATATGAGAAAGAGTGGAGGAGTGGAATAAGGTTGTATCAAAATGATCTTGAATTCAAACTCTATACCTATTATTTGGATTATGTGCACCATATATCCATCTAGTGTGCATGTGTTAGCATGGCATAGTGTCTGACAGAGAGGAATTTACACCCAAATATAATATACACACCAATAGGAGATGACAGAAAGTGTTATAAGGAGAAACCTACAGAATCAAGACCAAGAAACATAGATGAGAATGGACTAGAGAGAAGGATAAAATGAATATCTACAATAGGTGGAGTGAATAAGTGCAAAAAAATAAACATGATTTAACAAGAGGAAAAAATCATTTCCCATTCAAGTGAACATGAGAGACTCCTTCATGGGGAACTGAAAGAGATATCCACCGAACAAGAATTTAAAAAACCTATAGAACTTAAGACAAACTAAAAAAGACCATAGGGATACACAATGAGATGATCTCCCAAATGGAGGTCAAATACATTCAAGAAAATCCAATTGCATGAAAAAATCATTGGGTCGACATAGAAATATTTCCAGCAACATTGATTAACTGTTTGAGAAGATCGTGAAATTGGTGATAGATTTGGGTTGAGAATGGAGGGCTCGAACCTTACCTCAGTCTCATCACCTTCACCCAAACTATATTGGGAAAAAATATCACATTCTTTCTACCGACCCCTCATGCTTTACTGATAACCTCTTGCTCACCTTTGAAACAATTCTTCTACAATGTGGAAAAATTACCACAATAAACCATCTGAGAAGTCATAAAGTCCAAGGATCATGTAAATGCATGGATCTGGTTGGCCATAACCTCCCATAATTTAAATCCTAGGGCAACCATGGGGTGGCCAGCCTACCACTCATTAGTCGAAGCACATCTTCCAATATCATAATCAATTTTTGATTGCTAACTAATATAAGATCACTCAAATGATACATATATTAATTTCAATCATCATTGTCACATGATGAGGCCGCTTAACGAAGATCATTTCGATAGCCTATATTTGCTAAAAAAATCCTCTACATTGTTCCCTAATTGTTGAATGTGAGATAGAAGAAGGTCGGGTAGTGAAGGCAACAAAGATTTGATTTACTAAATAAATTTTCTAGTTTCTCGCTACGATTAATATTATCTAATGAAGAACCATTAATAAGGAATTTAAGAGTGTTGATGACTAATTTAGAGTATTGTTCCACTTGAAGCTTCACAAACCTATGCATGATAGATAATAAAATGCCTTCTTCTAGCGTGAATATTTCAGTTGCATTGTTACTGTTGATCCCATAGGTTCCAATAAAGTACTAGGTTTTTTTCCTCCCTACTTTGGAAAATCCCTCCATAGCTAATTATACTAGGATTTCCATTTGAAGCTCCTTCAAAATCTAGCTTGATAAATTCCAAGGGGGTGGGGGAGTAGGAATCAAGCATGACAATAGAATTTTAATTAGGGGGAGAGATGTGGGGGGAAGGTGATGAAGGGGAAAATATATTTTTTCATAATTGAGGATTCATGGAGATTAGCCTTGCAGTCTTGATTTTCCTAACAAGTGGAGAGGATCATTTCTTGAATTTGAATCAATGTATTTTTCTAGACCGTTTATTCTAGAGCTTTAACTTACTTGAATATTCTATTGTTTCGTTCCTTACATATAAACCAAAGGAGAAATCACAACACCAATTACCAAGCTCTATTAACGACTCATTTTTCAAAAAAAACTAATGTCCACTAAGTTATTGTTTCCTTAAATCCAACGTTTCTTCTATTCATTTGACCAAAAAGTATCAACACTTTTTTCCACAGAATATTTTGCAAAAGAGCATGACTATAGGAGGTGTTCCAAATCTTCCTCATAAGATCTAAAGAGAACAAATATGGAAGGTACCTAGAATCCATTGAACCCAATTATATCCTAGGATATCACCCTTGTTCGACACACCAACCATAGAAATATGACAACTTTGGGCCAAATATTGTACACCTAGATTTTACATTGAACCACTGGTCTGGGAGAGAGTTGTGGTCGTCATATAGAGAGTATCCTTCTTTAAGGGTGAACATGAACTTAGAATTTTATCCCCAATGTAGAATGTGAGCACCATGGGAGACTAGGGTTTTCTGATTATGTAATTTTTTGAATACATTTTCCATTGTTTCAAGGGATAAGGTTCTGTCCAATCTATTCTTTATTTCCACTCTCTCCATTTTGTATTACTATCTTTCTGTTTCCAATATTCTGAGACTGTATGTGGGTTATGGATATTGTTGAAAACTATGAATTCCATCAAAGCCTGAATATTGGATAGCATAGAAAATTGTTGCCAAGAATCAACCCAAAATAAAGATGTCTTCCCCTCCTGGATTCTCGAGAAGGAGTGGCACTAAATAATTTATTTATTTTTTCATGTTAGGTTCTAAATTGATGAACCATTAGGAAAGAAATATGAATGAAGAATTATCAAGTGGATTTTATTGGTAATGTAATTTCTATTCAAAATTTTGCACCATAATTCCTAACCCCTTCAGATCCACCTCCACATAACTTCACCCCAAGAACATTGTTAAGGAATTTAGACTCTCTAAGGCCCATGCCCTAGCTAGATTTGGAGTGAAAATATTTTCCCATGCCACCAATGACCACTTGCGTTCTTTGTTTATCTCCCTCCCATATAAAATATCTATAAATATTTTGAATGGTGTTGAGGGTTCATTTTGGTGTGCTTATAACCGAAAGCAAGTAGGCTTGCATAGCTTGGAGAACTGATTTGAGGAGCACTAAATGTCTAGCTTGATTAAGGTAAAAAAATGTCCAGTGCTTGATATTTCGAGAAAAATAAGATAATATGGACTGTTATTGTTTTGAGAATTTAGAATTATTTATGAAGGAGAACCTAGGTATTTAGTTGGAAGAGAGCCAATTTGGAATCCCAACAATTGACCTAGGTGTTCCTACAATGTCAAGTTAGTATTAAAGAAAAAAATTGAGATTTATTTTCATTAATAGAAGTACTTGAAGCTACCATGAAGTCTCTAAAAATATGATGAAGTGCTTTGACCTCATAAATAGTAGGAATGTTGAAAATCATGACATCATCCATAATTTTTTTATGGGACATTGGAATATCTGCTCTGAAAATAAATAAGCCTTTAAGTTTTCCTTGATTTATAGCCACTTTGATATCTCTTCCGAGAACCTTAGGTAGTACAATAAAGAGGAAGGGGGAAAAGGGGACCACATTGGCAAAAGCAATGGGATGGATTAAAAGTAGACTTCGAAGATCTATTGAGGAGGATTGAGAAGGGGGAGGATATCATGGATTGATACATTAAATCCATTACTATGAGAATCTGAAAGCACAAAACACGTTGATAATATAGGCCCAAATCAGTGTATCATAGGATTTTGATAAGACCACTTTGATTAACATCCCTAACTTCTTGGATATTTTGAGTGAAAGCATTGTTTCATTAGCCACTATAATTCCATCCAAGATTTCTCTACATTCCAAAAATCTTGTTTTCTCAAGAGATATAATTGAGGATATAAATGGTTTGATATGATTGACCATGATAGTGGATATCACTTTATAAGTAACATTGTAGAGGGTGATTGGTTGAAATCCAATGGCTTCATTAACTTTATCCTATATTGAAAGAAAAGTGATTAAGGTGGCCTTTAAACCTATATTGATAGATTGAACATGTCTTGATTCCCCTTCCAATGCATGGAACTCTGAAACTAAAAATTTCCAAAAATCTTGAATGAAATTAGAGGTGAACTCATTTGGACCTAAGGCCTTAATTTTTAGCATAGAAATAAATTCCTCTTGTAGTTCCATGAAATAGATTCCCCTCATGAGAGTGTCATTCAAGGTTGTCTAGACAATAAACGAGGTATGCCTAGTTGTTTTATAAATCATAGCTCTACACTAAAAAGGAGTTTCCAAGATGAGGGATTGATGATAACAAGCTAGCTCCTATTCCAGCTCCACATAGGGAATGAGGCAATCTCTATCATTCATGTTTAGAGAGAATATCTTGTTGTTATGGCAATCATGGATCCTGAATTTATGGAAGAACTTGGTATTTATTTATACTTACTTTATCCATCTTATTTGAGTTTTATGTTTCCATAGAATCTCTTCAAATATCTTCCTATTTCCTACCCTCTTAAAACTTTGTGAGGATCCTACCTTCTTCTACACTAAGATCCTCTGAACTAACTTCTAGAATGATTTGTTTCATTTTTCATTCCAAAGCCTATTTATCTTTGAATATGTTACCAAATTCCAACTGATTCTAGTATCAAATTTTGGCTTTGAAATATTCCAGCTTCGGATGGAAATTATGCATTAGGTTACACCCTTGAATATTAAATTCATATCACCAAATATCTATTGTAGATAAGAAGGAAGGGTATCGGAGAAAAGAACTCTCCAAGAAAAAGTGGTGGTTGTGGGGATTTTCCTTGAGATCTCACTTTAAACGAATATGCCAATGGTCCAAGCAAGCACTTGAAAGGATGGTTCCTTCAACAAAGATATCATTCTAAAACAAGTATTCTGAAACTATGAAGTGATCTAATTTATTAGAAATTTGATGATTACCTCCTCTTTAATTATTCCATGTGAAGTTCCCATTCACCATATCTAGATATGCCACCTTAAGCTACTCAAGAATTGTTGAGAATTGAAGAGAAATATCCATTAGTTGTCGTACCCCTCCTTTTTTTTCTTCCATATATTTAATTATATTAAAGTCTCCCCCCATAATCTATACCTCCTCATAATGAAAATTTCTAATGGCTGCCAAATTTAGAAGGAAACTAGGCTTGTTAATGAGTATGCAAGGTTCATATACTGCCATGAGGCATCTTGCCTCCCAAGATCCCAGTAATTGTAAGTGACCAGAAATTATTCTTGAAGTGATCAACTAATTGGAGCATAGGATTTCTTGTGGCTTCCAAAGAACTACCAAGCCCCCCACACTCTCTTTTGTGTCAAGGGTCATGAATTCACAACTACACCAACATTTTTTTGCTATCTCATTGAGCTTTTCACTAGATTTTTTTTTTTCGTGAACTATCGTGAATGAGGGGTTCTCGTTTCTTATCCTATCTCTCAAGAGCCATTTCTTTCATTTGTTTTTAAGGCTGCATATATTCCATGAAATAACCTTCACTAGGAAAATTATTTGAAAGAGTAAAACACGTAAGAAAGAGTCATGATCTGTCCTAAATGTTTACCAGATTATCCCTTACCAATTTAATTTATTTTGTGGTTGTTCTCCTTCCTTCAAACCTTTCTTATTTAACCATATTGGCTTGATCTTGATAGTCTACAGTTTAAATTCCTAGACCCCCACTGGAGGAACCTATATCTACTATTGGATCCTTCAACTTGTCATTCACCTGGATGTATATTTGGTGATATATTTCTTTTTATGGGTTGAAATAGGGTTGGGATCCTTCAACTTCCATTCCTCCAGATATTTCAAGAGGGTATGTCCATATTTACCCAATTTCACTATCTCCTCATCTATTTTTCTACTGATAGTTCCAGTTACATTTCCTCCTCCTTAACGATGGGGGTTGGAGTTTCTTCTTGGCGGATGGATCAAGACTTGAAGGGATCCTTGTTGGGCTCAATTTGGATGATATCCCCACGAGTAGGCTATTCCTTAATCTACTCTGCAAGGGCTAATAATTTCCTTACAATTAAGTTTCGTGGAGTTTGAATCCATCATCTTCCCTTGTTCATGTGAAAAGCCTTTGGATATGTTTGTTGTGTTTATTTATTTGATTCATCTTGGAGTAGCGAGAATTATCTTAATAATTTTCCACACTTGTGGCATAGGAGCCACTATAATGGAACATTTAGTTTAGGTTTTGGTTCCAAGACTCATCATAATATGATATCTCTATGGATTCAGGTAGTGGTTGTGAGATGTTCATGTAGACACATATGCAAGCGTAGGAGATGTATCGACTTGTCTTGGTCACTTCTGAAATCTTCTCAAAAGAGCCCATAACATTCCAAATTCCATCCAAAATATCAAGATCCCGAAATTCCTTGGGAAATGAAAAGAACCACACCCACACAAGAGTTGTCGGAATTTCTCTTTGTTTGTGCAGTATATTTCTTCCCAGAATCTCATGATTAGGCCTGCATTGTAGAAGAAGTATGGCCCATTTTCAAAGACTTTCATTATTCTTCCATATTCTTAAAAATCATAATGAAGGTGGCTTAACTTTCTATGTCCCAACTTTCTTATTATTAGTTACACACGTAATAAAAAAAGCTCATCTTCACTTTGTTTAAGCTAGATGTCTCTTCATTTCCTTTTTGCATTGATAACCATGAGTGTTGATAATTATCTTTTCTATATTTGTCTTATTTTTAAAATTTTATTTAGAAGAGTTGAACCAATCATTTTGGATTTATGGGGACCTCGCTTTATTAACCAATATCTCATTACATTCATTAAGAAAGAAGGTTTAAAATTGTGAAAAGTAGAACCAATATATTGTAGTTATTGAGAGGAGAGATGTGGGTAAGGGAAGGCTATATGTATTTGGGGTATAAAAAGGGGTACTTGGAAAAAAGGAGATATCTATTAAAAATAGAGGTTATTTTTATTATAAAAGTGTATTAAGAGGGGGGTTACAAAAAATTATTTTTGATTTTTTTCATCAATATTTAGTATGATTAGAGTTTTTTAGTATCGCACAAATGTAGGTGTTATGGAATTGATTAGTTAAGTAAAGACTCAATTCTTGGAGCTTCCTTGTTATACTCTCTTTCATCTCTTTGTGTTGACCTTCACTGTAGATTTTTTTTTGAAAGCCCCCCTCTCTTCTTCACACCCTGTTAGACAAGAATTCTTATGAACAAATTTGAGATAGTGTCTCCAATCTACCCTTTTCAAAAAATGGTACACCATTATTATAAGTGTTAAGATTAAATACATAAATGAAAAATCTCTATTTATACTCCAACAATGTAAATGTATAAAATAGAGATTATTAGAACATATCATGTGAGCCTTTTTCCACAAGGTAATATAACACCCTAAATATGTAGCAATTATAAATCCCACACTATCCTGCAAGATCAACTCTAACACCTGGTACAATGAAAAGAAATACCTCAAATTACCATAAACAACCTGAATGTATTAAAAATAAAAATAAAAAATGCAATGAAACATGTCATTAGACCTTTTGCAACAATGTAATAAAAATAATATAACATAGTGTACATGAAGCAATTGTAAAGCCCACACAATTCATGAAATCTCAAATCCAATATCTAATGTAATAAAATAATATAACACAGTGTACATGAAGCAATTGTAAAGACCACACAATTCATGAAATCTCAAATCCAATATCTAATAAAATGGATGGAAATTCCACAAGTTACCAGAAGCAACCTTACGGTCAAAATGTGTAACTAGAAGTGGCCATAGATGTCGACAGAGCTATCATTCGTGATTCTACTTTTATTCGTCTTTTGATGGGAAGTAAGTTGCCTAGTCTTGCTCTTCCAAGAAGGTGAATAAAGAAGCAAATACACCCATTAGTTTTCTTGTTTGTAAGGAAGTAATGAACAATATTACCATGGCCATTATTATATTCGATTTTCCCTTTATGTCATATAATTCGGTGGAAAGTTAGTCAAACAACATAGCCACCATGTTGTACGAAGGGAAACGTCATGAAGAGAAACATGCTTTTGATACAACATTTGTGGGGAGAGTCATGGCACGACCGTTTTTACTAATGTGACCCTATCAATTTATTAGAAAAATAATGTACAAATTGTCAAATCCTTAGAATATGTTCAATATGAGTGTGTCCTTGATTATAGAGTGATCAAATACAAGAATGTGCTCTCACGAATCAAAGGAGACAAATTTGAGTGTACATTATGCGTGTAAAGGGAAAGTTGTCGAACTAAGTCATAACTTGACCACATTCATTTTCATTGGGATTGTGAATGAACGAAGTGGTGGGTAGCCCTTGGAAATTAGGGTACTTATATGGTGGTCTAGTTAGTTGTATAGGGTGAAGCAAACGCCACATCACAAGATCTCGTAGACAAAACATTAATGACATCCGTTTCAAGTTCGAATTTAATCTCGTAAAGGAGTTAAAGGTTCAAAGCACCATGCATAAATGATTGATTGCATATCATGTGGCACGCAATATATCGCATGACTATTACAATTATTTTAAAAATATTAATCATGGATGGAAAGTGAGTAGTTGTTGGATTCCATCTCTTCACTCTTTGTAGTAGTTCTTTTCTTTGTGTTTTTATGTTTTTGGTATTTATTTATTTTATTTTTATTTTTATTTTTATTTATTTATTTATTATTTATTTTTATTTTTATTATTATTTTGTTTATTTTATTTTTCTATTTTATTTATATTTATTTATTAAAATAAAATACAAATAATCTATTTTTATTTTATTTTATGTTATTTTAATTTAATTTTTATGAAATATTTGTATTCATTCATGTATTTATTTAATTATTTATTTTATTTTATTTTATTTATTTATAAATTATTTAGTTTTAGTTTTTAACTTTGACTTGAATTTTGTGATTTTTATTTTACTTTTTAGTGGGACTTTTAATTTTTAGTTTTATTTTTATTGTTATGATTTAGTCCTTCTTCTCCTTTTTTCTTGTTTCTAATTTTATTCTTTCATATATATTTATTTATTTATTTTATTTATTGATTCTATTCTATTATTTTATTTATTTTTTATAATTTATGACTTTGACTTGAATATATTTTTTAATGTTGATGGTTGTATTTTTGACCATTTTTAATATTAGTAGATTTTTGGCTTCTGTGATCCATCAATAAATTATGAAGAAATCTTTCAGTAATAATCACATTATCATGAACAAAGTCAACGCGTTTCGAACCAACCAGTGTGGTTCATCATCAGGACTAGGTGAGAGATCAGATCAGTCGTTAAGTTTAAATAGATGTAGGAGATGTAAAGAAAACAGTTATAACAGTTAATTTGACTATGAAATCCAAAACGGTTAGTTTTAATAATTAAAACAAAATAATAAAAATTAAAATTAAAATTAAAACTAACCGTTTTGGATTTCATAGTCAAATTAGTTGTTATAACTGTTTTCTTTGCATCTCCTACATCTATTTAAACTTAACGACTGATCTGATCTCTCACCTAGTCCTGATGATGAACCACACTGGTTGGTTCAAAACGCGTCGACTTTGTTCATGATAATGTGATTATTACTGAAAGATTTCTTCATAACCATTTTTAATTTTTAATATGGCTAGTTATATTTTTTATTATTTTCAACTGTTTTTAACTCTTTGGGGTTTTGACCATTGCTTCTCACTTCTTAGTTTAAATATGCAAGTTAGATCAGCCAATCCTCATTATCCTGATGATGAATTACAGTTGGTAGTTCGAAACGCGTCGGTTCCAAAATATATTATGTGATTTCTCGGAAGATTTATATTTAAAATATTAATCATATTAATAATACTTTAAAAATATTAAAAATATTTGTGGTTAAATATAACTTAAAAAAAACATGATGTTTTACTAATGCATATATTTATCTAATTAATCATGTATAAAAAATTTATTAGTTAACTTTAACTTAGAAAAAAAAATTACACATCTTATTATAAAATGGATCATTTTAGTAAATAAAATTTGTTTTTATATAAATGAATGTTATAAATAAGAATGAAGAATTTATCATGGAGGAACTTATTAGAAATGGAATAATCTCAAATGTCTAAAAAATTGGTGGGTGGGGAGTCATGTGAATCTAATTTTTTAAACTAATTAAAAGTAATGGACCATTTTGCTAAATAAAATTTGTTTATATATAAATGATTCTTATAAATAATAATGGGGAACTTATCATGGAGGAACTTATTAGAATTGGAAAAATCTCAAATCCTTGAGAAATTGGCGGGTGGGGAGCCACATGGCACTAATCTAATTTTTTAAAATTATTAAAAGTCAATGCAACCAAAAAAATTATGTAACACACTACAACCATTGATAAGCATTCAAATGAAGGATATGTGAGCATATTCCCTTGAGAATCAATCGAGTCCCTCAATTAAACAAATAAAAAAGTTAACAGATCTCCATCCACATTAAGTTGAAATAAGAAGCCTTCAACAATTAGAAAGCTACTACCATACAATGATATGGCTATGATTATGGTGGTCATGAAACATGTGAAGTTTAATTATTTAATGTTTTTCATATAAAAATCCGAATTGTTATTATCTGTGAAAAACCTAATACATTTATGAAAAGTCTTATACATTTCTGAAAAATCAATACACTTATGAAACATTCAATTCACTTATTTAGTATAGATGTAATAACTCAAATTTAGCTTCCTCCATCTTTTAATTTAGTTTTAAATAAAATAATAAACAGAAACATAAAACATCTAAATTAGACTTATTAAAGTACTTATTATCATCACAAAGTATGTCCATATCTTAAATTTCTCTATTATTTCTTAAAGGACAAATAAGTGATAGATATTGCAAGAGAATATTCTTCAGTTATACCAATGTAGATCCATCTTAACCCGAAATATATAAGTGTCTAAACATTAGCGGTATCAAATCTCTTGAGGTGTACACCTCTTTTAAAATGCAAACCTTAAACAAAATTTTGCACCTTGAGATATTTTATTCTTCTAGGGGTTTGATAGATCCTAGATATAAACTTGGAAACACATATTTCCCAATCTATAAGCTATTTAATGTGGTGTGCAGTATATTTCCACCGTTAGATTTAAATATCATGGGAAATAATGGTCACCTATAAACTTCACCCTTAGCATTGAAGGAATGACACATCTACTTCATTTTGAGTAGTACACCAATAAAGTTTTTTAACCATAAGTTTTATTTTTATCTATTTTTAGAGTTCAAATATTTTACTCAACATTGGATTTGATATGTGTTATTTATAGTTGATATATTTGTAATTTCTCTCTCTATATATATATGAAGTTGATATTGAAATATATTAATTAAAATGGATATTCAAATATAAGATACTAATAAAGTGGAAATATAAAAAAATTTACTTTTAATTGCTTTACATATCTATTATGTTGAGATAAAAGCATGTTACTTAATATGGACATTGAAATGAAATATTTTATTAAATAGAATAAATGAACAAGGAAAATTTTAAGGATGGAAATTTATTTTAATGTTTAGAAACCTTGGCGAATATTACTAGTCCCCAGTGTGCTAAGTGTAAAATATTTGGAGCTATTTTTGAAAAAATATTCAAATTTACAATGATTTAATATTAGTATCTATCAAATTTTAGCGATTTTTAAGGAAAACTAATTTTATACTTTAAAATTTAGGCGAATCATTTTTAGAGAAAATGGAGATTTGGCAAATATTTTTTTTGGAAAAAGCATGGAAAATTAGCCCACCTACGAATATTAGCCCCTAAAATTTTCCATGTAAATGAAAGACAATGATTTTGGAATGGTGAGATGCAGTTCTCAGTAAGACACTGCTCACTCTGAGAGATTTCCCACTCTCCTCTCTCACATCATCAAACTAAGATTTTATTACATATATATGAATACATTAGTTTTCAACAACTTGAACAATGTCCTCAGATAGAATCTGAAACCTAAATAAAAAAATAATTGTAACTCATAACAAAGTATAATAAGTTTTTTTCTAGAATTTCTCCATTATTATGCTAACACACCCCCTTAATGGAGAAATGACTTATTTACTTTCTAGCACATTCATCCAAAATCATGTTTTCCCTTTATTTTAGAGTTGGCACATTGTAAGTCTCGTGAGATGGTTTTCTCTTATCTTGATATGGTTTGTCCTGATTACTAGGGGTAGATAACGATCTAGGGAGCGCAAGCTTACTTGGAGAATTTGTTGTATATTTACTTCAAGTGTTGAGCATATGCACATGAGATTCTTTCCACCCAAGTAAGGTTTTATCTAATTTTGTATTCCAATCATTGTCAAATTCCTCCATTACATCTACATCCATATTATGCAATGTTTCCTTTGTCTCCACCCTTTCGTATGAATTTACTATTTTAGGAATAGAATGTCCCTTACCTTTAATTCCTCCAGAGGTCCATTTGGTTGTGTTTCCCATCGTGGTATCAACTTCCATGTTCTCCTTGTGAGTCACCCTACCAGGGCCCATTCCCCTGGTTGTATCTGGATCTTCAATAATAGATTCTTGACTTGACTTGTTACACCCATCCTTATGATCATATGAAATCTCTTCAATCATAGGACGCTATCCAATGGATTGCATCTCCTTATACCCCTAGTCATCAATGAAGCCAATTTGTTTGCTCGAGAATTATTCTAACCCAAAAAATGTATTTGGTCCAAAATTTCTTCCAAATGGGCTCATGAAAAAGGGACCATTAAAGAGGTTAACATTTAAGAAGCTAGAGAAACAAGCCATACACCACACCAAGCTTTATTTTCACAGCTCCCTTATCATCTTGATCCCACATGATACTACACAACAACAATACACCTCATATTTGTGACTCCTCCAACTCTCAACACACATTTGGATGTTCCCCTACTCAACGTATAAGAAGATATGTGCCTCCTCAAGTTATCAACACATAATATGGAATAGGGCCTATGCCTTATATAACACAAATCACTCCAACGCTCAACATCTAGTGCCAGATAGTGTGTGGGTCAGCGTTCCTCAATCAACGTCCTTCACATCACAAGAGTTAAGACAAGCTTGGGTGGCTCAAAATGTTCTCCAATGCTCCAAATATTCATTCATTCTCAACAAGGATTTCAAACAATGTTTAACCTCCACAATCCACATGGCTCACACAGTTGAACACTCAACCTTCAATACACATAACAATCTTCTCCATTACAACACGGTGCACTCAACCACTCCATGCTTGACATGTGCAAAAAATCATGTCCAACAGCCACATGCACGTCACTTCAATACATATAAGAGGAATGCACTTCTTAACACAACTTATCAATATTGAACCATGCCATAGGGTTTCACACCTCGCCAACTAGGCTCTAATAGAAAAATAGAATAAATGGAAGACAATGATTTTGAAATGGTGAGATGCAACTCTCACAAGTGAGACACTGCTCACTCTAAGAGGTTTTCTAGTCTTCTTTATCTTATCATCAAACTAATATTGGAGAAGGAATATATTATTTTTCAACAACTTCAACAATGTCCTAAGAAATATAAATTGAAACATAATTAAAAAAAGATAATCTTAACAAACTCATAACAACATCTAAATAAGGTTTTTTCTAGAATTTCTCCATTATTATGCTAGCCTTATTTATAGTTAAGAGTTAAATATTTTTTTTATTAACAATAATTTTTTAATTAACACATGTCAACTCTATGTTATAAAAGAATGAATTACAAATTTCCTTCATAGTGGATTGTAATATCAACAACCAATGATACTTTTTATTAAAACTCATCAAATAGATATATTTATATTGTTCTTCACTATTTGCCAACATTGTTTTTTTCGTTTAATGATTATTTTATTTTTATTTCTAAACAGACATGTTTCAAGTCCAATTTTTTTTTTTTGTAAGCTTAGATAGATCCTTCCCATTTTCTATTAATTTAAAACCAAGAAACAAGGATACAAAAATTAGACCTCCACCTGCCTGTAGGAAACCATGTCTATTGGCCATCTAAGTGCAATGTATATCAACCAAAACATAAATAGTCTTAATAACCTGTACAAAATTTGAAGATACTTAATATCTAAGTCTATAAATACTATCATTTACATATAAGGAAAATAGCCGCTAAAAAGAGAAACTGGTTACATTAATCATCTTTTGACTCCACAGGGGCAGGGTCTTTGGCACTAGAACCAGGCATTTCAACCTGCTACAATGTATCCTTCTCCATCCTTCCTAGTCTAGCATACTGATGCAACTGACAAAGATTACTTTCCTGAATAGTTCTATTAATATCTGCCAGAGTAGACTACAGCTTGGATTCTGCTATCTCTTGAGTCAACATAACTGCTTTTTCTAACAAACATTTTATTAGCCAATAAGTTCTAATTGAGTGCTGGAACAAAGAAATAAGTCCACAGGTATGCCCTGGATCAATAAAAACATTCTACAGATCTTCGAATGTTATATCATCTTCCACATCCATTTTATTTAAAACCTCAGTTTCCCAACCATAAATGCGAGATTTAACTGAACTGGGAATATCTGCTGCAAAAATTTGCACTAGCAGCTCAAAGAGTTGCTTTGTGGATTTCCTTCCTCTTTTCACAGGCTGATGAGAGATAGGCTTCTTGCCTTTATCTCCATTTGGCTTCCTACCTCGAGTTTTCTTTACCATCTTAGAAAAACCAGGAAGAGACTCTTCTGATACTAACAACCAAACAACATATTTAGGATAGATACATATCAGAAAACTTTAAAAATAGGGGTTTTGTAAACTGGCAGATATACCTTTTCCATTACCCAATTTAACAAAAGCCACAAGTTTTATTACCAAAAGTGAAACCCTGAAAACAAAATAGAGACACCGGGATATATAACTACTCTACTCAGAAACAACCCAAATTTGGAACCCATAATTGACCGTCATCCATTAAAAACTCCCACAAACCAACTTCCAAACAGCTAACTCACCCCCAGTTATCCACGACCAGAAATGAAACCCTCCAACCCAAATAACAAGTAAACCATTTAAGAAAAAGAAGCAGAAGGCTGTAAGCAACAACATAAAGCTCACAATCATAGAAATAAGCAGACCAAATTTATCATTTTCCGACAGTTGCTTCTTAAAATTATGCAACATTCTTCCCAAATTCCGAATAGAGTAAAATTCAATTATTGGCAAGCTGAAGGCAGAAACTGAAGCCATCCCCATTCCCCAACAACACCATTCTTTCTAGAATATAACAACAGGACTTCTATACAAGAAATCCAAAAACCCCATGACTAATTTCTGCATGAAACGAACGCACAAAAGAATTACACATTTCCCTTATATTAAGTTTTATAATTAATTGGATCTTGGTGAAAAAAATTAATCTGAGATCTAAGTAAACACAAGATATACAAATTTAGACACAAGCTTTATCTTCGTTGATTTTCTATCTTTTATTAATTTTTATTTTAATCATAATCAGGTCGGAGATTGATATTGCTATTAAATTGGCATGGTCATATAAAATAAGTGTAAAGGTCGATAGAAATCAAAACAATACATTTCACATTTCCACAATTTTAAAAAATCATAAAAATATCTAAATTAAAACTTTATTTTAAATTAGTATTATTATTAATTAGAAAAATAATTATTTTATGAGTAAGACATATAGACATTTAAAAAATAGTAACAAGATCCTTAATCATGGTGATTTATCATAGAAAATTTTAATTGGTAAATAGGTTTTGTTATAGTATCATGACTTACTAGTACCTCATGCCTAAAAAACTATAATTCATGTTCATTTGACACATGTTGATATGACAATTTTTTTCAATTAATTAATTTAATTAAAATGATAGATATGACATAACTACCTTTAAGATAATTATCAACATTTTATTTAAAAATATTATTAAGAATATTCTAAAATATTTTGGTGAGATTAAATCCCTACCATCCATATCATCCATATAATAATTATTATATGGATAGAACTGTTTATTTTGAAATAGGGCTTCCACAGTTCTGACATAATTATCAATAAATATTAGGTGGATGATAGAGATTTAACCTCCATAGAATATTCTAAAATATACTTAGCAATATTCCAATGTAGTTATGTCTTTCTTTCACTTTTAATTAAATTCATTAATTAAAAAAAAATCATATGAATAAGTGTGATATGAAATAAGTAATGGTTTTTTGGGCATGTAGTATTGATGAGCCATGGTATTGTAACAAAGTCTATTTAAATATTAAGATTGTCCATAGTAGTTAAGAATCTTGTTATATATATATATATATATATATATATATATATATATGCACATACATTTTTTCTTTTCATCATCTAATAATAATGATTTTAAATGAAGATATAATTCAGTTAATTTTTATGATTTTTTTAATTTTAGCAACTTGAGATGTATGATAAAGTAAGTATTTTGATGCTTATTAGTCCACAAGGTCTGACTCTAACATTACATTTGCTTTTTACTATTCATTATTTGAGATTTCATTAATATATTCTCTAATGTTTAACTTATATATATATATATATATTATTAAAAAATAAATTGTAATGTTGTAGTCTAACCAACTTGAGTTTTTTTCGTGAAAATCATAGAAATTTAGGCAAGATTTTAATAAAATCTAGGTTATAGCTTTCAAAATTCAAGATTTTGGGTGCCCTAGAGGTTTTTGATGGTGTTGAATGCATTTCCAATCTCCAAAACATGATTCAAACATTGATACTGCAAGATTTATAAAAAAAAAATTTGCCCTCGCCACTTTTGACTGTCCAATTCCTAGGCGGCTTCCATAGACAACTCCCTTTAATTATGCACCAATTCATGTGTCATGAAGGTGGAAATAAGACCTTCAAACTATGAGAAAATTAGGTGATTATAGATGGAGTTGTCTACAAAGGTGGAGGAATTGCCCAAACAATAAAAAATAGTGAGAATCTAGAGAAAAAAATTAAAAAATGTTGTGTGTACAGCTTCCATCAATATCATTACTCCAAATTATCCATTTTCCTAATTTTGTGCAGCCAATAAAAATTTTCTTATTGTTCTGTACAACTTCCATTACTATCATTACTCCAAATTATCCATTTTCTCAATTTTGTGCAACCGATTTTGGGTAACTAATTAGCATCATTCTTTATGCCCAATGATCAAGGCTGGCAAGGAATTACATAATCACATGTGCCATCCATCGATTCATTCACAATATCCATAAAACTTGAATTGGAAGCTCCCAGTCAAGACAAGCCCTACGCTGATGGAAATGCATCCAATATTGGTTACAGCAACATATGGTTGATGGTGCTCTCCCTGGTTTAGTAGAGAAACCCAACTCATTTCCTTGGCACCCATGTTTCCTACCGCTTTGTTATAGGATTCTATCTTTGAATCTGTGGTGCTTTGAGAGTTCCTTTTTTAGAAGCCCATCTAATATGATAGAAGCCCTGTTAGCAGATTTTTTGTATACCTGTAAATGTGAATTGCAAAGGGGCGATAATGGAAAAGGAGATAAGTGCATTTTGGCGATAATGGAAGCGGAGATTCAAGAACGCTCGGGGAATCCTTCATGTTACTACCAGCCATGTATCGCCAGGTTTCTACAAAATTTTAATAGGTGAGACCAATTATCTCCTGCACTTATATGGGGAATGAAGTTTAATGGTTAATAACCATATGTAAGAACTGAGCCTGTGTGGGGAATGAAGTTTAACGGTCCGAGGATTTCCAAAAAATGGGTATTGTTTCTATTAGCAGTTTTTCTTTCGTTCAAAGAGCTCACCATTAACCCACAGTTCTTCTTGGAAGGAGTGTTTCATTTTATTTCATGAGGGTGAACTGCTTATGGTGGGGTGTAGATTGCAGGCTTTGTGGTACTAAGAGTCATTAGGGGTTCTACTTTTTACAAGGGAAAAGAAGTATTTAGGTCGGAGGGTTACCGATTGGTTGCAGTAAAGTCTTCATATAAGATTTTGTATATGCTCTTCAATTGCAATACAATGGTTTTTTCTGTCATACCTGGTACTGATCCCCACACTCGATGAATACATTTGAGTTTATTGAACTGCTAATTATTATTGCATTAATATACACAACAATCATTATTCTGGCTGCTCTACATAAAATTTGTCGTAGAACAGATGCTAGGCCCTCAGGATTGTGATTCCTCACAATCATCCTCCTCTAAGGATAATCAACAATATTTCAAAGGTTTCTCTAAATTATGTTTTCTATGGTGTAAATGGATTTAATCTTTTATAATCTCTCGACCATGTAAAAAAATTAGTTTTCGTATTGCTTCCAAATGGTGGACGTGTCCCGGATGTATCTGTTGCTGCTACTACCATATCTAATTTCTTGAAGAGAGGAACTAGTTTTTCTGGTGTCTATTACTATACCACCTTTTTTCTGATCGATCGGCTACCGATTTTTTTTAAATTTTTTGGACGGACATTTGAACGACGTCGTGCTGATAGGTGGTGATAGTGCGGTTATGACCCGGACTTCCATAAAGACATGTCAGTGGACGCGTCCTGATTGATATCGCTCACGGGTATTATTCTTATCAAGGCTTATTCCTATGCTGGTTGTGGTTTCCATTTATGGTATTCTCCCTCGATGAATGTGGTTTGTTTATTATATATCATTGGGGAGCTTCGAAGATATAAAATGGTAGTTGACCATTTATGAATAATAATTATCATTCTTCGGGGTTTTCCTTCTATCCTATATGACGGTGTGTGTGTCTTGATTGGAACTACCACCTATCTTCTCTTGTCCTTTGCTAGCACAAGCATCGCACCTCTAAGCATCACGCATCGCGTCACTGCCAAGGAAAGTTGGTATTTGTTTTTTCGAAGGATGAAGTTCGGAATTGATATGCTGGCATCTGACATATCTACCCAGGAGGAGATGATTGCAGCCGCAGTGGCTGTGGAAAGTAGGTGGCAGGCTGAATTCGAACTTGAAGCTAGTCTGATCGCTCAGTCGGTAAACACTTCTTTCGGCTTTAGTGTTCTGGGTGCTCCTCCGAATAATTGTTATCAGCAGATATCTTGCTCTATTGCAGATGGTAGAGGTCGAAGGAGGAAAAAACAAGCTCATATTACTTTCTACAAACCTGCCATGGATGTTAAGGAGGTTGTCTTAGAATATGATGACCTTTGGGGGCGAGGTACCAGTCTTAGAAAGCGGACCCTTATTGGGAAGTGGTTAGTTGCTGAGGGTATTGAGGTCAACATGGTGGAATGGGAAAAGAAGTTCCGGTGTCCCATTGTGGGATATACCCCTAAGGTTATTCTGCTTCTTAACAACTTGTTTAGCATTCTTTTTCTAAATGAACTAGACGTCAACAGGATTGATAATGTGCCTTGGGTACGTGGGAAGATTTTTCTACAGCTCTTGCCCTGGTATCTTGGTTTAATCCGATTTTGGAGGCCCCAAAGAATAAGACTATGTGGTTAAAGCTCTCAGGGCTGCCTCTTGAATTCTGGATGCTCAAAGCTCTACAGGCTATTGCGAACTCCATTGGTCGCACCAAATACATCGATCCTAGTATTTTAGGGGTCAGTGACAAGGGTATTACCTAGATTTTGGTGGAGGTCAATTTATCTGGGGGTCTTCCTGCTGATATTGATCTGGTATAGGGGATGAGGAGACATAGAAATGGGTGGATTACTAGGGCGTCCCCTTTCGTTGTCTCATATGTCACCGCACGGGGCATCTCAAAGCTAGCTATCCACTGCGCCTACGGGGAAATTCGAAAAAATTGGAAAAAAATCCAATCTTTGATGATGATGGGGCTTTTGAAGATCCCGTTGGGTGTACAGCGTATCCTGTCACAGGGAACTCTAATCCCTCCTTTGATAATGAGATATATGCCTCTGCTAGCAACAATAGTGATTGAACTATCATGATTGATGATATTGGGGATTCCCATGCTAGGATATATTCTCATATGATTAATGGAATGCAAACGTCCAAACATGCCTTGGAAAGGAATGCCGGGTTGTCGAGTCAGAATGGGGTTGCGGGGTCGGTTTTGGTGGATGGGTCTATCCATAGGAGTAATGTGTCAAATGAGGGTCAGCCTTCCTTCTTAAATATTGTGTGGTTTGTGCCCAACACTACTCAATCTATGGCCATTGGTAAACCATATTGCCCTACATATTTCCCGCCTCTGCCCCTGTCTCCACTAGCCAAATTTCCTGTTTCGGAGGCACAAAACAGGGATCTTGAATTCCTGTCTATCTCCCCATCTGGTAATATTTCAGCTCAAGTCATTTCAGCAGAGGCTTCGCATATACCCCCTCCTTCCTACTCCCCTGCTATCGCTATACACTCTTCTCCATCGATGCCCCCTCTTGAGTGGGCCTCCACTACGTCATCTCTCCACTCTTCTCCTCCGAATGATTTGGACAGCTCCCCAAAAAACACTGTAGGGAGTGACATAGATACACTACTGGGGAATCCTCTCCTTGACCTAGATGCTCTAACGGTGTTTGACAATATTCCCAAGGAGGCAGGGATTGGCATTTCTCCGGAGTCCGGAAAAAAAATCATTGTACGTAAAACGACCAAAGCCAGGACTAGACACTTAAGAGGTCGTTTGAAGTCTAAAACCCTCTTTCTTGATGAGATTCTTGATATTGTGGATGTTCCTATTTCTGAACCTATTTATCACAGGGCGCTTAGAGCAGGAAACCCTCTGGTGGGTGGCAAATGACTGAAATCATATCATTAAATCCACGGGGTATAGGCGACCCCGACAAAATCATCTACCTACGAGATATTTTTTTTGAAAAATATCCAAACATTGTATTGATTCAAGAAACTTTAAGTTGTTGTGAGAAGGCAATTGCCTCATTCATAAAGATTTTCTGGGGTTGGTATGCGGCTACGGTTCATGCGGAAGGTCATGCAGGTGGGTTATTGGCTATCTGGAATCCCTCTTATGTCGAATTTAGAGCGTATAGGTTTATTGGAGGGATCATACTCTCCGGAAGAATTAGAGGTATGCCAGATAATATCAACATCATTAATCTGTACGCCCCATGTCATGACCGCTCTGCTTTTTGGGACAGCCTTGATTCTTCTGGTATTTTTTGTTTATCAAATCTGATTGTTATGGGTGACCTTAATGTCACCATGTCTTCTGATGAATCGTGGGTTCAAAAGGCGAGAAGAGACCCCCTGGCTGGAAAATTTGGCTTGATGATGGAGCGAGCCGGACTCAAAGACATTTTCCCCAATCCAGTCATTCCTACGTGGACTAATCATCGCATGGGGAGTGATTTTATTGGAAAAAGGCTTGATAGAGCTATGGTTTGTCTTTCAGTTCTATCTATGATGGGAAAAATAAGATCCAGGGTTATAGTCTTGGAAATCTTGGATCACATGCCTATTTTCTTATCTTGGCGGGCTGAAGATAAAAGTAGGGGTATTCCTTTCAAATTCAATCGCGTGTGGCTAGAGGATCCGGAATTAGACTGCCTTGTGCATAAATGCTGGCATGAATTCAGTCCATCTAGGGATTCCTTTGGATCGTTAGGATTTCACCAAAAATTACAAGAGTTAAAAAAAGGAAAAAGGAATGGGAGATCAAAAAGAAGGAGTCTCTACGGTCTAAAATCAAAAGTATTAATGAAAAAATAAATAATATTTACCAACTCTTCACCTCAACTTCTCTAGACCTGGCATCATATCAAAGGATTGGGTGTTACAGAAGAGAAAACTGGAGATCCTCAGGGTCGAGGAAGTTTCTTGGAAACAGAAAAGCAGAATAAAATGGTCGAAAGAGGGCGATCAAAACACAAAATTCTTCCATACGTTTTCCAATGCTAGAAGGAATAAAAACGCCATAAGGCAAATTCAAGATAAATATGGAATGAAGGTTTTGACCACAAGTGAGATCATGAAGGTGGCTTATAATCACTTCTCTACCTTTTACAAACTGGATGATAGGGTTAGTCGGGGGTGCCAACAATGGGTATTACAACACATTCCCATTATATTTGATGAGGCGGTGAACAACTCACTCTCTGTGGCTATCACAATAGATGAAGTCAAAATGACTCTAAAGAGTTTCACCAACAATAAATGTCTGAGGCAAGATGGGTGGCCGGTGGAGTTTTTCATCCATTTCATTGATTTACTAGTGCAAGAGCTTGTCACTATAGTGGAACAGGGATAGATCATGGGGCACATTCCATCCAATATGAACTCTAATTTCCTGACTCTGATTCTGAAGTCCTATGACCCCGCTACCTTTATGTATTATAGAGCTATTGCACTTTGCAATGTGATCTACAAAATTACATCTAAAATCATAGCAAATAAGATCCAGAAGATGCTCTCATCTGCAATTTACAAGGAGAAATATGGTTTTCTCGAAGGTCAGTCTATACATGATGCTATTTCCATAGTGCAGGAAGTGATGCACTCCATGCACGTCCAGAAAAAATATGGAATCATTTTTAAATTTGATCTTATAAAAGCATACGACTATGCTAACTAGTCCTTCATTCGCCTGATGCTTATGAAGATTGGCATTCCAATTGCCTCCATTCGATGGTTTATGGCATGCATCACATCCGTCAAATATGTAGTAATTATCAATGGAATGCCAACTCCATTTTTTGATGTTGAGCGGGGACTACGTCAAGGATGTTCTTTACCACCTCTGGTCTTCATTCTTATTATGGACAAGTTCAGTCATCTCATGAAGATGGCATCTTCGGCTGGTTTCATTTCTGGTTTTTCTTTCTCCAGCACTGTAAGTGTAACACATTCTCTTTTTGTTAATGATTTACTCATTTTTGGTGCTCTTAGAAGGAATCAATGGTTTTATGTCCACTACATGTTAACCCGTTTTGCCGCTGCCTCTGGATTATACATCAATAAGGATAAGTCTTTTCTTATTTTTGAATACGGGGATGAAGCTGAAATCTCCTTTATAGCTAGTTTTCTGGGGGTCAAAGTATGCAATGCATCTGAGGGCTTCAAGTATCTTGGTTTCAGAATTAAACCATGCAGTTATTATATTAAGGATTGGATTTGGCTTATTGAAAAATTCAAACAAAAGATTTCAAAATGGACCCATAAATGGCTGTCCCTTGGGGGTTGATATGTTCTCATACAGGCAGTTCTGGCTCAATACATTGTATACTGGGGTCATCTCTTTTATATCCCAGAGAGCATCATCACTCAGATTAATTCGCTCATTACATATTTTTTGTGGGGTGGAGCTACTATGACGAATAAGTACCATCTATGCAAGCTAGAAGTTCTTTTTTTCCCGAAAAGTATGAGGGGATGGGGGATTATAAATGCACGGGCTCTCAATTCGGCTCTTCTTACAAAGTCTCTATGGAGGGCTTTAAATCATGAGGGGATTTGGTCTAAAGTTGTTGGGTGCAAGTATTCTATGGGAGACCCGATGCGACTCATTTATGCCAATCAATTTCCTTTCCCTGTGTCCAGGTTGGCGATCTGGAATAGCTTCAAGAAGATTACACACATTCTTGCAAATGGTCTGGTGTGGTGATTTGGGAATGGACAAAATATTCTTATTCACGGGGATAAAATTACTGGTATGTTTTATATCCTGGGAATATCTCCTGGTTTGAGCCATAGGCTGACCCACAAGGGCATCTTTTATCTTTCCCAGGCCATCTTGTGTTGGGAACAAAGTGCACCGGTGTTCAAATCCTCCACGCAGATGGG
This sequence comes from Pinus albicaulis, assembly GCA_034641835.2. NCBI lineage: Eukaryota > Viridiplantae > Streptophyta > Pinopsida > Pinales > Pinaceae > Pinus > Pinus albicaulis. The sequence continues at coordinate 930,515,847 of CM076581.1, read as the reverse complement.
TCTCTCTGCCCAGGACACAGGTGAATGGGATCATCTCATTACAAATATTTGACTGGCTGGCCTCTACTATTCTCAAAAGGGTGACAAAGTTATTTGGGCGGGCAAGTACAAAAAAGGTGCCCCTATGGTAAAGAACATATATTTCAATATCAATACATTTGCGGTTTTTGAACACACTGAAACCGGTTTTGAATGCTTTTGGCATAGAAAAATTCCTACAAAAATTCTGCTATTTGGCTTGCTTATATGGAAGAACAAGATCCTTTCGTGGGAGGGCCTAAACAGATGTGGTGTTTATGGTCCAAGCAGATGTGTTCAATGTCATCTTTATAGTGAAACAACGGAGCATTTATTTTTTTCTTTGCCTTTTACTAGGCGCATTTGGGATCTTTTCACCCCATTCCATTTTAAATATGGATGGTCTCAGGTAAATTTCTTGGATGTGGCTATGAAATGGGAGCCTCTAGAGGGTGCTTTCCAGTCCCTCCCCTTCTTCTTAATATGTGAAATCTGGCAAGCTAGGAATTTGGCAATTTTTGAAGGAAGATCTATATCCACCAATTGTATCTATGTTTTTATTATGAAATGGAAAAAATACAAAGCTCCCAACAAATTGATTCTTTCTGATGAATCCAAGTGTTTTCGTACTCACCCCATTGTTCTTCCTGCTATTTACTTTGATGGTGCCTGTTTGGATGGGGTAATGGGGTGTGGTTCTTAGATAAAAACTCTCCAACTCCGAAAGAATTCATATATGGTGGAATGGTGGCATGGGCATAAAGAATTTGGCAGAGCTAATGGCCCTATGGAGTGGACTATGGGCTGCAAAAAATCTGGGGCTGGTGGGGGCGCATTTCTATGGGGATTCCAAAATTATAGTTGATGCCATCATGGGTCGTTCAATCCTCTTTTCGCCCAGATGTACTGGCTGGTTCATCCATGCTCGAGACTTATGGATCAAGCTTCATTCTCCCCCTATCCATCAGATCTACCGAGAAAACAATTCTCGTACAGATAGATTATCAAAACTGGGTATTGGTATGGAAAGGGGTATCTTGAACGTTTCTTAGTACTCTGATGGATTAGTTATATGGAATAAAAAAATTCACATTCCCTGAATATGGATTTTGTTTACATCGGTTTTTTTGTTTCCTCTTGATGTATCTACATGCGAGCCTCGACCTATGCAAGAGAGCTGGATATATATGCCTTATGGAGGCATTCATCCTGTACTTAGTACTATCTCCCCCTCTTTTCCTCTTCCAGGGGTCTTCATCTTTTTGTTTTTAAAATCAAGAAAGCCTGAATAACTTACTATATTTCGACCCTCTCAGAGGCAGAAAACTTCTAGCAAGTGCCTATGCGAGCCTAACTCTGTCCTACATCGTGCTTTCATCTACATGCTGCTTCTGGGAGATGGTAGAGCTTGGTTCTTTCCTTTTCCTGTTTTTTGTGATTAGCCATATATGTAATTATCATTATGCACTCACGGTCCCGATAGTTTTCTCTCTTATTGTTTAACTTCATTTCTATGGTAATTTCTGTGAAGCAATGGGGTCATCCCTTTGCTCCTATGCTTTGATGGGTTATATCCATATTTCCCATGCTTATCTCTTGCTATGACATCTAATTTATCTCTGCTATGAGGTCTATGTGATGATGGGCTATGGCCTATCCATTTTCAATGATGTATTGTTTCTTTATATATGATATAAAATACAACGTTTTTTTTCCTTCTGATAAAAAAAAAACATATAAAATAAACAAAATAGTTTGTGTATTAATCGTTCTTTCCCGTGTGCACTGCAGTTCATTCTAAGATTTCAAGAATAAGAATGTAATTTCATGTCAGCCTATAAACACAGATATTAGTACATAGTTCTATTGCTTCATCAACGATGAGGTATTCTATATATCTACTTGCTGGTGGGTGGAGGGCTACAAGATACAATGTTTCGATGAAAAAGTTGAGAATGTAGTAGACGGGTTAATGGAATTGATGGTCTCCACCAACAATAGAATCTGGGATGATACAAATGATGTTGTGCTTATATGGCAATGTCCATTCCATTTACAACAACAATGTTTAGCCAGCATCTATCCTGCACAACATTTCAATGAAGAAAATGGTTGTCCTAATGAGAATCAAGATCTGGAAAACTCATCTCAAGAATTGAAGTAACAAACTCGTTTTCCTTGTAATACAAGTATGAAAGTAATATTCCAATTTTTCCCACACACACACACACACACATATAAAAGCATATCCTGTATTGATTTGTACTGTTTTCTAACATCAATGGACCAAATGCTTTCACACTGCATGAATGCTTGGATGTCATAGTATTTTCAAGGGACTATCTCTACAACAACAAACACAACTTTGGTTTCGTCTCCAATTCGACCCACTCAATAGGCTTTTATTGCTTTTTACAACAAATAGACGGTTCATTGCAATTTACTTATTAATAAAGTAAAAAGGGTGGGTTTGTACAGGAATAAGAAGAAAAAAGCCTTCGATTAGAGAAAGAGTGATGACATGATGTGTCCATGAGGTTGGCATGCATTTTATATATTTTCAAATACAATAATTTCCAACTAGTATTCTTATGGCACAGAATCTTGGTGGGTTCCACTATGAAATCAACCTGGCTCTAGAATGCCTATTAATGGCCCACATTAGTTGTGGAATGACTCTAGAATTCCTATTAATGGCCCATATTAGTTGTGGAAAATAAAACTAAGATGGGTCACGCCTAGTGTTTTTACTTCTGTAAAAACCTTAATAAAATGCATGTGTAGAGTTTGAATGTCAATGGCCATATTGAGTTTTAGTTCAAAGAAACATATGTGTTCCAAATAACCTTTTGTTTTCAATATATAAATGTTTTTTGTCCTGGAGATCACTTTGCTAAAGTGTTTACTTAATAGGTTAATTCAAAGATTTGTTGTTGTTGCATACATAGAGATATTAAATAACTTTTCGTTTCCAATATACCACAATTTTTTTTTGGTTTTGGAGATCAGTTTGCTAAGGTTAATTCAAAGATCTGTTGTTATTGTGTATATGGAGACATGGGTTGATTCCAACGGCTCTCACTATATTCTTTAGGCGTCTATGTATAGTCATGCCTCTTGCCTACCACTATAATCTCTAGGTGTCTATGTATACTCATGCCTCTTGCTTAGAGGGTTGATTCCAATAGCTACCATTATAACCTCTTATACCCTTGCCTCTTGTACCTGTGTAACAAGAGATATAACCTCTAGGTGCCTACCTATACACCCTTGCGTAGGAAACATAAGAATAACTTAAATTTCATTAAATTTTATTTAATCATAATCATGGTATTGCTATATATATATATATATAATAAAATAATATAAGATATGAAAAAATAATGAAATAATATAATATAGTAAAAATTATAATTCAAATAATCTTAAATTCATCTTAAAATTTAATTTGAAGTATTTATTATATTAATGTCTAACCATGTAAGTGTTAAGAAGCTTACCATGAATAATATAAGGATAAAAAAAACTACATTTGCATTATAACATCTAACTTTACTAACAACATTCTTACTACCACCTCATTTGCCTAATCATGATTCTTGAATGATTAGTTTCCAAATCATATGTATATAAATCTAAATATTCAAAATTATAATATCTTGGTACCATGGTTTGCAATCACATAAATTGCATAGAATATTATTACCACTGCATGACATACTTATTACACCTTTCATTTGTTAAGTACTTTGTTGGTTAGGCATAGTTCGTATCATATCTCTTTTATTTGCACTAAGGTCATAGTTTGGGATTATTATTATTATTTTATTATCGTTTGTATTGTTTGCCAACTAGCCGCAACTGAGATCCCGTGGCTTAAGATTTGGTAGTACTGCTTGATATGTTTTAAATGGTTACGATTTGACTCTTCGTGATGGTTTGAAATTACAATGCTCTCCTATAGTTTGGCATTTGGGTTGATCACTGCCCTCAGTAACTCGTCTATCTGATGGTACTAATGGAGCTTGGGGTGGTTAGGGTAATACCCTACCCCCCCAAACCCTAACCACTTACCCATTCTGTCACCACATTCTGGCTAGCTCTGCAACTCTAGTATGTGCTCATGCCTCACCGCGGTTGGTTTCTAGCCAAGAATGCAGGGTATTATTATGTGTTTTTCCTTTCGTTGCTTGAGCATTTATTTCCTTCCTTTGTTTTTGATCATCATACTCGCACATCAAATTCCTTTTGGTGATGAGTGCGGTTCTCTATATGTCCTCAGTCAATGCGGCTTGGCAGATTCTGCACACCGACTGTTGTGAGGGTCTTATGTGTTTTTCTCCAAACATCTGCGGCTTTTCATCTATCAGTGACAGATATCTGACTTCAACTAGGCCAAACCAGGTAAGGCTTCCTTTACTACACTCAGAATTATTGATGAGTTTTTTACACTTTTCATTATAAATTTCATCCTTACGGTTTGAATTTGTTTTCTTCCCCATCGTTTCGTTCCGAACTATTTACTTATGATTGGTATACCTTATTTAAATTTCTTTCTTGCGCATTTATTTCATTACTTTAACCTTATTGTGTATTTTCTAAAATAATTTCTCAGAGCTAATTATTTTTTGGTTTTGGAAAGTATTGTTCTTCAAACTCAAACCCTCTATTGCTCAGGTAGCAAGGGATCTGCCAGAAAATAATACTCCTCGCCGTGTGTGTATATGTACCTCATCTTCTCAGGCTCTCTCTACCGAGATGTTTAAGACTCTTTTCATATTTTAACATGCCTATTTTTGAAAGGCGATGTTGTTCTTGAGTTTCAAACTATAGATTTCTAATTTTTTGGTGAAAGTATTAAGCCCTCTGAGGCCTCTCTGTAAATAGTGTATTTGTAAATTTTCTTTTGTTTGGAATGGAGGTTTTTAGCTCTATTTCAGGTCTTCAAAGAAGAATGCATATACTAAGATATAAATTGTAACAATTTTTTACATTCCGACCCTTTCTAATGTCCATTAGTTTGTATGATTAGGATATTTAAACTCTGTCTCCAATTGTCAAATTTCTCAGTTTGGACTGTGCCGTGAGCTAATGATTTTCTTTGCATGTTGATTCTGTCTTTTTCGCCTTACATTATAGCTATAATAAATTTGTATTGCCACCCCTTCGTGGCTAGTCCATAGTTTTTCATATCTTCTCTAGATTCTGGCTATTGAGCTCATATTTGGGTTTCCTGTGTAATTGGCTACTATATTTTATATATACATGCAGTATTTGTATTTAAGATTCCTACAATTTACATTGAAGTTCTATATTGTGAATATTCTTTTCAATCTGTTCTTTTAAGAAATTCTCTCTGCTCTTATTAAGACTTGTTAATCCACTGAGTACTATTCGTTTTCTATACTGATGCTATTTGAATTAGTGAATTAAAATTACATTGTTTTCTTTTCTTCTATACTGTAGGTTAATGCTTCTACAGTTCAATTTTAAGTTCAGTATTTATGTATTTCCTTTTTAAATCATTTTTTCCCTAGATGTCCGGACCATCTTTAAATGAAAAAGGGTTTACTGCTCAAGCCTTAGTCCGTGTAATTATCCTTATTCAAGACAAATTTCCCTGTCTGGGGTTATTCTTTGGATGGACTAATTGTCTCATCTAATCATTTCTTTTTATACAGAATTCAAGTTGTTTATACAGGTTATTTATACTTAATTCTTTTAGACTTATTTCTACATCTAGTATGTATAGTTCTGAACTGGAATATTTCATTCTTGTACTAGGGAGGTTTTTACAAATATCATAATTTATATATTTCTACCCTGACTTTAAGAGTCTTATTAAATCATTCATTAACAAGAATAACTTCCAACTTTTGTATTCTACTTCCACAAACATAAAAATAACTCTTTTTTTTATCCTTTCCAGGTTTATAATACTTATCTCAGATAAGAGGGTTGATGGCATCCTCCCAACCATGAGAGAGGAAATTACATCCTCCGCTCCCCCCGTGCTCCTCGCAAGAGTAGGATTATAAAACAATTCTTCTGGAGGTATACCTCAAGACCTCTATCCATTCTCTCCTCCAATTATCAGGTTTCAGAGTTCCACTGGTTCTTTCCAGCTCTGGACACTCTCACCTTCCATCCTTCTTGTTGTCTTTTCTTTTTCTCAGAACACCTTTCCCTCTTCAGGGTTTCCTTTTTATTCCCAGAGGAAAGGTAACTGTCAAATAACTTCTTTTATTTAACCACTCTGGTATCTTGGAACCATCATTTTATGGAAACCACACCATAATTAATCTTTATTAAAAAAAAAAGAATTAAATTTTGTTCATAATTTTCTTAATATACTTATTAATCCTGTTTAACTTAAACAAGTCAAATGTATCAATTAAAATAACATAAAAACTTAATCGTGGTGTTACATCTTCCCCCTCTTGAGGTAAACACCATCCTCGATGTCTTATTCCATTCCACTGAATAATTCTGGATAGGCCTCTTGTACAAATCTTTCATATTCCCAAGTAGCCTCTTTTGGGCCAAAGTGCTTCCACTGCACTTTAACTTGGGTGATGGCTCGCCTCTGAATCATTATTTATCTCTTCTCGAGAATACGTTGAGGTTTTACCAGAAATTCGTCATCCGGTTCGACCTGCAATTAACAAATATTAAAATTAATTAATGAACTATTTATCTCCCTTAGAATTGTTAGTATCCAATTTAGTCCTACCTGAATGTTCTGTCAATGTTTTACATGCTTTGGATCATGCACATATCATTTCAATATAGATACATGAAACACATTGTGCACCCGTATGTGTCCCGGTAAAGCTAGCCGATAGGCCACTGGTCCCACTCTTTCCAAGATTTGGAAAGGTCCACAGAACTAGGGGACTAGATTGGCTCAAGTAGTCCACCTTAAGGTGATCTTCTTGGGCCTAATACTCACATACACATTATCACCCACTTCGAATTCCCGGTAGGTCCTCTTTTGATTTGCATACAAGTTGAGCCGATCCTTGGTGGATTTTATATTTTGTTGGATATTCCTCACTTCTTGTTCCATCTCAACCAACATTTCAGGGCCAAGAATTAGCTTGGTTTCTGGGATACTCTAACTAATGGGTGTTCGACATTGCCTACCATATAATGCCTCAAAGGGACTCATCCTCATGGATTCTTAGTATCCATTATTGTAAGAAAATTCTACGAGGTGTAAATAATCTCCCCACTTTGTCAGTTGCTTCATTACATACATCTGTAGCATGTCCTCCGAAATTTGATTCATCCGTTTATTTTTCCCATCCGTCTATGGATGGTAAGTAATACTAAATTGATTTTTTGTGCCTACACCGGTAAAGAGGGCCTTCCAAAAAATTGATGTGAACTTTACATCTTTTTCTGAGAAAGATATTTTCGGAATGCCATGTAATATAAACACTTCCCTCATAAAGATGTTAGCAATATGTACGTTTTTATAATTTGACTATACTAGAATAAATTGAGCTACCTTGCTTAGTTGATCAACTACCACCATTATCGAGTCATTATGTCGCTTTGTTTTTGCTAAGCCTCTAATAAAATTTGATGATATAACTTCCCATTTACATTCCGGAATGGGATTAGGTTACAACAAACCTACTAGCTGTTGATGTTGACATTTCAAACATTTAGTCAAGTATTCAACGATATTTTTACACATTCCCGGCCAAAAGTAATCTTTTCTAATTGATGTTAACATTTCCTGGTAACCAAGGTGTCCAGAATAAGAACTTCGATGATATTCATCTAAAATAAGCTCTTTTAAAATTATTCGATTAGGAATGTATATTTTTCCTCGAAAATTCAATATTTTTTCATTGTTGATCTTATACTCTTTTTGTTTTCCTTGATTTTCTACTTCTTGCATTTGCTGCCATAGAAATTGATATTCAAGATCCTTTTCCACATCCTCCTTCACTTGTTCTTGGAACATAAATTCGACCCAGTTAAAGTTGATTTCATACATGAAATGCAATTTTCTACTTAAAGCATCGGCGACACTGATTTCTTTTCCCTTAACATGTTGAATTTCGAAATCAAATTCTCTTAAGAATGCATTCCACTTGGCTTGATGAGGATTCATGTAAGCTTGTTTAAAATAACTAGTCAAACTACTGTGATCTATTTTTAATACGAAACTTTGTCCCAATAGGTAGTGCCTCCATACCTTGAGTGTGTGCACTACTGCATTCAACTCTAGATCATACACAGAATATCATTGTTCATGATCCTTCAGCTTCCTAGATTTGCAAGCCACAACTTTTCCGTATTGTGACAATACTGCTCCCACTCCTTCTTTGCAAGCATGGGTGCAAATTCCAAAATCCTTATGTGGATCAGTGACCTTTAATACAAGATTTGTATTATGTAATTGTTTTAACCATTTGAAGTTGGTTTTGCATTCAATGGTCAATTTAAACACTCGTCCTTTTCGATGTAATGAGGTTATTGGAAAAGCAACCTTAGAGAACCCCTCGATAAAAATCCGATGATAGCCATCCAATCCCATGAAAGAACATACGTATCCTACATTTTTGGGTACTCTCCATTCCATAATGGTCCTTATTTTTTCAGGGTCTACTGTTATACACTCAGGAGAAATAACATGGCCTAAATATTGTATCTTTTCTTTATAAAAATCACACTTACTGAATTTGGCATAGGGTTGATGTTTTCTCAACATTTTTAATGCCATTTGCAAGTATTCCTTTGTTCCTCCGTGATTTTTGAGAAGATTAGTATATCGTTAATAAATATTAGAAAAAATTATTTAAAAATGGATGAAAAATGCCATGCATTAAACTCATGAATGTTTTTGGTGCACTGGTTAAAACAAATGCTAAAAACACAAATTCATAATGCCCATATCGGTTACATAAAGTTTTTTTTATATATATCTTCATCCTTTATCCGTATTTGATGATACCCATATCTTAGATCTATTTTCGAGAATACAGTTTCCCCTTTTACCTGATTGAAAATATCATCTATTTGTCATAGTGGGTATTTGTTCTTAACAATTAATTTGTTAAGTTGTCTATAATACATACACATCTGCATTGTAACATATTTATTTTCCATGAACAGCACTGGTGCTCCTTAAGGAGAAACACTAGGACGGATATATCATGTGTCTAGCAATTCATGTAATTGCATTTTCAAGTCAGTAAATACGGGTACACTCATTCAATATGGTGCACGTGATATTGGTGCTTTTTGTGGCATTAATTAGATGGTGAAATCAATGTCCCTCTTTGGAGGTAGTCCCGGTATATTTTTTGGAAACACATCCATAAATTCTTGTACCACTAGTATATTCTCCATAATAGGGGTCTTATCCTTAGAATTGACGAATCCCACTTTAATAGCATAAATCTGAAAACCTTTTCTAATGCATTTTACCAACAGATATGCAGTAATAAGATGCAGCTGAAGTGGTTTCTTAATCCTTTGCAATTCTTGGCATGTTCCATATTCTTCCTTATAATAAATGATTTACTATTTGCAATCTACCAATGACCAATGCACTTCCAACCAATCCATTCCCAGTAATATGTCATAGGAGCCTAAAGGTAGTATGTTCTATTCAACATTTATGTGTTGGTCTCCAAATTCTACGGGACGGTTGGAAACTTTAGCATTAACTCTTCTCTTGGCCCCAGTGGCCAATTGTACCAGCTAGGGATTTTTAAATTTTTGGCTCTCCAAGTTACATTTTTCTACTGTCCAGGGATTCACATAACTTAAACTCGCACCAGGATCAACAAAAATTGAAACAGTTTGGGAATGCAAATTACCTTCTAGTTCTATCATGGTTGGTTGATAATCTGCTTGTCGATCCTCAAGTGTTGCATCAATTCTTGAGATATTTCACGCCATGTCTGCCACCGTAGATGCCACTTGAAAATTAGTTGCAGTTTCATTTCTCCCACAGTGAGGACAGTTCTTATAATAATGTGCCTCACTGCATCCCCATAACTGTAATGGCTACTTCTAGATCTATCTATGATCGAGTCTACTGGATGCTTCAGTGGGTCGCTCTTTTGCTAGCCACTTGGTTTTTTGTTAGTTCCTTCCATGCTGTCCATTTTTTGTATTTCTTGCAGCATTATTCTAATTTCTAGATCTATTTCCTCTCAAATTGGAATTACTTTTATGTCCCTTCTTTCACAGCCAATTCCTACCAGCTTCTCCTTTCACCTTGCACCATTGATAACACATATGTTCTTTTCATATCACCTCTTCCATGGTCTCTGGATTTAGAAACTTGATTCTCTCTTTCATATGAGCAAGTAGACTACTCAAGAATCATTGTAGTTTTTCCTTTTTGTCTCTTGGATACAGTATGTACCTTAATAAGGATGTAAATTATGTTATGAATTCATCCATTTTCATTTTCCCCAATCTCCAATTGTGAAACTCTCGAGACTTTTCATCTTAAAAGTGCTCGGTTAAGTATTTTTCTTTAAAATACTACTGGAACTCATCCCAAGTCACATTCTAGTCCTCGATTCATCGCACGTTTTTTACTTCCTCCCACCATAATGTGGCTTTTTTTCGCAATTTATAAACAGTCAAGCGAGCTTTCAATTTACTGTTGTATTCATAGACTTGAAAATATTTTTTCATGTTAATTATCCATGCTTCTACTAACTCTTCGGCCTCTTCGTCGAATGTAGGAGATTTAATTTTCAGGAATTCACCTTGCAACTCCACTTTCTATTTTTTCTTCTCCTACTGGTCAGAGACATTTCCAGGCTTCGCTTCATTATAAGTCTTGTTATTATTTCTCCGTTGGGTATGGATAATTTTCGGCTTATCATTAACTTACTATCGTTTTCACCTTCTTCTTGAGTGTCTCTTTCTGGGCTAGGTTGATATTTCCCTTGATTTTGTCTACCTGAGAGGCTTTTAAAGCTCCTCTCCTATTCCCTTATCAACCTCTCATTATCAATTATCACTTGAATGATCTCTTCTTGTAATTGTTGCACAATATCCATTAGTCTATTGGTTTGCCTTTGTTGTTCCTCGAGTAATATATTGGTTTGTTGATGTTGGTCCACGCTCTGCTGCACCCACATTTCTAGGTTTATTTCTGTGTTAGAATGGGGGTGTGCTTCCCCTATAGTCCTGGGAGCTTGATGTACAAAACCCATCCTCATTGTAACATGCCAATTCTTCTTCTTATTTATGTGAAAAATTTACATATCAATTTGTTATTTAGGTGACCTAACTGGGTCCCAATGTGTGAACGCTACTCTGATACCACCTATAATGTCTAACCATGTAAATGTTAAGAAACTTACCATGAATAATATAAGGATAAAAAAAAACTACATTTGCATTATAACATCTAACTTCACTAACAACATTCTTACTACCATGTCATTTGCCTAATCATGATTCTTGAATGATTAGTTGCCAAATCATATGTATATAAATCTAAATATTCAGCATCATAATCCCTTGGTACCATGGTTTGCAATCACATAAACTACATAGAATATTATTAAATGGCATGACATAATTATTACACCTTTCATTTGTTAAGTACTTTGCTAGTTAGGTATAGTTCGTATCATATCTCTTTGATTCGTACTAAGGTCATAGTTTGGGATTATTATTATTTTTTTATTATCGTTCGGATTTCTTGCCAACTTATCTCAACTGAGATCTCGTGGCTTAATATTTGGTATTACTTCTTCATATGTTTTAAAGGGTTATGATTTGACTCTTTGTGATGACTGGAAATTACACAGCTCTCTTGTAGTTTGACATTTTTTTTTATCTCTGCCCTTGGTAGCTTGATGATTCGATGGTTGTAATGGAGCTTGGGGTGGTTAGAGTAATACCCTACCCTACCCTCCCAAACCCTAACCACTTACCCATTCTGTCTCCACATTCCGCCGAGCTCTAGAACTCTGGGTTGTGCTCATGCCTCACCATGGTTGGTTTCCAACTAAGAATGGAGGTATTATTCTGCATTTTTCCTTCTGTTCCTCGAGCATTTATTTCCTTCGTTTGTTGTTTGTTGTCGTGCTCGCACAACGCATTCCTTTCGGTGATGAGTATGGTTCTCTATATGTTTTCAGTCAATGCGACTTAGTAGGGTCTGCACACCAACTATTGTGAGAGTCTTATGTGTTTTTCTCCATACATCTTCAGCTTTTCATCTATCAGTGACAGATACCCAAATTCAACTGGGCCTACCCAGGTAAGGCTTCCTTTGCTATACTGGGAATTATGGATGAGTTTTTTAATATTTTCATTGTAAATTTCATCCTTATGCTTTGAATTTGTTTTCCTCCTCCAGGTTTCATTTCAACCTATTTATTTCTGAGAGGTATACCTTATTTAATTTCTTGGTTGTGCATTTATTTCATTACTTTAACCCTACTGTTTATTTTCTAATATAAATTATCACAGTTCATTATTTTTTGGTTTTTCCAGGTACTTTTCTTCAAACCCTACCCCTCTACTGCTCTGGTAGCAACGGATCTTCTAAACAATAATACTCCTCACCGTGTGTGTAAAGGTACCCTGACTTCTCACGCTATCTCTACCAAGACATTTCAGACTCTTTTCATATTTTAACGTGCTCATTTTTCAAAGGCGATGTTGGTCTTGAGTTTCGAACTATAGATTTCTAAGTTTATGGTGAAATCATTTAGCCCTTCGAGGCCTCTCTGTAATTAGTGTATTTTTTATTTTTTTTTCGTTTACAATGGGGGTTTTTAGATCTATTTCAGGTCTTCAAAGAACAATGCATATAGTAAGATATAAACTGTAACAAGTTTTTACATTCTGGCCCTTTCCAATGTCCATTAGTTTGATTTATCAGGATATTTAGACTCTATCTCCAATTGTCAAATTTGTCAGTTTGGACTGTGTCGTGAGCTTATGTTTTTCTTTGCATGTTGTTTATGTCTTTTTTTCCTTACATTATAGCTATAATAAAGTTCTATTGCCACCCCTTCGTGGGTAGTGAACAATTTTTCATATCTGCTCTGGATTATGGATATTGTGCTCAGATTTGGGTTTCCTGTGTAATTGGCTACTATATTTTATATATACATGCAGTATTTGTATTTAAGATTCTCAAAATTTATATTTCGGTACTATATTATGATTATTCTTTCCAGTATGTTCTTTTGAGAAAGTCTCTATGCTCTGGTTAGAATTAGTGAATTAAAATTACATTGTTTTCTTTTATTCTATACTGTAGGTTAATTCTTCTACAGTTCAATATTTCCTTATTTCCTTTTTAAATAAATTTTCCCCAGATTTCCGGACCATATTTAAATGAAAAAGTTTTTACTTCTCAACCCTTAGTCCATGTAATTATCCTTCTTCAAAAAATACTGTCATGTCTGGGGTTCTTCTCAGGATGGACTAATTGTCCCGTCCAATCATTTTTTTAATACTTAATTCAAGTTGTTTCTACAGGTTATTTATACTTATTTCTTTTATAATTATTTATACATTTAGTATGTACAATTCTGAACTGGAATATTTCATTCTTGTACTAGAGAGGTTTTTACAGATATTAGAATTTATATATTTCTACTGTGACTTTAAGAGTCTTATTAAATAATTCATTAACAATAATAATTTCCACCTTTTTTATTCTACTTCCACAACGTAAAAAAATCCTTTTTCAAAAATTAATATACTTATAAAACATACAAAATACTCTTTTTCTAATCCATTACGGGTTTATAATACTTATCTGAGATAAGTAGGGTTGATGTCATCCTCCCAAACATGAGAGAGGAAATTACGTGCTTCACTCCCCCCATGATCCTCGCGAGAGTAGGACTATACATCATTTATTCTATAGGTAGACCTCAAGACCTCTGTCCAGTCTCTCCTCTAATTATCAGGATTCAGAGTTCCACTGGTTCTTTCCAGCTCTAGACACTCTCACCTTCTAGCCTTCTTGTTATCTTTTCTTTTGCACATAACCCCTTTTCCTCTTCAGGGTTTCCTTTTTATTCCCAGAGAAAAGGTAATTGTCAAATCATTTCTTTAATCTAATCACTCTGGTATCTTGGACACTTTACCATCTATTTATGGAAACCACACCATAATTAATTTTTATTTAAAAAAAAGGATTAAATTTTTTTCATAATTTTTTTAATGTACTTATTAAGCCCATTTAACTTAAACAAGTCAAATGTATCAATTAAAACAACATAAAAATTTAATCCAAGTGTTACATTAATGGTCTTACAAGAATATAATTATGCATTATAATATGTTTCTAATTTTTAAAACTCTATTTTTTTGTGGAATAGAGTTCCCAGAACTTTAATTTCATTATCCATAACTAATAGGTGGATACTAGGTATTTAGCCTTATGAATATTTCATGGATATTTTGAGTAATATTGGGACTTCATTTATATATATATATATATATATATATATGAAAAAAAAAATGAATAATATAATATAGGAAAAATTATAATTCAAATAATCTTAAATTCATGTTAAATTTTAATTTGAAGTATTTATTATATTAATGGTCTTACAAGAATATAATTATGTGTTATAATATGTTTCTAATTTTTAAAAATAGATTTCTTTTCTTGGAATAGAGTTTCCAAAACTTTAATTTAATTGTCAATAATTAATAGGTTGATAGTAGGGATTTAGCCTTATGAATGAATCTTTCATGGAATATTTTTTAATTATATAATTACTTTTAAAATAAATCTCATATACAATAAATCTATTTACAAATTAAATAACTTGTTGATAAAGTGGGGTTGATGTGAAATTTGTTATATATATATATATATATATATATATATATATATATATATATATATATATATATATATATATATATATATATATTATAATTTAATTATTTTTTATTAATATTAATAAAGTAATGGATAATGAAATAAGTGTGTTCATGTCTATCAAATTTTAATTATTAAAATTATTAATCGACAAAGTTGAGGGTCATTTTTAATCCTTCATTCATTAGCATGACGGTCTCACTTTCTATCTTCGCCACAAGGACAAGAGAATACATGTTGATGCTTTACTATTGGACATGTATGTAGCTGACGATATAAATTAAAAGGTTGGTAAAAAACAATAGACATCAATACATAATAAGCATCAAAACATTGATGAACATTTCACATTGCTATAATTAAATAATAATAATAATAATAATTATTATTATTATTATTATTATTACAATAAACCCCCGGATGCGGGTGACAGTAGAAGCACGCATGAAAACAGTCTCTCCCACGCTCGAGATGATGAATATCTGTAGCGCAAGCCTTCACTCGACGTGGAGCCACACTCCTGAAATAACTCGCATAAGATGATAGAGACCATGCATCATGAAGACACACAAATACATCAACAACCCCTCTGGGGCACCTCTATGTTGCAATGTTTTGAATGATCTTCTGGACGAATACGATGTTTGACCATAACTCTACGCGCATGCATACTCATGAAAACAATTACAACACGCAGCTACGAGCGAAGCATAATAATTCTCAACATATCTGCATGTGTCACAGGCCTATAAAAGGGGAGGACCTACAACACAAAGCTACTCACAGTCTTCTCCTTCTGTTTTTTTTCGGTCCCAGTCCTCATGTGTGCCTAGTCTGCCACGCAGCCTCCCCCCCAATGCCGCGGTGCGTAGAATCCCAGTGTTGCATACACCCCTGAATGCGCGCCTCACCTAGGCTCCACCTGCCTCGCTATTTTCACCATCCTGTGTGCTCCCATTATCTTGCGCCCCTTTCTACGCATCCTCCATCAGCGTACCTCCCTGTCCAATAGCACCTCGCTGCGCACTTCCCATCTTAGGTTAGAGATACTCTTCCCCACCTCTCAAAACCCCATCAACCGATTGCTTCAATTGACCATGGCTCCCATACTATGCCAAAGAAAAATCGTAGGAGGTTAGAGAGGTGTGCTCCCTATTCGCTACCACTAAGGGCCAAATAAAAACTTGGAATCTATTGAAGGATCCTCCTCAGGAAATCACGTTAGAGAGGCCCCCTAGACCCCCGAGCTCGACCAGGAGGAGGAGGCCCCCACTCATGTAATGCAAAAAGGTAGAAGCGGACCGAGGAAATCCACCATTACGCACCAGGAGCACCCCTTGCCCCGCAAGACAGAGTCTCTTTCAGCACAGGAGGATGAAGGGATGAAACAGACGTTTGGATAATGGACTCGGAAGGCACCTGGATGCTAGTCCTGAATTTCGAATACCTGGCTTCTCCCATCCTCTGTGAACCTACTTCCAGGCCTTCGCGTCAACCTTCTACTGAAGAAGAAGTCATTACGTAGGAGTATGCCTGTCCCATCGTGGAGGAATATCCAGATAGTGATGATGATGCAGAATACTCATGACTGCACATCGGCTTAGCTCTTATTATTTTTTTTTCATGCTTGTTATTATCACATAATCTCTATTTCCACTGGTGCTATGGCATACTTTGTAATTTTATGTTTGATGTTTTTTCCAGGCTGGTTTCCTCCAAGGAGGCAGCCCCATACTTGCGCAAAAAAGGTTGGGATTGGTTAAGCACAGCTTACCAACTCATCCTATAGCATATACACTGTTTTACTGTTAAATTAATATAGTTTAACCTTAATTACCAAAAATAATAATAATAATAAACAAATTATAATATATAAATTAAACATAGGTACATCATGTAACAAGATTCTTAATCATAGAGATTTTTAATTTATAAATACACAATGTTACAATACCATAAGCCAATATTATAACTTATCACTATCACATATCTAAAATAACATAACTCATTTTATATGACATTTTTTTAATTAATTAAAAGACAAAAAAATAACTTCTTTAAATCTCAATCTTTAATTTATAAGTAATTTGTAAATAATACTAAAAATATTTAAATTTATTTCATAAAAAAAATTTCTTATCATCCATCTATTCATTATTAATAATTAAATTAAAATTCTATTATAATTTAATTTTATAAACAAAACTAACATGATATATCTGGGATCACATCATGTTCAGTTTACTTTATATATACTTTTAAACTCTATATATTCCTTCAATAAGTATTGTGTCTATAATGTGGTTTTATGATGAAAATGGTGTAAGGATTAATAAACATTATATATATATATATATATATATATATATATATATATATATATATTATTAATAATTTTTAATATATATATATATATATATATATATAATTTTTAATATAAAAGATGTATATTTCGTTTATATAGTTATTAGTTTTACAATGTTATAAGTAATAAACATTATACACTAAATAGTATAGATACTTATATAATATATCATTTGATTTGAAATAACTTTTTTATTAATTTAATGTAATTGGGGTGATTGGAAAAAATATAGCTATTTTCACTTGGGTTAAATTCTGGCTGATATTATATATAATTTATTTATTTATTTATATCTAAATTTATATATATTGAAATATATATTATTATAAAATTAAATAATATATATTTTGATATATAATATATTAATTAAATTATTATTAAATACATATTAATAAATAAACGTTGGAAGTATTTTTCATTGACTATTTGATGTTTTAGATAAATTATTCACTATCAACTTATCCTTAATAGAGTACTTTTTGAATTGACGTATTAGTCACATTTTTACATCATTTAGAGCAATAATTTAAACCAGAGAGTCCAAAATTAATAAAATATCTTAAGTCTTGAACTATTAAGAAGATCAGCGTTTTTAAAAAGATCATCTTCGAATCTTTTGATGTGATATACATAAATAAATGTGATTGATGTTTTAAAGATTTTTGAAAAAAAATAATCAAATTTTAATTCACATGTAGGTCTAGAATTTGGCATTTTATATAATTGTTTTTCAAGTTTAAAACATATTTGACCACTTACTTTAAATTTAGAATAGAGAAATTTATAACGATAATTTTATTTTATTTTTGTAACTTTCGCTGAATTTTTATTGGTATTTAAGATAAAAGCATATTACAAGTGATATGCTTTGAAACATTTTGTGGACGTTGTTCATCATATCAAAACTTGTTGACATTACAAGCCCAAAATGTTTACCAATTTTCCCAAAAGAATATAATTAGTTATACTGGAGTGAACATGTAGCTTCAAGAATTAACCAACATACAAAAAAGAACCATATTCTAACAAGTTTATATAACCATTATGAAGCTAATATTAATGAGATCAAAGACAGAAAATAAAAGATGTGATAAAAAGCATGCGCAAAAAAAGCAAGACAACATGATACAATTTTGGAGAACATAATATTAGATAAATATTCATTCGTCTATCATGATCATAGGTTGCTCTCGAGACAAATTTTCACTAACCATGTCGATTGGGGTAGAATTGATAACTGCTTCTCCATTCTGCGGTGTAGTGGAGTCTATATATGTGGTAATGTAGCGCTCTATTTTATTCAAGTGCACTTCCATGTCTTCCATGTTATATTGGGTGTCCCTCATTATCCTTTTCATGTCCTCTTGGCCAACAAAAATCGTATAGTTGTCTATGTGTTTATCTTGTGACACCATGTGTAGCATGGTATTCATCTGTCTATGTTGAAATATCAAGTGCAAGAAATATAACCTTCGCTTCTTCCATTTCCCTGAGTCAGGTACCCACTTGGTTTTTTCTATGCAAACTTCAGAGTTAGAGAGACACATTTTCTCATCAAATTCCTTTGCTTCTAGGTTCTAATTCTCTTGTCGAACCTCCAGAAGCACAACGTCTAAGAAATTGGCAAGCGACTCCGAACCAAAAATATGGCGTTGTCTAGAAGAGGAAGCCCCTGATGAACCTCCCATATGACTCATTAAACATTACCTCAGCGTCATGAGAAACAAGATTCTGCAATCAATATGTAAACAAAACTTTTGGGGAGTACCCTAAGGGGTTTGACTGAAAAACTGGATAGAGTCTAACCAAAAGTACCGAGATAACCATTGACAGAGAGATTGGCAACTGAGAATAGATTGATTTCGTCATGATATTGAAATCATCCAAGAAACTACAACAAGAAACTTCATAAGAAAAATGGACACGACACCAGATGATTTTCACAAATGGTAACAATATTATTCCTTGAGATGTCCAATTTAACCCCTTTAAGGAGCAAGGGGGACCATGACTAGAACTAGACGGAGAATGTACCATTGTACCAATCCTTGGCAACCAAGACTAGATAGTTGAATGATATGCCAAAGGCATCAAGAGATTGTAAATTGACAAAAGGGAGTACCACAACTCATTCGAAAGATGTCTCCAATGAAGAATTGTGTAAAAAACACGTGTTTCCCTCACTTAATCCCAAAACCCTTCCTATAGCAGATATGACAGGAAGACAAGAATGGAGACACAACCATCTAGGGTGACATCATCCTTTAAATATACCCAACAATGATACTTGGTACCGAGAGGGTGGCGATAGAATGAAGACATCAACACCCATTGTAATGTTATTTGTCCACAACTAACAACCTAAAAATCCTTGAGACAAATGAAAAAATTTAAACCAGATTTGAGACCAATATTAACACTTGAATAAAACTAACTTGAAATGAAACTTGAGAGGACCCAAACTATTAAATTTAGGACAAAATATTTCCTAAGAAACGGTCCTCGAAGAGAAACTGGAAATTACTTGAAAATCAAAGAAATAATGGCGAAGGCTAAAACCAAAAGCAAACCCTATGAGAGTTGTGGTTGTAATTTTCCACCCAAAATTTGCTTCTACTTCTTGTCACCCTTGTTCCACATGCAAGGTGATATATAATTTTGTATGCAAAACTCGATAATTCTCATTCCCTAAAGAAGCTCAAAGTCAGAAATCCACCAAACACCAAGTAGATACCTGCCTTTGAGTTCCTCTTGCCTAATAACTCGCATGATATGGCTATCATAAATGGCACTCGATCGTTTGTTAGACCAGATCAAACCTACGTCCAATCTCCCATATGACTGCTTCTTCATGCTTGTGTAATAGAATGTATAATGTCTTAAACCATCCTTGCTTCATAATTTTCCACCGTCACAAATTTAATGCACTAAGGCAAAATCCATGCAAAACCCTAACCCATAACATAGCTCCTATCCACACTTCTTCAATTTTATACCAAGTGGATGTCCTGGCAAACACACCACCCCCGATGTTTGCCTCAAGCTCTGTAACAATTCCACTTTCCTAAAAAAAAGAAAAAGTCTTTTGATAGTAATTCTGATAACACTTAGAATTCCTTTTCGACACTTTTGTCATTTAATATTGCCAACACATTACAACCTTACAAATTTTCCTAATTTGTTTTTTGTCATTACCTTTATCTATTCATTTAATTTCACCTTTTTCTTTTATAAACTACATTCATTACCATGAATGTTTTCAAGGTGAACTATTCTATTTATTTCACAAGAAATTCCTCTTCCTTTGACTTGTATACTTATTTATTCTAGGTACTTGGAATTAAGTATACCTTCCAAATTTTAATTCTTATTCCTAATAGGATGAAAATTACTTTTACTTATATGCTTGGAATAGATTTTCATCTTTAATACACCAAAGTATATATCACATTTCTTATGGTTAAATTTATAACCATTCATATACATTTTACACATTTATATATATGTATATAACCTTTATATATATATATATATATATGTATATTACCACCTCTCTCTCTATATAACCCTAACACATATATGAATTTTCCACTTATGTAAGGTTCTTAGGATCTACAAATATTACACTTCTCTAGGATTTTTCCACAACATACAACCATATTACCATAACTATCGTTATACTCATACATATCAAAACATTGGAAATGTTATATCACCAATTTGTGCATTATCTTTTTATACGATGGTGCCAACATAATTTCATAATTTTTATTCCATCCCTATGGTATTTTTGTATACGAATACATTTTTTTTCCCCACTACATATATGTATTCTTAGAGTTAAAATCTCTCGTTATTACTTTCTAGCAATTATTATGATTTAGCATTGTGTTCTATACCTTAATCACTGCCACTTTTAATAAACATTTTGATCATACCTCTCAACATACTTTAATATTCGATCACCCATATACGCATTTTAATTTTTCCCTTTATATTATGGCAAAATACAACATACATATTTTCGAACCATTAGTTTAGCATTGATGGGCGTTAAAATATATATATATGTCATATCCCACCATATATATATTATTCCACACACTATAATTACGCTGACATATTTGAGTAGATCAGGAAACCTTACCGTAGAATTTTGTGAATACATAACAGAGGTAAAGTTATTAGGGTCCACACATCTTACGCATACTTATGATTTTCCATTAAATATGTTTACCCTACATAACCATACCTATACTTAATATAACGTTAGCTATACGTATAATGCGTTATCAACCTTCATTTTAATGAAATGTATGTATACTCTACCATATTTATGAAATTTTCATATTTTAATTTATATACCCTTGACATATCATTTGATGTCACCTATCCGATTTGAGATAGTATTAATTTGTTCAGACTTGAGAGCTTTGAAATTTATGTTTGAAGGGATTTCACCAAACTACATTTAAATCTTATCGTTTTGGAATTGTAACTCATTTACTCGTCTTACCTTCATACTTGAAGGTCACACGACTGCGTGCCTTCTAAGACGTGTGTAGGTTTGATCTCACTGAGCTTCGACGGTGACGATCAATTCAAAAGTTATCTCTTCTTTGAATGACTTAGATTTTTGCGTTCATTGTTCATTTCTGCAATTTCTTTCGTCGTTGTTCGACTGGAGTGAATAGAGAACAGAGGAACCCTCCTCTATTTTTTACATTGAATTTTTATGTATCATTGTTGTGTAACGTTCCTGGAGATCTGAATTTATGTTTTTCTTCACTCCCTGTGGTTTTAGCGCCATCGTTCATGTAATAATACTCATGTTTCTCGTGTTCTCATTTTATAATGTTCTGTGTTTTCTATTCGGCACTCCTTTCAATCTATTTTGTTAAGGTAGCCATATTCGTATAATTATGGAATTACTAATCTTACCATTTATGTATTTGGTTACAAATTTTCCATGGCATTCGATAACGTCTCGAATTTCTGTTTGGGTTTAGGGTGTTTGTTATAGCCAGAGAAGAGGTAAAATTCTTTATCTTTACGCCCTTATTCCCGTGTAAGGATTTCGTTCATACTCACAAAGGTTTTCACCCTGTCTAGAGATTTAATTCTCGACTGCATGAGTTAGTATTGCTACAATGCATTATCCCTTTTTCTTATGATTTCATTTTTGGCTTTACAGTAGCTAAATTTTGTTGATTTTAAATGAACAACTTTGTATTGAGAGAAATAGGATTTTCCCCAATTAATTCTCTTTGATTCATATGTATTCTTGTCTCTGGTTTAATGATTTCAATGCAATTATGTGCTTCGTATTCGAAACTTCCTCCTACGTGAGTTAATTTCTACCTTTCTACAGAACGATGATTAATGGTTCTTCGAAAGGTCCATACCGCTTTTCCCTTCACGAAAACTGGAATAAGAAATTTCCCTAATTTTTTATTTCTCATCATTTGAGTTTTTCTCAATTTCATAACTTTTGTTTTGTGCAATTAATTTAGTTCGATGTAGCATAAAATTGGTGGCTATAATTACAACTTTCCATGAGATGTTACTTCTCTGTTTTCGATTTTCCATGTATATATATTTTCGAATTCAATTGGCATTTACA
Organism: Pinus albicaulis; assembly: GCA_034641835.2. Taxonomy (NCBI): domain Eukaryota; kingdom Viridiplantae; phylum Streptophyta; class Pinopsida; order Pinales; family Pinaceae; genus Pinus; species Pinus albicaulis. The sequence goes on along the minus strand of CM076581.1, from coordinate 930,492,987 downwards.
GAGAGGGTTTGGTAATACGAGCCTGCCTCAGCTTCATAACCCACCCATGCTTGTATTTTCCTATGTATTGGTAAAACCTCTGATCCAGATTTATGTAGGAACACAACAGAATACACATACAACCATAAATACGAAGATTTAGCGGAAATAACATTTCATTTCATTAATAATAAAGAGCTGAAATTTTCTTACAGACAAAATGGAAATAAACTAGCTAGGGCGCTGGTAGCTATCTCTGAGAAGAGATGTGGCGGCTACAGGCCTCTGAACTGAGTTAAAATGAGGCTCGAGGGCCTATTTATTATTTAGAAACAATGAAAAACCCTAAACATCCAAAACCCTAACCCTAGGAGATGAAGCACCAAAACTATGGGCCTTGTTTGGGTAAATTGGTGTTTCAACTTCCCGGGGATGTAACTTTGGCATATGATCTCCGTTTGATGCGAACCATACTTCGTTAGAAAGACCTATTCGAGGACTAGAAATTTTGATTGAGAAACATCGGTCCATGGACCCATGTTGCTCCCGGTTTTCCCAAAAATGCCATTTAGGGCCTTAAAACAGCTCCGGAAGTTCAGGACCCGAAAAAATACTAAAAATAGTAAGTTGTGCCAAAACTGAAAAACTCAGAGACAATGGTGGGGCCCCAAGTGGAATAGGTGGATGACCAAAAATATCCACTTGGATCATTCCTCCCCCCTTAGGAAGCAATGGTCCCCATTACGTTAAGTTCCTCCATGAGATGAGGAAACTTCTTCTGAACTTGGCCCCTTGTGAACCACTTTCCTTAGTGAAAAAGTTGGCCAGCTTTGACAACCCGATACAGTTGGATCTTCTGTTGGCGAGTGTTCTTGATTTTCATGTCCATGACACAGTCTATGGTGGCCTGTTCCATGTAGTCTGGGTTTAACTCTGTTGGTGTGAGTTGTTCTGCAATGTCAGAGGTGTCTAGAAAAGGTGGGAAGTAAGGACAAAGGCAGTCCACATTGAATACTAGGTGAAGACCAAGGAATGGTGGAATAATGAGCTCAAAGGCATTGTTCCCTACAACCATGGTGATGGTTTACGGCCCGTATCAGAGCGGGCGAAGCTTGCGGTGGGGTCCAGTGAGGCACTCCTTATGCAAATGTAGCCACACTCTGTCACCCACCTGGAAGTTGTGTGGCAGCCGATGTTGATCATGGCGTTGCTTGTACTTAGCATTGGCTCTATCCAATATGTCATGAACCTGTTGGCGAATGTGTTGAATGCACTTGATGAAGCTATTTTCTTTGTTAACTTCAGACTAGACATGAGCTGAATCGGCCTGAGTAGCCGCAAATGGCATGGCTACGTCAATAGGACATAGTGGCTGGAATCCCAAGCCCACTTGAAAGGGGCTGTGGTCGATTGAGCTATGGAGAGCCTGGTTATAACTATGTTGTACATAGGGTAGGCTCTCGTCCCATGTGTGTGGATGCTTGGAATTATACATGCAGAATGTGTACAATCATTCTGTTGATGACTTTTGTCTGGCCATTTGTTTTGGGATGGAAAGCTGTGGACTTGGTGAGCTTGGTGTCCAACATTCACTAGAGGCTGAACCAAAATGTGTTGAGGAACCTGCTATCCCGATCTGATATGATATACTATGGGATCCCAAAGTGCACCCACACTCGTTGAAAGAAGAGTTTAGCAGTGGCTTCTACTATGATATTCTTCTTGCAGGCCGCCATAATGGCCATCTTCGAGAATCTGTCGACGAACAAGAAAACACAATCATTTCCATGCTTAGTAGAAGGCAGGCCTAACATGTAATCCATGGAGATGGATTCCCAAGGTCAACTAGGGGTAGCTAGCGGAGTATATAGGCCTTGCTTCTTCATGGTCAGTTTGGCAATGGCACAAGAAGTGCAGGATCTGATGTACTTCCTGACATCCTTTTGCTAGTGTTTTCTCAACCCTGAAATTCCAAGTGACTCAACTGTAGTGTGCTTCCCATATCATCTTGTCACGCTCGCTTGAAGGAACACAAAGGTGTCCCAGGTGACATAAAAGTATATCTTGGAGGTGAAAATTTAGAACTTTCGTATCCCCCAAGAGTGCCTTGTATGTATGGCCGAATTCTAGGTCGCTCTTGTAGAGAAGCGGCCAATCAGAAGTGTCATGCGCACAAGAGTTGAGAATGGTGGTGAGCGCCACAATTAGTGATCGGCTGAGGCAATCTACAACATTATTGGTGCTACCACTCTTGTACTTGATGTTAAAATCAAACTGTTGCATATATGTGGACTACTTCTGATGGCGATCATTCTGCAACTTCCCTTCTGTCTGTATGAACTGCAGGGACCGGTGGTCTGTGTGGATGATTTTTTCCTTCCCCAAAATGTAATTTTTCCATTATTGACAAGCTTACACAATGGAATGCATTTCTTTGTCATAAGTGGGATACTTGCAAACTCTGTCAGACAATGTCTCACTGTGATATGCCACTAGATGTCCATGTTGAGTAAGAACTGCCCCAATAGCATAGTCAGAGGCATCTGTCTTGATATAAAATGGTTGTTGCAAGTTTGGTAATGTGAGCATTGGGGCAGAACAGAGGTGATTTTTCAATTCTATGAATGCCTTCTGTTGAGACTCCTACCAAAAGAGTTTTTCTCTCGCTCCTCCCTTGGTGAATTGACTCAAGCGCCAAGTGATATGAGAGAATCCCAACACGAACCTACGGTAGAAATTAGCAAGACCCAGAAAGCTACGAAGCTCTGTTATAGTTCTTGGGGCTAGCCAATCCCGAATGACTTGGATCTTGGTTGGATCCACATGCACCCCCCTTTCATCAATAATATATCTCAGATATTGAACCTGGGTCATGCCAAAAGTGCACTTCTCCAAATTGGCACACAACTTGTGTTGCCACATTGTTTGGAGAACTTGTCAGATGTGGTGGAGGTGCTCTTCTCAAGTCTCGCTGAAGATTAGAATGTCATCCAAGTACACCACTACAAATGAGTTGGTGAATGGCCACAAGATGTCGTCCATCAACCTCATGAAGGTTGCGAGAGCATTCGTCAACCCAAAAAGCATGACCAACCATTTGAAAAGGCCTTCCTTGGCTTTGAAGGCAGTCTTCCACACATCGGAGGGTTCAATTGGTACCTGGTGATACCCAGACTTCAAGTCGATCTTCTTGAAATATTTAGCCCCTTTGAGTTGGTCCAGAAGGTCATCAATCTGTGGGATTAGGTACCTATTTCAGACAGTGATCTTGTTCAGTGCTCGATAGTCAATATAGAGTCTCCACGTCCCATCCTTCTTCTGTACCAACACGATCGGGATCCCACAAGGCGATGAACTTGGTCGGATGTGACCTTTTTGTAGCAGCTCCTGAATCAACCTCTTGATTTCATCGTTCTCTAGAACAGAGCACCGATAGATCGGTCCATTGGGTAGCGACACACCTGGGGTCAGATCAATCGTGTGCTTGACCTGACAGTGCATAGGAACCCCTGTGGGTGAGGTGAAGATGTCCCCATACTCCTCCACAACCTTGCCCATTTGTTATTGTCATGCAGAGGAGCCCTGTCTAGAGGTTTTGGCCACAGTCTTCTTCTTGCGCTGGGGGCGGATCATCAGGAAAATGAATTTCCTAGTTTGGGAAATGAGCTTACTGCATTGTTTTGCAGTAACCAAAGAGATAGCGACAGGAGGTGGTACCTCTGGTATCCTGTACAACTTATTTCCCAAAGTAATAATAATAGTGTGAGGACGAGACTCGTACACAGCATGATGCTTCCACAAGTATGGTTGTCCTAATAATACATCAGAAACATCAATAGGAGCAACGTCACATAATAGGGAAGGTGGCACTGTTGGCTGACGTAGAGATATTGTCCTTGGTGAAGCCACCTGATGGTGTATGGATGTGGGTGAGCTATGGTCGGCAAGCCCAACCACTTCACAACGTCTGTTGAAATGAGGTTCTTTTGGCTCCCATTGTCGAAAATGAATTGTGTCGTGGAGCCCTTTACCCACATTTGGGAGTGGAAGAGATGTTCCTCCTTCTCTGGATCTTCCGGTTCCTCCTTCTGGATCTTCGTAGTGGCAACAGTGGCGTTGGGCTCCGCATCAATAATCTATTTCCCTTTGTCATTCCCCTTGTCAGGTTCTGATTCAGAGTCAGAGCATGCCTCTGACTCATAAGCCCTCATCTCGAACACCAGCGAGTGCTTGGCCCGACAATCACTTGTGTTGTGAGTGGAGCTCTTATGGAACTCACACCAGTTTCTCGTGTCCTTCTTTGGCTTTGCGGTGTTGTTATTTTCTTGTGGCTTTGATAGGTTGTCTTGAGCCTCCATGCCTTGGCTCTATCCTTTTTTCTGTGGTTTGGGAGCACCTTTCCCTTGCTTTTGATTCGCAGATCCAAAGTCTCGATTCTTCTGTTTGAATTTCTGATCAATCTTGGCAGCATACCGGTATGTCGTACCAAGCGAGGAGATGTAGAGGAACTCCATTTTGTTATATTTTAGTTTTTGAATATCAACTAAATAACCCGTTATATATTGGTTCCTTGCCCATAAAGTTGCATAAAATAGTTATTTTAATGGTTCAGTGACACACAATTCTCACAATTCAATCATCCCTAATAATTGTTTATTGTTTATCTTAGATGTATTTTTGCTCAAAATAATAAATAATTTAAGAAATTTAATTTGAATAACCTGTATAGTTTATTGGATTTCTCTTTTGTGTGTGTGTGTGTGTGCACATGTTAATATTTAGATTGAATTTACAATTTACTAAATGTTAATCGAGAAGTGAGAATATGCTATTAATTCACATATATGTTAGTTTCCATGAATGAAATATGAGATGATATATGCAACTCATGGTAGAGTTGCAACTTAATTATAGTGACTTGTAAATAAGTATATTTTGAATTTGTTTTTCAACTTATAATATTAGAATTATTTTTATTAAAAAATTATTAAGTGGATCAATTTTTTAAACTAATATAATATTTAGGAATATTTCAAATTTCAAGAGATTTTATCTTTCTTATAATTAGTAGATTTAAAGTTGAGATAAATTTATAGTAATTCATTTTCTAATACTATATAAATTTTACATTGAAATATTATTATTTTAAATTATATTAAAAACATCCACCCACACACACGCGCACACACACACACACACACACACACACACATATATATATATATTATATTTTCACATATCTAATGAGTAGTTTGGATTTTTAAACGATAGACAAATTCATGATGCAAATGGACAAGCAAAAAATAGACTAGCATAAGAGGCCCTACACTCTATCTATTCCTTCAAACAAAAGGTGCTTGTCGTCAAGGTTGATCTATCAAAATCACTTGAAAAAGTATATTACCTACATTTATGTCCTCTTAATTTATCTAATCTTCTCCCACTCATTTTTCTCATGGATAATGAATTGTGTTTGTACCTCTTATTTTTCCATTTTAATCAATGGGAAAAATTCCTCCTTTTTCAACACTAAGGAGAGACTTAACTAGGGCTTCCCCATCTCCCCCCTCCTCTTTCCCCTATGGGATTTAGCAGGCTGATTCTCAGAGGTTATTAGAAATTCCAGTTTCAAAGGTGTATTTATACTTAAAATTATTTCCTCTAGCATATTCTCTTTATCAATGATATCTTAATATTTTCAAATGGGAAAATTCCTCACATCAAACATATAAAGTCTCTTATGGATCTATTCAATTAGGAAACAAGGATAAAAATAAACAACTTGAAGTTTTCCATTTACAATTGAGTTATTCTAGACAATGAAATATCCTCCATTGAAAACATTCTAGTAGCCCCACTAAGAATTATTGGGCAAGGCTTTAAATATCTTGTTTTCAAACTCAAGCATTGTAGCTATCTTAATCATGATTGGGCAGGGTTGCTAGAGAAAATTGAAAAATGAATTAGACTTTAGAGCAACAGATGGCTCTCTAGAGCTGGGTGACTTGTTTTATGAAAATTTGTAATTGAAACCATCCCAATATACTGGGCTTCTTTGACCTATATTTTTAAGGGGATTTTGAATAAGATACAACATGTCTTTTCCAACTTTCTCCAATATAGGAAGGATGAAAAGAAAACATTTTCTCTCAATGCCTACAACTCTATCATCCTTCTGAAAGCCTCTATTCGATAGGGGATAAAAGTCCTTCCAAAATTTCCACAAGCATTAGAAACAAAAGGTGTTTGTTGCCTCATTCAAGGGATTGACCTCTCGGAACGTATCATGACTCAACAATATGTTTGAAGTTTAGCTAACTTGGATTGAATCCAACACCTGAAAAACCTCTTGAAAATGCATCTATTGTTTGGAAATCCATTCTTAAGGATTTTTACATTTTTGGTCATCACATGTGTTGGAAGGTGGGGAACAAACAAAATTTTATAAATGGTAGGGACCCTAGATTGGGATTTTGCAATGGTTTCATCTTCCGTATCCACTAATGCAACTCATGGCTAAAAAAAGTAAGTTGTCTCTAACTCATATCTCTATTTATCAATATTGGATGTTATTTATATATCTGCAACACAAAGGAGAGGATGTTGATATATGCGAAAATCATGTAAAGAATCTTAAATTTTCAAATGTCACCATATTTGATAATGAAGACCGGGTAATGGAAAAAATGTCATGGGAGATAATCCTCAAAGTATGGTTACTTATCTCTTCTCCAAAAATTTTAAAATCCTCCATGGTGTGGGAACATTATTTGGAAATTAATTTGTCCCCTAAAACAATTTTTTTTATGTTGCTCATGCTAAAAGGGGAAGTTCCCACCTGGGACATGCTACAAGAAAGTTTTTTCCAGGGACCCAGTATTTGTTTACTTTGTAAATATGTTACAAAATTGATTACTCATCTCTTTATAAATTTTACTTTCATAAAATATATATGGATGTAATTAAGTTTCTCTTGTACCCAAACTTTGGATTGGGCTACCAAGAATATCTTATAGTGCCTAAAAATTTGGCTCTCTAGCCATCCATTAAACAAAATCAAAGGTATTTCTCTATGTTAGATGGTGAATTTGGATTGAAATAAACATTTCTATACTTTAAAAGAAACCAACAAATGCTTATAAAGTGTCCTCTTAGTTTTTGGCTCTTCTATCTTGCTATCCCTCATGCTCAACTGTCAATTGTCTATCATATCCTGATCCTATTTCCATTCAAACAAACTAACCTTGGGATTTCTGTTATTTTTCGACATAAGTATCTCCCTCTGTAGGAGGAGTTAGGGGCATCTTGTATCTCACTTATTCTCATTCTCTCTCTCTTTCTCTACAAACATTGGTCCTGCCACAAAAATTATGCGAAATTTTTTCTCTCTACATCACCATTCTTCTTGTTACCTTCAAGAATGTTAGATCTCTTCATATATATGGTAACTCCCAAGTGGTCATTAGATGGATGAAAAATAAAGCAAGGCTCAAGAAATCCACTCTACTTCCTCTTATGGATAAGATAAATAAAAAACTTCTTAATTTCTCACATATTTATCACAATCACATCTATAGTCACAAGAATCGACTCTCAAAAAATTGATTGGTTATGGACAAAGGCACTTGGCTGGTCACTAAGGTTAAAGAAGTAAAAATAATATTTATTTTTAACCCTTGGGTACGAATGATCCATTGGGCCCTGTATGCAAGAAATATGTCTTTTCTGGAAATTCCTACAAGAGCTCACTTTCTATTTTGACAAAGAACATGAAGATACTCTCTTTTGATTGGAAATATGCAAGAAAAATGTTTTTTTCTTTTTTTTACTTTACATTGATCATAGGACAACTATATACATATATATGTTTTTTCTATATGACCTTAACAAGTCATTTGAGGAGTGTTGTGAACTCTTTTTTATATGTTCGTGCCACTATCTAACCATTTTCTTGACCCACGGAAGCTATTTTTAAACAATTTTAACAACTTTTTTATATACATAGTAGAAACTCTTGATATGGCTATATAGGGCTATATACCAAAAGAATGCTCAAGCATCTACAAATGTAGCATATTTTATTATATAATAGAAGTTGCTGACTTTTATATATATATATATATATATATATATATATATATATATATATATATATATATATCAAAAGTTTTGAAATATTATGGTTATTAATAGGAATTATCATTATTTTTTTATTAAGTTATGTATATTATGAATTTTCTCCCAAGAAATTATATATAATTTTATTAATAAAAACAAAATTACAATATAAAAAATTGAATTAAATTTACTTAATAATTTTATTACTCTTTATATTTTATAGAGCTTTAGTGGGCCTAATGCTTAAGAGGATGTGTTTCCTCCTAAGAGATCATAAGTTCAGAACTATAAGAGGTAGAGTATGTATGCCTTAGTAAAGTTAGCAGTTACCTTAAAATTGGATAATAATAATTATTTTTTAATGAAATCAACATTATATTTTATTATTTTCTCATTATAACGTTTTATGTAATGCTTAATTACTACATTTCTTAAATAATCAATTGTAAAGTATTTTTTAACACATAAAATTTTAATTATAAAAAACTATAAATAAGCATAAATTAAATTTAAAAAAATCTAACTCTAATAATCAATGATAACTTTACTCATAAAACATAATTTTCTAAAAGAAAAAAACTAAAAATAAAATAAAATCTAAACCATTGTTATTGTATTAATATATTAATAAGGTTTATACCTTATTAATCTAATATTAGGAATTATATATATTAGGGTTTTTAATATTAAAATTTAATACTAGAATTTATAATATAATATTGTTAATATATAATCCAGCTTTCATAGGGTTTTAGCAATATTAATAATATTAACATTAACATGCATATATTTTGATTAACACTATTAATAATATTAACATGTTAATATTAACTGCGTTAACATGTACTCTACTCTGGAATTTCAATTTCAGTGTTAACTGAAAATTACTCACCAATTGATAAATCTGTCATCAATTACAGATTAGTTGGTATCTTGGGATCGTGTATATGTATGTAAAAATAAAATAGCGTAGTGTGGTTGTAAATATATTTACACGGTTTGCAAAGTAAAATATGGTAACCTAAAAAAATATAATGGTAAGACACAATAGGACGTTTAGCGAAAAGTGCAGAAGAAAGCATGCACCTCATGATGAGGCTTAATAATACGATCATTCGACCCTAACGGGGTGGAGCGATATAAGTTTAAATAACCATGTGTTTGTGGTGTTTAGTTTACAGAACCCCGCATGCCCTTTACTTTGATAAAATGTTTATAACGTTTGAAGTTCCAAGTTCCAAATTTTATGAGCATTCATTCCTACGAAGTAATGTATTATTTAGATTTTTAATTTGATAAATTGTTTATAATGTTTGAAGTTCCAAGTCCCAAATTTTCTGAACATTCATTCCTAAGAAGTAATGTATTATGTATATTTTTAATTATATATATATATATAAAAGTTGAAATAAACATAAAAAGTACATGTTTTATAAGAAATTTAGATCATAAAAATAAAATTTAATTATAATTTTACAAATTAAATTATTATTATTACTATTTAAATTATAAAAAAATTAATATAAATATTAAATATATATAAATTTAAAAATTTAACATGTAACAAGATTCTTAATTGTATTGAGTTACTTCAATTTTACCATTGAAATTTTTAATCTAGATTTGAAGATTATTAATATATAAAGAGAGTTTGTTACAATATCATTTCTTATCAATGCTGCATGGCCGAAAAAAAAACATGACTCATTTTCATATCACAAATTTTTGAATTAATCAATTTAATTAAAAGAGAAAAAATAAATAACTATTTAGGAGATAAATTCCAACCTTTGATTTGTGAATACTATAAAATCTAGTGTATTCATATAAATTAAATGGTTGATAAACACTCAGATCATCAATCATAAATATCAAAACACTTACTTCATGATTATTATCCATGGAGGTTCACCCCCACTTTACCATATTTACAAATAGAATTTGCTACAATACCATGGGCTAATACCATGGCTTATCAATACAACATACCCAAATAACGCATAACTCATTTCATATGATAGTTGCTCATATAACCTTTTTTTATTAATGAATTTAACTAAAAGGAAAAAAATACATAACTAGTTTGGAGATAAATCTCAACCATTAATTTTCTCATATTATTAATAATATTATAAAATATTTCATTGAACTAAAATCTCTACCATCCACCTAATAATTCTTAACAATTAAATTAAGAAATTTAAATCCTTATTCCAAAATAAACACACTTATAATATTCTAAAATAGATTGTGGCGACTAAATCCCTCTATCCACCTAATAATTATTAGTAATTAAATTAAATTAAACCTATTCCAAAATACACATGCCTCTCAACATAATTAAATATAACTATTATGCACATCACTTAATTCAAATCCTACAAACAATACTACATATTAAAATCATATCAAAGTGGTCACCATTTTAAATTTACATTACCAATTCTTCTTGCATCTATCCTTCTACTATTATCTTAAACCCAACAATTTCTCTCACCTTTATTTCTATCTTTGAATCTTCATTTAAAAAGCACCCCTATTAATTTGAGTTACAAAAATGCTGGAGACAATTTTGCACAAACCTAAAGGTGATTTTTTTCAGGCTTATCAGAATGGGTTTGGTCGGCTATTTATCGAAAAAAAAATACAACAATTGCAGCTCCTCTCTAAAATATTGCCCCACTTTACAGTTTGATCATCAATGTTCAATTCATTCATCTATCAGGCATGTTTAATTCACTCATCTTTCCTTTTCACCCTTTTTGTGTTTTTTATAGTTCACTTATTCAAATCATCATTTCATTAATTTGGGTAGGCAACAACCATTATTTGTTGATTAATGGCACAAAGACAGAGTCACTCCTCACATCCACTAAACTATTTCTATGGCGAACCCAAATAAAATATCAAAAATATATTTGAGGTACAAATCAGCATAGATTATTTTAAAAAACTCAACAATCCAACTTTCTTGTTCGAGAGTTTTGCATTCCAAATAGATTACATATACAACTAGTTTAAAATTATGTCGATTAAAATTTTACGTAAACAATTGACCTTTCTCCTGACTGTTAGATCCCCCAATATTCCCCGAATATGAGATCGACATAAGGATACCCAGCTCTCTTGAACTTATGTATCTTACAATGACTACCAAATCCTCTCCTTGAATGAAGTACCACGTCCAATTATATTATTATTAACTCTTAAGACCCTATAATTCTTTAACTCTTAAAATTTTATGATCATATAGATAAAAATATAAAATAATAAAGTAGCTTTTTAGGAACAGTCATATGACTGAGCGAAGAGGTTCATTCTATAATCTAGTATGAGGGATATGTGTAATTATGTCCTATAGTTGACACATGTCTCTTATTGAGCCAAGAGGCTCATTCTAAAATACAGTATAAGGGAAATGTGTAATTTCATATGTGCTCAATTTACAGTTGACACCTGTACCTTAAAAAAATACTTTAAATGAAAAAAAAATTGTCAACTATAATAAAAACATTAATGATTTAGTTACTTTTAATTAAAAGCATTATAAAACATTAATAATGACATTATTATTCTACTCACTTGGTTCGTCCATATTTCACTTTCACTTTTCTACTAATAAATAACATATTTCGATCGCAATGCTAAATAAGTGTTGCGGAGCAACTTAGTCCTTGCCATTGAAATTTAGGATTATGTTGCTAGAAAATTTGCATATAGGATTCGGTAGCATGATACATATAAGGAATACTGTGAAATATTTAAACTAATATCAATAGAATATGGAGAATATTAATATATATCTTTCATATATGTAAGGTAACATAAAATAATTATTCTATGAAATTGTATTAGAAAGAACAATTGTATTCATAGTTATATGACAATGTTTGACAATTTCTATTTTCCAAAAAAATATTGTAATTCAATTACGAAGTAGTAACTTTGATAGGACATGTTCAAATCACACTTACATTATGTGCATATACGACTAAATATATGTCGCATTCCTATAGATTTGAATTACAAATTGTTTAGGAAAATGCACAATTACGTAGTGTTGGTCAATTTGGGATGGCGCTTAACATGGTGGTAGAGTTTTGTCGAGACTAATCATGTGAAAATTATCAAAAAAAAATCTTGTTTTTATTTTGGACTAAGCATTCAACCATTTACATTTGAAAATTTCAATGGATTTTTATTGGGTTTCTTTTGGCCTAAGCATTCAAGCATTTACCATCTTATAGCTTGTCGTTGATGTTTGAAAAAGAGATGAAGAAGCAATATTTATTAATGTTTCTTTGGTTTTTCTACAAATTATCAAACTAGGTCTAATAACTATGGAAAATCATGGGTAAATTATGAATTCAAGTAGAGTAGAGAAGACCTAATTTGTAATGATATGAAAATTTCATTGTAAAATTGAGGATTTCAATAATTGTTAAAATTAGAAGGACTACTCAAAATCAAGAGTAAAATAAAAATGAAATAAGAAAGTATCATATATTTGACTTATATACAAATTAGTTAGAAAATTGAATCATAAAGAGTAAAGGAAGTATACTTATAAGAATCAATGTTTTGTTATTGTTAATTTACATGGATGATGTTGTGTAATTAATAAATCATAAAGATATTTGTGATAAAAATATAATCGTGACATTTTCTTCTTAGTAACAACAACAATTTTATATGATTTTTGTTTGAGCCACAAAGTTACTTAAATAATCATGGAACATTATCCATTCTATATATAGTATTAAATGAAAAAAACATAGTAACAACGTATATAGTTGTTGTATGGGTTATAGAATTAGTTGAAGAATCATAAAAGAAAGTTGAAAATATTGACAAAATGTATTTAGTAAAATAATTATGTATTAAAATACAAACTGGTTATAGAAACATTAGTTTATTATATATATTATCAAATTTAATCATAAAAATAAAAATAAATACTAAGCAAAGGTCATGTAAATATAATTTATTTACTAAAATAAAAGTTAAGAAAAGGTCATGTGTCTCAGATATAATATTAGGAAATATATAAATAAATCTCAACTAATAATACATTTAAAGGAAAATTTATATACATGTCCACGGGGTCTTGGATAGACAGTGATCGGGTGCTCTATTAAGGAACTCCTTGATGTGAAGCCAACAGTTCAATTCCCCGCCCCGATCTGGCCTTGATGTGATGTCACTGATTCAATTCCCCACCCTGATTACGCCTTGATGTGAAGTCACTGGTTCAATTCCCTACCCCGATCGGGGTGATATATTGGACATGATGAAGATGTGGTCCTTCCAAGCTTACAAAAAAGGGAAATTTTAGAAAGAATAAAAAAAATGTGCACACACACCAAATTATTCATCTACTACATTCAAATCATACAAATAAATCACATATTTATGATGCTTATGAGATCCAACGGATTCCAAGTGAAGAGTTTGGTTGTTGAGAAATTATCTCAACAACTCAACCAACTAACAAAGCATGTCTACCTACTATAGTAAGTGTTATTTCCAAGCCCCCCCTTTAACTCTTACATTATTACATAAATCACAAATTAAAATATAGAGAATACATATTACAACAACATAATTGATCTTTGTCCCACTCGTCTTCATTAGCACTCACCTCCACTCTATAATATCGTAAAAATTTATCTTTATTCATCACCACTTCTTCGAGTTATCACTTGAATTCCATTTAAAACTTAACCACCTCTTACCATCTTTGATGAACTTGCAAGATCAACAATATTGACAAGCTTAGCTCGTCGAGGCTTCCACGATAAGAGTTGTCAAGGAATGAACCATCCTATGGACCAATCATCATCTGTCGGATATTTCTCTTTAGACATCTGTAAGTTGTTAGGAATATGGTACGGGTACTGATTGTGTTAAAAAGTTGATCAAACAACTTGACCTTTAAAACACAAAATAATTGATGTTCTTGAAGTCAGGGCTTCCAGCTATAGAACCACCAACAATAACATGTCTTACACACATGGATATCATAATGACTGATAGGTATTTCAGAAAAGTATGAGAGGTTCTGCATTGTACTTGTCATAATTGTCATAATCTGAGATTTCCTCAAAGCTACCTTCTGGAAAATCTTCTAAATTAGCTATATTAGTTTATTCTTTTAATTTTCCATTTAAAATATCTCTAGCTTGAGTTTTAAAACTGAATGTTGTATGTCCATGTCTTCTATAGTATAAACATTCCACTGAATTCTTATTTCTATTGATAATGCCTTTAAAAAATAGTGTCATCTCATAGTGTGAGCTATCCTATATGTCCCCTGTTTTCATCCTCTTTTCTTCTGCTAATAATGACGCTATCATTTCATCTAGTGATTTAGAGGAAAACTGATTTAAGGTGAAAATAGCATTATCATATTTTGAAGCTAAACTATTTAGTAGAATAGCTTTAGTATCATCATAATCTATTTTCACCCCAATTTCCTTCAACTACCTTATGAGATATTTAAACCAATTTATATGTGTAGAAATTGAAACCCCCCCTATGCATTTTAAGTTTATATAGCTGTAATTTCAGAGAGAATTTTTAATTCACATCCTTTTCCCCAAATGTTTTGTTTAACTCTTCCCATATTTGTGAAGAATATTTATCTAAGTCTATAAGATGAACTTATGAGTCAGACAGAGAAAGTATTATAATGGATTTACATTTTTCTCCCTTTCTAAGCCAATCAATTAATATTTTAGGTTATTGAGGTGTTGGTTCTTCCCCTTTTACTAAGTTCCATAAATTTCTATGCATAAGATGCATTTTGACCTTTACCTTCCATTTATGGAAGTTTGATTCCATTAAATTTCTCAAGAATTATTTGTTATGTACTTAAAAATAAACAACTATTAATTGTTACCTATTGCACTCGTTCAACAACTCACTTTTCAACATAGTCGCACACTTTTCAACT
This sequence comes from Pinus albicaulis, assembly GCA_034641835.2. Taxonomy (NCBI): domain Eukaryota; kingdom Viridiplantae; phylum Streptophyta; class Pinopsida; order Pinales; family Pinaceae; genus Pinus; species Pinus albicaulis. Next base: position 930,477,935 of record CM076581.1, on the reverse strand, counting down.
ACATGAACAATAAGACATAGAACTCGATCAGTTAAGGATAATATCAACCAAGAACAGCTTAAAGGAGTTTATAAGATTGATTGTTCAAGTGGAAAATGTTATATTGTGTAAACCGGATGTTAGCTGCACAAAATTTTTTGAAAGAGCATGGAGCAAATATTAAGAATGGGACATCTTGCACCTCAACCCTCGCATAACACTCCTCTAAAGCTAAGCATCACATGTATTTATAAGATGCCAAAATTATCATGAGAGAGGAACACTATCACAGAAATAAATCAGAGAAGCCCTTGAGATTATTAAGCATCTTCATAATCTCAACAGAGATGGAGGGAGTGAAATCAATGATAGTTGACTTCCTTTGATTAGAAAAAATTTATCTTCCCGTTCGTCATCATCTCAGATATAGTATCTTAGGTATGCCCCCTTTTATTTTTTTTCCTTATACTCTTGGGTTTAGGATTTTTAAATAATATTAGCAATAATATAAACAACAATAATAAAATAAAAATAAAAAAATGAATTAATAATTATTTTAATAGTTGATTTGAAAAACTAATTTACTTTTAATAATTATTTCGTATTAATTTCTATTAATTTGATAATTAGTAAAAAAGTAATCATTTAATAATTATTAATGAGTTTCTCGCATTTAACATATGGAAAAAAATTAAAAATGATTAAATCAAATACATATTAAATTAAAAAATTTATTATTATAAAATAATTAATTTTTTATTTGTATTAATATTTAGTTATTTTTCTAAATAAGTAAATATTAAATAATTATTATTTTAAAAAACAATTTAAGTTTCTTAATAATCAGTGAGAGAAATAATATTAATTATTAATATGGAATAAAATACAATTGTTATTATTTTCTATAAAATAAATAATTATTTATTTGTATTAATATTTAGTTATTCTTCTCAATAAGGAAATATTATGTAATAAATTATTATTATTAAAAGAATTTATCACTTTTAAGTTTCTTATGATAAATAATACTAATTATCAATATTAATATAAAATAAATTAATTAACTAAATTGATTATAAAAATCTTGATTAATTAAAAAATAATTTATAATTATTATTATTTAATTTAAGAAATAATTTTTAATTATTATTAATAATTTATTAATATTATTATTAATTATTTATTCCAGAATTATATAATAATTATTATTATGAGTAATTAAAAACATTATTTTTTAATAAATTATGAATGATTTATTAATAATAATAAAAATTAATAAATAATTGGTCAGTTTTTTGATTTTTTTCTACTATTTATTAAATGCTTTGGTCCCTCTTCCAAGCATTTTTCAAAATTCTATGTTGAATATGGATCCTTATTGGGATTCGAAACATTGACAAATGTCTTTCAACATTGTGGATAATATGAAACATTCACCTTAAACTCTCTTCTTGTGTTGTCTTTCAACATTGGATAACATGAAACATTCGTCTTAAACTCACTTCTTATGTTTGATCTAACGATTGGTTCCACTTCTTGGCAATCCTATTTATTTTATTGTCTGCCACACTTCTCAGTATTCCACGGTTCTAGAGTTACTCTGAAAGACTCTTGTAAGTGATGTGAATCACCACATGCAGAAATATCTCGATTACAAAATGGTGCTAGCATGCAACATCTCCTGACCTTAGAGAAATTGTGTCTCGTTCCAAGTCAAACTCGTTGGAAATGAATACATAGAATATTTTGCATCAAATCTTGACAGGATGATGACAAGACCACTTCCCGAGACTGTAATCAAGCAAGTAGAAGTTTACCAATAAGGTCATAAGAGTATGGACCATCTCATATTATCTCTCACAGAACATTAAAACACCATAGCAAATGATCTGATAGAATTGCACACAGTGGTCAATTGTGTATGCCTTGACTGCTACATTATGGTGATAGAAGCTAAAACCTTAGCACTATAATTTTTGTGTTGAGAACACACAACCAAGTTCCTTATGCAAAAACAAAATCCAAAAATTTTATGAGACACGATCCAAAAAAAATTGTGTTGGTGGAACTGCAGTCAAATATGTTGACGGAACTCCAGAAAGTTGATGAGATGTGACATATGAAGGTTGAACAGGTGATATTTTTAAGGGATGAGACACAATTAAATTCAATCCTCTCACATTTTCCCAAGCTCTCTTGAAAAGAGTGAACCCACAATTACTAGTTCAGATACCAAGAAAGAAAGAAAGAAAGATGCGCACACACAAACCAAATTATTTGATAATGAGAACTGAGTACATGTAACGAAAAATGAAAGTATTCATGATAAAATAAAATGAAAATACTCAATGCAAATATAAATGTTTTTTTTTTCAATCCCAAAAAACTTTATTATATATATCCATGGAGCATATAAAATTTGTCCTACTCCATAATCTTATTTATGAATATAGAGTGAATGGATATCAATAATACATTTTTCACGTAAAGCAAAGATGGATTAAAATGTCTATGAGTTGTTGCAACTGAATTACTATAATTCAAATACTCTTCTTCATCCTCATTCTTCTCGCACTCCTTTTTACCACCTGATATTTTCACTTCTTTATTGTTCCCTAACTACAATGTTTAAAGATAAAGTTAAAGGTAATTGAAACATCAAAAGAGAATCAGAAAAAACCAGATAAATTTTTATTACTACGAAATGTTCGTATTAAAAAGTAGGTTTACATTTGTTTTGTAAAGATTTCCTGAAAATGCTATTTCCAAAAACATTTTTGAAATTATTATTTTTTTGTAAATGAGGCTAAACTATATTAATTTCTAAAATGAAACTGTAAATATGCTACAGGCTAAGTTGGTAAGTTGCACTTAAACAATCTCAGTCTTTGTTGCCTTCGTAGATGTGCATGTATGGGCCCATAAAAAACATCAAACAAAAAATTATAAAGTGTATCGTAGCACCAGTGAAAGTAAAGGTATTGTGATAATAACTAGCATAACAAAAAACTAAGAAGAGTTGAGCTGCTACGCAATCATGGGTCTTCTGCATCTTCCTCGCTATCTGGATATTCCTCCACGATGGGACAGGAAAAATCCTGTGCAACAGCTTCCTCTTCAGCAGTGGGTTGACGCGGAGGCCTAGAAGCAGGTGCGTAGAGGATGGGAGAAACAGGGTACTCAGCATTCGGGACTCGTGTCCAGGTGCCTTCAGAGTCCATTATCTAGACATCTGTGTCATCCCCCTCAACCTCCTATGCCAGAAGAGGCTCAATTTTGTGGGGCAAGGGGTGCGCCTAGTGCGCAATGTTGGATTTTCTTGGTCCATTTTTGCCTCTCTTCATTACGTGAGTGGGGACTTCCTCCTCTTGGTCAAGCTCGGGGCTCTAGGGAGGCTCTCTAACATGACTTCCCGAAGAGGAACCTTCAACAGACTCTAAGCAGTTATCTGTCCCTCGATGATAGCACCCAGGGAGCGCACCTCTCTAGCCTCCTATGATTACGCAGCAAGGTGTTATTGGACAAGGATGTACGCTGGTGGAGGATGTGCAGCAGGGGGAGCAGGCTAAAGGGAGCACCTAGGCTAGAGAAACTAGCAACGCAGAAGGAGCTAAGGTGAGGCCCGTATACAGGGGGTGCATAGCCCGGGGGATTCTGCGCAACTCAGCACTAGGGGGGAGGTTGCGTGGAAGACTAGGCATGCAAGAGACCTAGAAATGAAACAAAAAAACCTGAAGGAGTAGACTGTGAGTAGCTTTGTGCTGAAGGTCCTCCCATTTTGTAGACCTATGACACATGCGACGATGCTGAGCATTATTATGCCTCGCTCGCAGCTACATGATGCAACTATTTTCATGAGTAACCATGTGCATAGAGTTAAGTCTGAACATCATATCCTTCTAGGAGATCATTTAGAAGATTGTAGCAGAGGGTTACCCCAGAGGTGATTTGCGTCCATTGCGTGTCTTCATGATGCCTAGTCTCAGTCATCTCATGTCAATAATTCCAGGAGTGAGGATCTGCTTCAAGTGAAGATCTGCGTTGCAGATCTTCATCATCTCGAGCATGGGAGAGGTTGCTTTCATGTGTGCTTCTACTGTCGCCCACATCCGGGGATAATTTGAAATTATTAATCCACTTCTAAAAATTGTAATTTTTTTCTTGTTATTTAAAAAAAAATGTTAAAAAGAAATGTAATATTTCATATATAATAATAATAATAAACTATATTTTGTATATAAAATAGTAAGGAATTTTCAAATACCCAAATTTAATATAATATATAAACATTAATTTTAAAAATTTAAACACTAACACAACAATATTTTTAAATATTAAAAACTATAATATTTTATTACTTTTAAGTGTTTAATTATTTATTAAAAATACCCAATTCATATACTATTCCATATATTATTCCAAATAAAAAAAAAAAGATAAGTATTAGGATTAAAAACATAAATAAATGTATAATTTGTTCTCAATGTATAATTTGTTCTTGAAACAAGTTTGATTGAAAAGAACAATATCAATTCTAATAAGTATATAATGTAATGAAAAAATAGAATTTATAATTAATATGGTATTTATTGAAGCCATATAAAATGAGATACAGTGTTGACGAATGTGAATAAAAGTTTCCACGTTTAAATTTTTGGAACTTAATTATTATTGTTCGATATTTTTTTTTTTGTAAATTTCGTAGGTCCTTGCTATTTTCTATTTATCGTAAAAATGTAGGTTGCAACATATACAAAGTCAGTGACCTCAGCCTGCTTGAAGGAAACCAGTTCTGTTGGCCACCTTAAAGCATTAAAAGCCATTCAAAATTGATATTGTTTCTTCCTTCTACTAGCCGCTATGGCCATTTTACTCTTTAAGACAAAGTTAAATTGGAAACATAAAACATAAACACTATCTGAAATGAGCATAAAACCTTAAATCTTATGTACTAGCCATCTGAAGAGTAATCGATGCTAGATCCTTTGGAGTCAGGCATGTCCACTTGCTGCATCTATTGAATCTGCCTTTCAATTCTACCAATTCTGGCTATAGCATGGTACTGTGACACCTTGATATCTTGGAGTTGAGTTTTGATATCCTGAAGTAGTGAAATTACTAAAGGACTGCCTTCTATCAGCTGTAGACTTTGCAGTGCTTTGGCCAGGACACATTTCATTATCCAGTATGTGTGAACAGTTTGGTGAAATAAAGATAGGCGACCTCTAGTATTTGCAGGATCATTGACAAAATCCATAATTTCCTTATGTTCCTCAGTATCTTCCTCATTACTGTGACTTTCTCTCTCCCATCCTTGGATTACATTTCTGATTTGTGGAGGATTACCAACAGAGTAAGCTTCAGAGAGATTATCTATTATCTCTTTCTTTGTCTTCCTACCTCACATTCTTGGCTCAACTATATTTTTTGAGAGCTGCTGCTTCCCTTTGTCTCTGGACTTGGCCAGTCACTTTGTAAATTTTCTTTTAACCATTGCTTTGAGATGAACCTTTTGTTGCACTAAACCTGTATAGATCATCTGAGATCCAATGTAACCGAGCTCGAATCCTCTCCACGGTGCCTTCAAGTTCTGCAACAGATCATCCCAATCCTCCATTATTGCTCCTGCCAGAACCATTAGATTGCTTTTGTTTCAGATTTTTCTTATTTAAAATCTTCCTCCTCCACTTTTTCTAATGCCATCCTAACACTGCTAGTTGGAATTCCATTCCTATCATAATGAAACTGAATGCTTCGTACCTTTCTTCATGCTGGTGAATTAATGCTGCTAGGAATTCGCATGCTGGTAACACATGCCCTCGCATGTCCGCCACCCTCCACTTGCCCTGTAGCACTTGACACTAGGCACCCCGATCAGAGGTCTTGGGTTCCAGCTATGTCTCACTCTATAATGATCTCGAGAGGGTGTACTTCTATGTCTCATATTTTGTCTCTTTGATTCACTTCCAACTGTCGTCCCTCATTACGACATCCCCAGTTTGATAAATAGTCTGCAACCTCATTACCTAATCTATGGACATGTGAAGGTACGAGATATTGGATTTCTTGAATAAGTAATCCTATCTCCTGAATAAGACATGTTGTCCTCCAGATTTTGCTTATTTTCTCCCATGGCGTCCCTTGCTGCAATTTACTTATCACCCCTGTGACCATTGTCAAATCCCCTTCTACAATGAGTCGATGGTAAATTTCTCATTTTTCTATTATTAGCCCTTGTTTCACTGCTATTAGCTTAGCTTCATTATTCATTGCATACCCAATTTCCATTGCATATACCCTGCAAGCTATGCCTTGAGAGTTTCTAAAAATCCCTCCTGCCCATGCCTGTCATGGGTTTCCTTTTGACGCCCATCGTAATTTATTTTAATGAATCCATTCTGAGGTTTTATCCACTTATCTTCTGGATTTTACCTAGGGGGTTTAAATTTCCAAAGAGTATTTTCCAGTATTTGAGGTTTTAAATTCAATTTTGATAGGATATTGCCTTCTATACTTTCATTTTTCCACTCGTCATCTGTCCATTTCTCTACCAATATGGTTTCTCGGATATTTTCAATAATCCCCTGCCCTATTTGGTTGTCATCTCGAGCTTCTCCCTGGAAGATATGGTGACAATCTCCACGTTCTATTCAGGAATTCACATTTAAAACCCTCTTTTCTCCATTTAATGATCGTCTCATTTATGTTTGTATTATCTCTATCAGTTTGCAAAAATAACATTTCATTATTATGCCATACAAGCTCCTCTATATCACAGGTATTTAGAAGATGTTCTAATGATTCTGACTGTCTATTACACATTGACAAATTGAAGGACCATACATTCCTCACTATTGTAACTAATCCCAGGTCAGTATCTTTCTGTGACTTAGGAGCCAAAGGAAATGTTCCACTTTTGGCCAATGATTGATTGACAAGATTTTTCTACATATGGATATTGCTATATTGTCAAGATTATGTGCTTTAACATAATATCCCTCCTGTATAGTAAACATACCTTTGCTTATTGTTAGATATTTGTATTCATGTGTGACTTGTAATAAATGAACATATTTGAATCCAATGCTTCCTATTATTTTAGTTTAAATTATAATTAATATAATTATAATTTAATCTTTAAATGTAGTGTAATTATTACTTTAGTTTTATTTTAATTATTTTTAATTTTTAAGTTTAGTTTTGTTACTTCAAATTTTATAATAATTTAGTTTAATTTAAAGTCATAATTTCATTTTGATTCTTAATTAATATACTTTTATATTATTATTTTTTAACTTGTAGTTTAGTTTGAATTATTTTTTTTTTAACTTTAGTTGTATTATTAATATGTCTTATATTATTACATTTCATCCTGAATTTTTATTTTATTTTTTAGGTTTATTGTCTTATTAACTTTATTTAGTTTTAATTAATATGACTATAATTTATACTTATAGTCATTTTAGTTTAGCTTTAAATGTGGTCTAGTTATTCTTTTAATTTTAATTTTATTTTATTTTTATTTTTTTTAAATATTTGTATATTATTACTTTTTTTATTTGTAGTTTAGTTTGAATTATTGATTTTTATTTTTATTTTTATTTTGGTTGTATTATTAATTTCATTCAATTTTAGGAAATATGATTATAATTTACATAAATATACTTTTAAATTAGTTTTAAATGAGTTTTACTTATTACTTTAGTTATATTTTAATTACTTTTATTTTTATTATTTCAATTTTTATAATAATTTAGTTTAATTTAACTTCATAACTTTATTTTGATTCTTAATCAATATACTTTTATACTATTACATTTTAGTTTGAAGGATTGATTTTTTTATTTCATATTTTAGTTTGGTTGGATTATTTCTTTCACTTTTACTTAATATGCTTTTAATTTATACTTTTAGTTATTTTAGTTTAATTTAAATGTGGTTTAGATATAACTTTAGTTTTACTTTAATTATTTTTAATTTTTAGCAGAGTTTTGTTACTTCAAATTTTATATTAATTTTTTTAGTTTAACTTAATAACTTTTACTTTGATTCTTAATTAATATAATTTTAATATACAACTTGAGTGGGCATAATGGTTAAAAGCATGTGTTTTCTCTTAAGAGGTCACACATTCAAAACCAAAGAGGGCTAGAGTATGTATGTCTTTGCAGACTTAGCAATCAAATCCTTGGGCGAAGGTGGGTACCTTGGCTTGGTCTAGACCTTAAAATTGCATAATAATCATAATTATTATTATTTTTTAGTTGGCTTGGTGGTGACCTTAAAATTGGATAATAATAATTATTACTAATTTTTTAGTTGGCTTGGTAGTAACCTTAAAATTGGATAATAATAGTAATAATTATTTTTTAGTTGGCTTGGTAGAGACCTTAAAATTTATTATTATTTTTTAGTTGGCTTGATGGTGACGTTAAAATTGGATTATTTTTATTTTTATTATTATTTTTATTAAATTTTTAGATAATATGATTATAATTTACTTACATATATTTTAGTTTTATTTTCATTACAAGATGACAACCATGATCCCCATGAAAATTGGCTACCAAATTTCACATAATATGAGATAATATGTAAAAAAACCTAAATAAAACACAAATTTTTAAGTCAATCATATGCTAACAAATTATTATTTTTAATTAAAATAAAAAATACTTTAATGATTTATAAAATTAAATATCAGAAATTGTCATAATCAACCCTATACTATTATCGGTCAAGAGACAAATCAATTGTTGTCTGGCACAGATTAATAATATAGCATTTTACTTTGAAATTAATATAAAAATCCCCTCACACCTAAAGATTCATAGCCCTTGCCCTTAGTTTATTTTTGTTAAGTGTTCTTCTTTTACTTACATGCATAGGAAATAACGTTAAACTTCATTCATGTACTCAACAAAAATACATAAACATCAATGTACATAGTTATGAAGGGAGGGGGAATCTCCTCAAAAGTTAGTCCTAGATATATAAAATCAAATTTCTGCAATAAATTTTACAAAGTTACAATTTTACAGCTTTGTGACAGTTTCCTGATCACCCAACATTAGTTTATTTTTGTTAAGTGTTCTTCTTTTACTTATGTGAAATAACGGATGACTTCAGTTATAAACAGCAAACAGCAAACATCAGTATGCAGGTTCGCAGGAAGGTCATAAAGGTGATCTCGATATACGATCATTTCTGCGTGAATTGCGGGTTTATTTTGCGCTTTGACAGTTTCCTGATCACCCAACATCTCGTTCACCAGTTCACTGAACTTATATAGCCCACCTTGCAGCTTCCTGAACTCCTTCCCACTCATTCAGCCATGTTGTGTAGCTGTTATGCACGTTCTTCCCAATCGTGTAGCAGTCGTGAACCCAACTCGTCGAGTCGTGAATTCAACTCGGTCGTCGCTCAATCTATGTCTGTCTGTTCAACATTCGGACCTGCAACTCGGCCTCTGCCCACTCATTCCGTAGTTGGTCCTGTGATACTGCCTCTGCCCGCACGTTCAGTAATCGGACCTGTAATACGACCTATGCCCGTACGTTCAATATTTCGGCCTATAATACAACCACTTCCTAAAAACACAGAATTTCACTGTCTGAAACGAATGACTCGTGCAGCATTGGGTCCTTAGGATTTCTAGGCAAGCCTCATTCCGCCCATCACCCTCCAACGCGTCTTCTTCTTCCTTGTGTGAATCTCCTTGTTCGAGTTCTCAATAAACTTGTTGGTCGAACTTGGATACCTTAACGAATGGCATCTTATCCAATATATATGTGTGTCATTAAGAGGCCTGGCCGACTTTTTACATGGTTGCACGCCCTAGCTGACCTGAACGTTGGCCAACCATCGTTGGCCCTGCCTGTCCACACGCTATCAGCTGGTAGCTCCGCACGTTCACACATCGCACCAACCTTTCGCACGCTGGCTACCCGCTATGTCACTCGTCCACCCGGGCGCTACAACTATCAGCTGGTAGCTCCGCACGTTCAGACATGGCTCCAACCTTTCGCACGCTGGCTACCCGCTATGTCACTCGTCCACCCGGGCGCTACAACTGACACACTCTCCACCAGTGGGGCAGCTGCCCATCGCTATACCCACTAGCTGGTTGCACATCTATCTGTTAAAAGCGTGCGCTATGGTGCAACCTGAGTCGGTTTAATGGTTAAGAACTTGTGATTTTTCTTGTGAGATCACAGGTTCAAAATCGGCAGGGGTAGGGTTGTCTATGGCCCGTCATGACTAAGCTAGAGGGATAGACATCTCGTTGAAGTTTGAGATCTAACCATGGTCTTCGGACGCCTCGGTCCTTGCGAACTTATGCGTCACTGGTATATGTGGTTTGCGGCCCATTGCATATACCCAGGGAGGTTGCTTAGTTCCCCGTCTAAAAAAAAAAAAACGTCCGCTATGGGTGACTCGTCTGTTGCACCCCAGTTCAGTTAAATGCGCCCGTTAGTGACTTTGGTTTTTCAATTCTCCTCCGTGGTGGTGGGCGGTCACAAGCGCTCGCCAACTCAATGACCTGATGCCTTTCCTCCCACAACATTTAAGAGGGCAGTGGTGTGGCCAACCCTCCCATGCAACACACATGCAAAGAACATACATTATTCACATTCCAATTTCATGTTTTAGAAAAATCTCAAAATTATCTTGATACATGTAGATATTGGTGGCCACCCACCTATTCCATTTGGACCCTCGCCATTTTTTCTTTCAGTTTTTCGAGTTTTCTTTATTGTAGCACAATTTATTATTTTTGGTCGTTTTTTTGGTCCTTAATTTTTGGAGCCGTTTTGAGACCCTAAACGACCTTTTTTTGGGAAACCGCCTCTCAAAAATATATGTGAGAGATATATGAGTCGAAGACTCATTGTTCATTGTCATTAGTTGTATTCCTCGGATAGATCTTTCTAACGATGTATCATGTGCATCAAACGGAGATAATATGCCAAAGTTACGACCCCGGGAAATCGATGTACCACTTTACAACGATAGAGCCCATAATCTAGCGTTTCATATCATAGGGTTAGGTTTTTTATGTTTAGGGTTTTCTATTGTTTCTCAGTAATAAATAGGCCTTTGAGCCTCATTGTAACACAGTTTAGAGGCATGTAGCCACCACATCTCTTCTCAGAGATGAGCTACCAACGCCCTATCTAATTTATTTTCATTATGTTTACAAGCATATTTCAGTTATGAGATATTAATGAAATGAAGTCTTATTTTTACTATATCTCTGCGTTTATGTGTATTTCTGTATTCTATTGCGTAATCATATCTTTAGTCAAAAAGTTTCAAAAATTGATTAACTTCCTCACGAGAGAATTCGTGAGTCTTCCTTCCCACTTATAAAAGGGAATGTCACTGAGTTGTTGACGAAAGAAACAAGGTTTTGAATTCTTGTTCATGAATAAAGTCTTTGTTTATGAAAATTTGAGTTTTTTTCATTATTGTTAAATTGTGGTTTGAGTTATGTATTATCATTTTGGTATTAGAGTGGGTTGATCGTTTCCCTCCGTAAAAGGATGTAATTTTGTTTTATTTCACATTGGATGTTGTAAATGTCATCGATTAATTGTTGAATGTGCAATAGGAAGACTAGTTTTTTACGTGAATACTTGTATATAGACTTGCAGGTGTAACGAGGAGTTGTAAAGCTAGTCGAGTTTGTGAAGACCATCAAACATAGAAAATCGTGGAGGTATATATATTGTCGCATGAGGCCTCTGGTAGATGTTGCCTAATGGTACATGCAATCTCAAAAATGGGTGAGATATTTAATGTTTGTTGAACAAAGTGCGGATTTTTTTTTAAATCGTTCTCTTATAGCAAACCATTTAAGTATTATTTCATTGCATTGAATTTTTAGAGGCATTCCATTAATACGTTGGATTTTGAGTAGAGCTAAGTTATTATTTGATTTGCTAAAGGATCAAAAGGATTTGATCTAAGATGTTATTTGATTTTCTAAAGGATCGAGAGAAGGTCAAGTGGGAGTCGCACATTAACGGTTTCTAGAATTCCTATGTCTTATTTTACTTGTGTGAGAGTTGTAAGTCATTTTTTTAATCACAGGTTTGACATTGGCCATGTTTATTCATGCTTTTTTTTCCTTCGTCGGTGGTCAGATCTATTAGGAATTCTAACTTTTAAGGACTCCCATGCTAGGTTGTAACGTGCAACAGATTTTGGGAGCGTGTAATCGGTATAAAATCAAAGATATTAGATCTGTTGGGAAGGAAACTTAATGAAGACAAATGCCATTTTAGAATGAATTTAAAATTTAATTCATTTTTTTGGTGAGTTGGCACCTAACAAACTAGGCATGTTGTTGTTGTAAATTAGTATTACATCATGTGTATAGGTATGCAGTGAGTGGTCCTCGATTATCCAAACGATACAATAAACAGATCCATATTCCCATTCGATTATTTTTAAAAGGAGATGCAAGTTCATCCTTCAACTATGTTGTTTAAAAGGCTTGAGTTATTATTCATAATCCTTGTTATTGAATGGTTTTCCAATCGGTATTAGTATGTAAAGTTGTCATCAAAGAAGGGAAGAGAAGTTATATTCCTCTTAGAAATGTATGGAGTAAAAATCCATACCTTTTGTAAATGTTTCAAGCTCACAATTAGTTGTAATTGTGAATAATAAAAAATACATGGTGTTATGAAAAGCTTTTCAAAGTGGAAAAATTAGCTGCAGGATAAAATTTACATAATAGTTTAAAATTTTATTTTAGTAAAAACCAATGCCAGAAGTTGAAATTCAAGAGTTTAATAAGAAAATTGAATATGTTAGTACTATTGTAAAGGTAGGCGTTGAATCCAAATCATCTCAAGCCTATGTATAAAATGAAATCTATGCAATGATGTCTTTGTAATGAGTTAAAATCAAAATTATTGATGTAAAAAGAAAAGTAAAACTGAGTTTAATATGATAAAATGAAATGTTGGTATAAATCTAAGTGAAAGTGAAGTTGAAAGTTAAATTCATTGGTGTATCGGAAGGGTGCATGGTAGGTGGTACTTGACACTCGATAAATCTAGTCAAGTGAAGAGTTGAAGTTGTAGATAATTTGGCACTTTAGAAGAGCACTAGAAATGTGATAAGAACATTGGAAGGTACACAAGCTTGGAAAATATATGAGTAGTAAAATGAAGATATTAAGAAAGGAATATGCCAAATTAAATGGGATGAGGAGGGGAATGAGTCAAGAGGATTTTGAAAAAAAAATGGTTGAGTTGAAAGAGAGGCTCAATGAAATATACATGTTGCTACAAGATATGGAAGAAGACCAGAGATGTGGATGGACTTTGAAGAAGAAGGTCCAATGGCTTGTTAGGAAATTAAATTCCAGGTGTTACAAGACAAATTACCTCCTCATCAACTCAGAGGAGAAGGATACATGGAAGGAAGAAAATGACCTAGACAATGACCTATTTTTCCAAGGTAACGCACCCTAGAGACATCTAGGTCGAGTTATAACACATCCTTGCCTCTCTGAGGGAGTGTTAGTGCCTAGGTTAACGCATTGTCTTGCCTAAGGGGCATCGTTACCTCGGTTTCATGAGGAAAAAGGGACAAATTTCGCAGTAACTCACTGACATTTCCTGCTTTTTCTCAAAGGAGTTAGTCCAAAATGCAGCAACCTTCAGTGTAGGACTCTGATTGGACATTACTAAACCCAACTGAGCATCCAAAGAGGTAAAAAGCTAGGAAAAACATGGAAACATCATGGATTTTACCGTATTCGAATTAATGGAGAAGAATGGCAAGAATGGTCCTCCCAAACTCTTATAAATTGGAGGCTAGATTGGCCAAACCAATGGTTGTAATCTTCCTTCTCTTATTAATAGAACTACCTCTATTTTGTCCACTTGGTGTTTTATTGATGCGTCTATTTTTTATTTGTTTATGAAACATGATATAAGTGGCTTAGATCCACATAGTTAAATGTTTGGTTATATACTTTTTTAATTGCTTATAGTGATAAAACTATGAAGATTACACTTTTTCTTTGTTTGTTTGCAAAATCCAGACTTGGAGCTAGTGAGGAGGACTTCTGCCACACTACCTAGCGCTCTCTAATAGATCTGCCATTTACGAAGAGGTTATCCTTCAATATCTCACTTTATTAAAAAAAAAAATGAAAAAACAAGTTTTAGATTGTGAAAAAAATGACGAATGCTAGCTTTTCTTCTCCTCCTCCCTTTGTCGTCACCATGTTGCAGGTAGGCCCCGAGGGCCATGGCGGCTTAAGACCACTCCTACCTCAATCTCTTCATAATACTCACCATGAGGAAACCAGTCTTGGTGTTAGGGCTAAGATGGTTGGCGTCTGGCCCTCAGAAAGTCCATCCCTCTCGATCGCAGACTTGGATGAGGCCCTCTAGGTTTTGAAAGCCGGCGGATCCCCCAATCCTAAAACTCATGATGGCCATGGTCCATTCGAGCCATCGCTACCCCATGGGCCATATCTTGATAGTAGCAGTCCTGGGGATTGGGTGCATATTGTAGGTGTTCAGACCACAGATCGCTCAGCGCCTCTGATTGCAAACAAAGCCGAGGTCATCCACTGCATGAAGGACGGAAGCACTCCAATAGGTTGGATCTGCACAACTCTCAACCCCAATGTAACGTTTGAGGACTGCATCATGTTATTTGGTGGTAAGAAAAGCATCGGTTGCTCCGGCCAGTCCATGCATTCAAAAAACTCCTCTATTCACTGCATGACACTAGGGTTTCCTCACCAGGGCGATTATCTCTCACTAGGGAAGGCTAATCGCATTGCGGCGACCAAGAACAACAATGAGCCATCAATGTTTAATACTATGGCCTATCTGATGAGATCTGGAAATGAGGGTTCTCCAGATCTTCCTCCCCTCTCTTTCCAGACGCAAATCGCTCTTTTATCTGGAAAAAATCTGCTTCTCTGGGTTCACTCCACGAATATGGTGAGATCCCTCTCGCAGGCCCTTGAACTCAAGATGATGATACCTTCCACCTCTTAGCGACTTCTCTATGGACGTAAACAACATGAAGAATCCCTCTCGCTTTCATTCTATGATATTGAAAAATATGCCTTGGTGGTTTTAACCCTACGTATGTGAGGAGGGGTATTCGGGAAATCATCCTCTGCCCAAGCCTTCTGTTATGAGGATTTTGTCCATGCACAGCCTCCTAAGAGACCCGCACAACCCAAGGAAAAATATTCTCAACCTATGGAAGCTTCTAGGCCTTTCTTCGTGGATAAATCAGAGGATATTCCTTCGGTAGAAATCTCCCACCTAGAACTTGAAAACCAACAAATGTATGCATAATCTACCATTAGTTTCCATTTCAACGGATTATGGCCTCGCACAGCAAATATATATCAATGGATTCACTCCCCTTCGACCAAAAATAACAAGGTTATCTTCTACTCGAACGTGTTCTTCAAAGTTCTATTTCCTTTCAATGAGGATTATCAAAAAGCCCTAACCGATGGTCCATGGTTTTGGGGAAAAGCAGGGTTGTTCCTCACCCCCTGGTTCCCATATTTTGACCCTTCTATGGCAGTCATTACCAAATTTCCCATTTGGGTCAGGCTTCTAAATCTACCTGCTTATTTATGGCACTCCTCTGTCTTCCAAGCAATTGGGTTGCTTTCTGGTAACGGATCCCTCTAGGGGAGAGAAAGGTATATCCACCTACAGCAGAATTTGTGTGGAAATTGACCTAAGTAAAGTTCTGTCCAATCAAATCATTCTCAAAGTGGGTGACTTCCTTTGGACTCAAACCTTGGATTACGAGAACACTGCGTTTCAATGTCGTCACTACCATCAAACAAGGCATCTTCAGAATTCATGCACTATATTCCACGCCCAAAAAAAAAGAGGCAATCGCAAATCGAAATCTATAAGTTGGAAGCCCTGTGATTTTCCTCCCATGGATTACATCGAGGCCTTCAGCTCAGACAAGGAGGATATTGAAGCAGGTGAAGAGGTAGAAATGTCGGAGAAGGAGACGACCTCGGTAGACCCTAGGGGACCCAATGCTATCTCGAATCCTCAGAAATGAACTCATGAATCCACCTCCTCCAACTTGGACAAGGAGACTCCTCCTCTGGTCAACAATGATCTCCAAGTGGCTTTAGCCCACCTGCCCAATAATGTTTAGGTTACAGTTACCAAAAATAAAGGAAATAAATGTCGTATTGAGGAACAACCTATTCTGGGTAGATTCTAGTGCCTCTCTTTCTTGGTCCCCTTGTCTCTCTTCTTGACACTCTTTGTTCTCTCTTGGCTATGTTTTGGGACCGAGATTGATAACTGATAATTTCTGGTACCCTACTTCTCAGTCTCTCTTATTTGTAACTCCATTTTGTACTATATTCTTTTAATAGAATTGGTCTTATTCAAAAAAAAGAAACTATCTCACTTTGTCCATTGAGCATTAGTATGAACATGTATGTAGTTTTTTTGTGAATGTTACAGCTAATCTGACTGTCTACTTTGGGTCCCGGGAAGACCCGAGAGGGATTTACTCCAACTACCACCTGTGAATTTTACCCCTAAGCAGAATTGGTGGCTTCGCTAGGGACTAATCCTTAGTTCCCGGGTTGTTTACTTCTGAGCCTTTGGTTCTTTCCCTCTGTCACTTCCCGTTCTACTCACATACCTTTCTAATCATTTCATATGCTCTATGACCATCTCATCAACTCACAGTATTCAGAACAGACCTTACCTGGCCATTATCTCTAATTTCTCCTCAATAACGCACCCCCTTATGTGTGTTCCAGAGTGTTATAACATTGTTGTTTCTTGAGAACAATTCGTTAGTCTTGCTATTAATTCTCTCTACTCCTTGATAGCATGTGTTACTTAGCCTAAAACTTGTTATATCACCCCTATTGTGATTTCCCTGGCTGTTGAGTTGCTGGATGTAAGTTTGGCTTCTGTGTTTTGGATCTGTATGCCTGGTTGCTTGCTAGCATTTTTTAATTTTTCTTATTTGAAAAGTTAGCATTAGTTGCATTTAATTTTTGAAAAAGAATTTTTTTTTTTAGTTCTTCTAAACATAGTTGATTTAATTCTATAATTTTTGGGTTAAATAGCTGTTAGTGAGGATAAATGTCTGAGTATTTTTAGGTTGAACTGTATTATTTGGATGTTTGTTGTTGAATGGATGTGTGAAATATTTCTCCCTATAGAAATAATCTCTTTCATCGAACTGAATCTTAAAATATTTTTCTGCATGGTTTGAGTCAGAGTGTCATAAAATTTCATACGTCCAATCCCCTTCCAGAGACTTATAAGCAAGTACACTAAAATTAAACCTTAATAAAATCAATCAATAAATCATTTTCTGAGCTTACACCAACATTAGTTCAGGCTAAGATCTTGGGATAGGCAGAGTGAGAAAATACCCAAGATCAAAAAACTTGAGACTAGTGTCATTAAAGAGTGAACATCCTGATGCACTCATACTACTGGGACCGCTCCACTACTACTGGATTTAAGCATGAGACAACACTGGGGTGTGTGAGAAGGTATCCCGCCTTCGATATCATAATAGTGGGCATTTTGTATATTGGGGTTCCCCTCGGGATGTCGAAACTAGATCGGGGATCTAGGTGTTCTGCCTATACAGCGTGTTGTCTATGACTGTGACCACCCTGATAGTGTCTGTGATTTGAGGTATCTTTAGTTTCCATACTTCTAGAGACGTACACAAGGTCAGCGGGGTAGGCTGCCTTGGTACCTGACATAGACGAACCTAATCTCTCTTTAGTCTTTGGGAGGGTACTTGTCTTCACGAGAGTGCTTGACTCCATTGTCTAAGGTTTTGGCGAAGCTCAAGAGTAACTATAACTGTACATTTGACCAGCTCTCTATGTATGCTATTGTGATGCTGGGTTTCATCTCCAGCAAATGGTAGTACTCAGACAGGGTCTTACCCCTATGGTTGCTTGATTGATTGACTTTAGAGTTCTTTTTTTGTTTAGGTGTGTGGATCTACTCTCACTGTACACCACAATAAAATTTTGATAAAATTAACTGGTCATTGTGCCATCTTTCGACCCTCGTCATCTTTCTAGGCGACAACAAGGTCTCCCTCCATTGAAACTAGGGGAGGAGTCAAGTCTCGGTGACCTAGTGCCTTCTTCGGAAGAGCAGTCTATAGTGTTGACCCTTGATTTTCACATTGCTCCTTACACTACGAAGTTTTCTGAGGATCCTTTCATTGAAGGAGTTGCACCTCATTATAATCCTCCTCTCACTGACCCGTTGGGACCATTGTTGATTCCGGTAACACCAGTACTAGCCATGTCTTCGACTTCACCCACATCCACAACACAACTGATGACCTTGGGGTCGGTGCTGTTGGTGGCCAACTCGGTTCGACCACCATCTTCCCCCCTAGTTGTCAATTCTATAAAACTGATTGGAAACCCTATTAGCCAACATATGCCTAGTCCTAGAAACTTGGTCACAACAACTACGAGTGGAATTCTGAACCCTTCGGTATTCGCTCCTATCATGTCTGCTCCTGGACCCTCGTCTTTCGCTTCCACTAGCGGGGCTACTTTGGTTCCCTTCAACAACCCTTTCGGTTGGAATCCATTGTTCAGTTCTAACCCCTTGGATATTTTTCTAGGGGGTAGTGTTACCAAAACTTACATGCCAAGGGGAACTTCTATACCCTTACATTCTATGGGACAAGACGATCCATAAATTGTTAATGCCATTCCTCTTAGTGGTCAACCTTATGGTGTAGGGTCTATGCCAATGGTCGATTATGCGAATAGTAGTATGCCACAAACTAAATCTATCGCCTCTATCTGAGTGACCCTTCCCAAAAACCAATTGGGCCAAAGGGGAAACTATTACCGTAGGGGCATCTAATCATTTTTCCCCTAGTACAATATCCCCTATAGACAACAACCTTACCTCCCTATACCTCCACTAGCTGGAATTTTTTAGCAACAATGTCCTACTTATCCCATTGGAAACACTTTGATGGGAGCACCCTACGGTCCAAATGGTTAGCCAACACCTCCTTAGTTAGACTTGGGGGCAACCACGCAATTTCCATTCTTAGTAGCTTTAGACATCCCCAATCTATATAAATTGACCAACGATCCTATCAATCATAACCCGCTTTTGCCTCCTGTACCGCATAAAATTCCATCTAACATCCCTAAGTTCGGAGGGAAACAAGGGGAGGATGTGGCTACACACATCACCACCTTTCATTTACGATCTGTTTCTAATTCCATGATGGATGATAGTATCTAGCTCAGAATTTTCACCCACACTCTCACAGGCAATGCTACCAAATGGTACATTGAGTTACCATGAGCTGCATTCAATACATTTGGTGCCTTAGCAATGAAATTTCTTAAGAAATTTCAACCACATATCCGATATGAAACCAAAACGTAACTCTTAACCTTGTTGTGCAAAGAAACCACCACTCGCATCTCCGATCACATTCACGAATAGAGGCATAGGCAGAGGTTAGTCAAAGCTCCAATCCCGTATCATCAATTATCGAACTGGTTTTTCAAGTCACTCTTTCCACCCCTTACTAAAGAATTTTTCTTGTCTGGTGTGGTCACGAAAGACCAATCCATCGATTGTGCATAGCATCTATCTCTCATCTATTCGCAATCTGGCACACTGTATGAGTTACTCCCCCATGCCATTGGCAACTCGAATCCTCCCGCTACTCAGTTACTCGAAGCACATGTCGACGACCTCGTTGGTACAACTTCTAGTGTAGCTGTAAAACAACTTAGTGGGTAAGCTTCCCAGCCATCTTCAACTGCCACCACCCCTACCCAATCTGCTTCTCTTCCCACCATTGAGGTACACTCTGTGTAGTCTACACAAAAACCTAGCGGAAAGAACAAGAATAATAAGAAAAATACCGCTCCTTCTAAAGAGAAGCCCAACACTGATAATAATCCAAATCATAGAAATGCTGCTAAAAATGAAAAAGGAAAGGAGAAACCTATGATATTCCCTTGAAAAATTTGTGCGTAGTACCACTTGACATATAAATTTCCTCGACTGCAGGAATGCACAGATTTTATCATGCAAAAGGACTCTGGAAGGACACATGTCATCCTTGAAAATCCCTTCCCTAATCCGCAGCAGCAACAACACATGGTTGTAAACCCGCCACAACCCCTGCAAAGGGGAAATGGTGGTACTCATCCTTCCAGTGAAGGATCATCTGCCATTTATAGCATGGAGATTGTTGAAATCAAAACCTGAGCTAAAACCTATGGAAATCTAGTCATCGAAGCTCATGAACCTGGTTCAAGTTTGAATCCACCGCCGCCTAACGATCTTCATATCAAATGGCCTGCTTCTGACCCTATCATTTGTCCCCCCAAAGCGACCCTTCGATGCACAACTCATAACACCTCTGCACATGCTATCTAGAACTACAACATTGTAGAAGACTTGGCGTAATCACTGTCATCTATATTTGCACTTGAAGTGTTGCAAACCTGCCTAACGCAAAGGAAAGCTCTTCTTTCAGCCATTGGTGGAATTGACCCCCAGGATTCTATGCTAGCCATATTCAATATGAAAAAATTTAAACCTCACATTTCACGCAATATTTCTTTCCAGGTTCAAGTTGTGTCAAAAGGGAGGCCAATCCATCGCACTATCATAGACGAAGGTGCTTCGACCTCCATAATGTCAAATTTGTCCTGGCTCGCTTTGGATTCTCCTATTTTGTCTCCGTCGTTGAATTCCCTAAAAGCTTTCGATGGCCACATTTTCCTCCCAAAAGGATACCTTGCTAGCTCCCCCATTACACTTAGTGGGAAAATGATAACTGTGGACATCAAAGTCGTAAATCATCATCTCGATTATAATCTTCTTTTGGGTTGCAGTTGGTCTTATGCAATGACTGCCATTGTCTCTTCGGTTTTCTGAATCATCCTTTTTCCATTGGATGGGAAGATAGTTACAGTGGGCCAGCTATCCTCTTGCACCCCTGATTATTCCACTTTACCTAGCAGCATTGTGCCCTTAGTAGGAGGATTTCCTGACTCTTATGTTAGTGTCGGTACCTGTCTTTTGAAGGAATCTTTCCTGATGGGTTTCATTCCTCTCCCGTTGCTTGAGGGTCCACACATGATTTCAATGATATCCACCATCTCGGATGGCTCTATTGATCCATGGATCCTACTGGTGCCTTCAAAATTTGATTCCTATGGAGATCATATGCCACTATCACCGGCTGAGTTGGCTTATCAAGCCATCCAATCAACATCTGAACCCTCCACTTCTTTGGTTTCGACCAATGGTACCACCCTCTCACCTACCACAGTTTCTTCTAAGGATCCCCTCGATGAAGTCCTGCCTATGGACGAAGCTATTCGAGAGATCATGTCTCTAGAGGAATGACCTTGGGGAGAGTCTCACCATTGCACTCCAATGTCTAATTCGGATGCGACCACTATACAATTCCTGTCTTTCAACCCACCTAAGATTGTTTCCTCCGCTTACATAACCTTTCAAACTATCAATGTGGAAGGTAACATGGAAAATCTTTCTAAGACCATTCTCATAGATATCTCGTTCAAAACGGGTATCATGGAAAATATATGTATTGGAGCAGATTGTAGTCCGGAGGAAATTTCATGCTTCACATCCCTTTTTGAGTTCCGCGATGTTTTTCTTTGTCTTACAATGAAATCATCAGCATATATCCTTGTATAGTTGAGCATGAAATCAAGATTTACGACAATTCCAAGCTTGTCTGGAAAAGGCTCAGATCTTTCCACCCTGGAAAAGCAGCAGCTATCAAGACATAATTCGAAAAAATATTACACGTTGGTTTCATCTATCCTGTTCCTTTGACGGAATGGGTATCCAATCTGGTTCCCATAGATAAGAAACAAGGCACCATCCAAGTCTGTGTTGACTATCGTGACCTGAACACCGCTTGTCCAAAAGACAATTATCCTACTCTGTTTATAGATCAGATTATTGACGATTGTGACAGATGCGAACCTTTCTCCTTTATGGATGGATTTTCAGGATATAAATAGATATCGATTAAAAAGGATGACCAACATAAAACCACATTCATTTGTCCTTAGGGCACGTTTGCATATCGTAATCTCCCATTCGGTCTGAAGAATGTTAGAGACACTTTTCAAAGGGCGATGGACTATGCATTTCACAATATTAGACACATCGTGCAAGCTTACTTGGATGATCTTCCAACTCATTCCAAAAAATGAGCTCATCACCTTGCGCATATTAGAGAAATCTTCGCTCAGTGTAGGTTCTACAACATCCGTTTGAATCTGCATAAGTGTGTATTTTTTTCAAGTCTGGGCGTCTTCTTGGATTCATTGTCTCCAAGCACAGGATTAAGGTTGATCCCAATAAGGTAAAGGCAATTGTTGAATTACCTGAGCCACAATCGATCCTACAACTCCAACGTTTGCAAGGGAAGGAAAACTTCTTACGTCGCTTGATTGTAAAATATGTCGAGATGATTGTCAGACCATGAGGTAACTCCGCAAAATTGAATACGAATTTGATGGAGATTGTGTGTGTACTTATACATGGAGGTGAGGCTATTGGGATTCACTTCCCAATGTCTCTTGGCCTTCCTTATTTACTAAATTACAATAATATACAATCTCACCCAATTCCTTACGATTATGTGTCAACATTCCCCCCTTTAATCTGAAGGGTTGTTGGTGAGTCCAAACATCATTCTGAACTTTTTAAACTTTTCTCTTCCAAGCGATTTGGTGAAGATGTCTGTGGTCTACTTATTTGTGGAACAATGACATATATGGATGGTTTTGGCCTCAACATGATGTCGAATCAGATGGTATTTTGTATTGATGTGCTTTGTTTGATCATGGAACTTTAGGTTCTTGGCCAACTTTATTACAGAAGTTTTGTCGATCATGAGTGGTGTTGAATGCATTTTTTTCATCTGAAAATCTTCTAGGACTTTCCTAAGCCACACAATTTCATTTGTTGCTTCAGTTGCTGCCACATGTTTTGCCTCGGTTGTGGAATCTGTTGGAACTGACTGTTTGCATGATCTCCATGAGACAACTCCTGATCCAAGACTCATGGTATAACCTGAAGTAGACACCCCAGTTTCTTTTTCCCCATCAAAGTCTGAATCAGAGTATCTGATCAAGCTGAAATCGCCTACCTGTGTATATTTGAGTCCAAAGTCTTGAGTCCCCTTCAAGTACTAGAACTCTTTTTGCAGCAGACCAATGTCCTTCACAAGGTTTTTGCATAAACCTAGAGAGGATTCCAACAACAAATGAGATGTCTGGTTTGGTGGTATTCAAGTAGATAAGACTTCCTACAAGTTTTCGATACTTCGTTGCATCCTCGAATTCCTTCCCTTCAATGGATGTGAGCTTCAAATCTTGTTCCATTGGAGTGGTTAAGGGATTGCATTCATCCATGCCAAACTTGTTCAAAATATATCCAATGTTCTTCTTTTGAGAAAGAAATATAAATTTAGGATGTTGAGTTACTTCAATACCCAGATAGTAATGAAAATAACCCAAATCATTCATTTCAAAACCTTTCTTCAATTCTTTCTTTATGGATGCAATATAACTCTCATTGTTCCCTGTCATCAAAATATCATCTACATACACCACAAGATATACAACTGTTTTTCCAACTTTATTAACAAAAAAGTTGCATCATCGAGATCAAAATGTTTGAAGTCAAGTTTCAGAATATGCTTATTTAATTTCTCATACCAGGCTCGTGGTGCTTGCTTGAGGCCATACAAGGATTTTATAAGCTTGCATACTTTGTGTTCTTGGACCTTCACAACAAATCCTTCTGGCTGGGATATAAAAACTTTCTCCTTTATATCTCCATTCAAAAAGGTGGTTTTTACATCCATTTGATGGACTTTCCATCCCTTCTGAGCTGCTAGGGAAAAGAGAGTCTGGATGGTGGCCCATTTTGTTGTGGGAGCAAAAGTTTCTTCATAATCGACCCCTTCTTTCTGTGCAAAACATTTTTCCACAAGCCTGGCTTTGTGCTTGTCAAGTGAGCCATCTGCTTTGTACTCGTTCTTGTAGACCCTCTTACATCCAATTGGTTTGGTTCGCAAAGGAGGATCAACTAGCTTCCAAGTGCCATTCTTTATCAAGGCATCATACTCCTTTTGCATCGCTTCATTCCATTCGTCATGAGAAGCGGCTTCTTTGAAGGAAGTTGGTTCATGATCTGTAGACAAAATCAATTCACAGTTATAAGCAATATCCATATCAACAGGTGAATTAGAATTATCTAAATCACCTTCGTTTTTTCTAGTGGAACTTCTTGTTCCTGTCTTTCCAACCTCATTGGGATGAACGTTTTCTAGTGTCTTTGTCAGCCATTTGGGGGGACCTTTTTGAGATGGCCCAGGCTGCTCATTTGACTGAGTTGTAATTAAATCAAGATTCAATCTCTCAATTCTGTCAATCACATCATTCAAGGTGTCATCCGTGGTTGGTTCTTCATTTGGGGGAGAGAGTGCTTCAGGAAATGATTCCCCATATTGATTCAATAAAGGAATCCCCCCTTCAAGATGTGGAATCTCATTATCAAATTCTTGAAAATACTTCGCATGTGTGAATCTATCCAGGCGATCAATTTGTCACTCAAAAACATTGTCAGTATTGGAAGATTCAAGGAATATGACATCTCTTGCTATTACAAACTTCTTATTGACTTCATCATAGAGACGATATCCTTTGGAGGTATTGGAATACCCCAAGAAGATACATTTTCGAGTTCTAGCACCAAGTTTATTCCTTTGTACCTTGGGTATCAAAGCGTAACAGGTGGAACCAAAGACCTTGAAATTCTTTACCAAAGGAATGTGGCCATGCCACATTTCATAAGGAGTTTTGTTTCTGATTGAATTTGAAGGACACCTATTCTTTATCTATACAGAACATACAACTAAATCAGCCCAAAACATCAATTTTACATTCTTAAAAAACATCATGGAGCAAACCATATTTAAAATTTTCCTGTTCATTCTTTTAGCTACACCGTTTTGTTGGGTATTATAGGGCACAATTGTTTGATGTTTGATCCCATGTTGATGAAGACAGTTTTCAAATTCGTTTGAAGTGATTCTTTTCCATTATCAGTATGCAAAGAGCCAATATGAGACTGTGCATCATTTTCAATCCATGCATGAAAATTCTTGAATGTTTGAAAAGCATCAAATTTGTTCTTCAACAAGTAAACCCAACACATTCTGGTGTAATCATCAATCAATTTCATCATATATTTATTTCCATTTTCATAAGCAACAGACATAGGGCCACATAAATCTGAATGAATAAGCTCAATTTTTCTATGGGCTCTGGAATGTGAATCATGAAATGGTTATTTGCTATGCTTTCCTAGAATACAAGAATCACATTGCTTAAGTTTCCTAGGAATTGTAGGCAGTCCATTAACACCATTTTTCCTCAACAATCGAAGGCTGACATAGTTTAAGTGTCCAAATATAGCATACCATAAAAGACTTGATGGGAATGTACCTTCATCATGATCTGAACTAAATGAAATTTTTTGTGCATGAGCACAGGAACCTTGGAGCTTCCATAGTCTTCCTTCTTCTATTCCCTCCATGACAAGTGAGCGATCTGATGCTTTTTTGACCTCAACCTTGCCATCAAACATGTGAATGGAGTGTCATTGTTGGTAGATCTGGACCAAGGGTAGCAAGTTTCTTCTCAACTCAGGGAGGTATAGAAGCTCATGTAGAAAATGATCTGGAAGACCAGACAACTTAAGCCTGATTGTGCCAAGCACTGATGGCTTGAGTTTGGATTTATCTGCAAATTATACTGCTCCATTAACTTTGTCAAAAAATTCTTCAAAAAAATCTTTTCTAAATTCCATGTGACATGTTTCTCTTGAATCTAGCAACCAATATTTTTTCCAAGAAGTAAATGAAACATCAAACAAGTCTTCAGTTACTCCATTGTTACAATGTGCTACAACATAATGAGCAGATTCAGGTGCTTTACGTTTGTCTCTATCATGAGCTTTACCTTTTTCTTGATTTCTTTGCTGCTTAATTTTATCCCAAGGAAGCTTACATGTAGATGCATCATGCCAGTCTTTATTGTAGCGTATGCAATGAAGATCAGATTTTTCAATTTGAGTTTGTCTACCCCCCCTTCCTTTGAAATTTCTTCTTCCTCTTCCTCTTCGGCCACCCCTTCCTCTGGAAGAATCTTGAGCATGACTCTTCTCTCTATGTGCAAAGCATACAGCCTCTTCAGAAGAGAGAGGGGTTGTCATCTTTCCAAAAGCTTTCTCTCTTTCTGTAAACTTTTTCTCAAGGGAATCAAAGGTGATTTTCACGAGGTTTCGACTTGCTTGTAATGACTCAAGATAATGTGAGTAAGTCGGATACAATGCCTTAACATATTCTATGAGAGATATATTAACCTCTGCACTAGTGTTCTTAATGTCATGCATGATAGATCTTACTTTTGAAGCCAAATCAAGAGAGTCATCATTTTTCAATTCAAGACTGAATAACTTAATCATTAATTGAACAATTTCAAGTTCTAAATGTGATTCATAGAGTTCTTTTAGCTTGCTCAAGGCTTCATAGGCATTTGAAAATGGTGTAATATGGCGACTCACCTCTTCATTTATGGAAGCTGCAATGCGCTTACTCAAGAAAGGGGTACCATATATGTGGGATGATAAAGCTCAATTGTCATTTGACACCCTGAAACGGGCACTCATTTCCGCCCCACTTCTCAGTGCCCCCAACTATTCATGCAACTTTCTCCTCTACCTGGCAGCCTCACCATCCTCCCTAGGAATGGTTTTGGTTCAAGTTCACGATGAAAATAGTGAGCATGTGATTTATTATTCATTAAAAGATCTCATTGGACCTTAATTATGATATTTGCAAGTGGAGAAACTATCTATCGCAGTGGTATTTGCTGTCACTCACCTCCGACACTACATATTGTTGCAGCAGACTACCGTCATTGCTTTGGAGAATCCCATGTGACACATCTTGTACTGTCAGATCATTGAAGGAAAATATTCCAAATGGATTGTAATCCTCCAACAGTTTGACTTGGTTCTGGCTATTGCCAAAGCTAAGAAGTCTTTAGTATTCACCGAATTACTATCGGATCTTCCTAGAATTGACCGATGGGAAGTATCTCATGATCCATTTCCTGATGAATTCATCTATCTAGTAGATTCTACTGATCCTTGGTACGGGTACATTATTGTATACCTCCAACCTCAACAGTTCCACCCAAATCTCACGTTAGATGACCGTCGTCGCATTCATCACCAAGAAAAACACTACCTCGTGTTGAATGATACTCTATATCGATGTGGTGTCAATACAGT
Source organism: Pinus albicaulis (assembly GCA_034641835.2). NCBI lineage: Eukaryota > Viridiplantae > Streptophyta > Pinopsida > Pinales > Pinaceae > Pinus > Pinus albicaulis. The sequence goes on along the minus strand of CM076581.1, from coordinate 930,450,516 downwards.
TATTCGACACTATCTCACTCTTAATGAGGAATAACATGTTTTAAATGACTACTAAGCTGGGGTGTGCGGTGGTTATCTTTCTGTCATAGCTACCGCCCAAAAAATCTTCTGTGCGGGATACTACTGGCCCACCTTATTTCAATATTGTGTCACAACAGTCCAGAAGTGCCATCCATGTCAAATTTTTACGAATAAAATGTGCACCCATCCTGCCCCTCTGCATCCGGTCATCTCCATCGGTACTTTCGGTAAATGGGGAATATATTTTGTCACATGAAATCCCACTTACCCTGATGGGCACAACAACATCATAGTTGTGCTCGACTATTTCACGAAATGGGCTGAGGCCATTCCCACTTTCTGGGCTAGTGGAGAAATGCTCCTCTTTTCCTATTCAATTAGGTCATCTGTCATTTTGGTGTACCCCGCTTGATTTTCACAAATCATGGTTAACACTTTCAGAACCAAATGATGACGAATTTAACTTCCATGCTATGTTTTCGAAAAGATCATTCTTTGTCCTACTACCTGCAAGCTAGCAGTCAAGTCGAAGTCGTAAATGGCGTCCTCAAGACCATGATTTGTCGAGTAGTCAGCAATCATATAACCACATGGCATCGAAATCTATACACCATGCTATGGGCATATCGAAAATCAATGAATACTGCTACAGGATTCACACCATTCAAGTTAGCATACGATCTGCAAGCAGTTCTTCCAATCGAGTGTTAGATTCCATCACTTAAGTTGGTCGTTGAAATCCTACCCGGCACCATTGCAGAATAAGAGTACTTTCTCTCGCTCGATCAATTGGATGAAACTTGTCAAGATTCCACACTAGCACTCAAAGCCCACAAGCGTCGAGTTAAAACTCAATACGACAAATCTATCAAGCCTCGTTCTTTCCAAGAAGGCGATCTCGCTCTACTCTACGATTAGAGACATGACCACTTGGGGGGAGGAACACTTCAACCATTATGGCTCAGTCCATACATCGTCACGAAAGTCATTTCTAAAAGGGCTTATGAACTTCTGGACTGTAATCGAATTATTCTTGCCGAGCCCCGCAACGGGCTCTATCTAAAGAAGTATTTCACCTAATGTCCCACTGGGCATCTGCTTTTTAATTTTATGCATATAATTTTTTTATTTTTTTGGTGTGTTTGGAATATTTTGGTTTTTTGAGTATTTTTTCTCATATAGGCTCTCTTCTTTTACACAGATGTCTTCGCAATCCTTTCCATACGTTGGATAAGGGGATGGTTCCAGTCGTCACACACGGCACATTACATCAGTGGCTTGGGTCCTCTATACACCTGAGTTGGAACTACTTGGTTCTAGGGGAATCTTCCTTGAAGATGCCACCAAAAATATTGTTGAGTACATGTCAGTGATACAACTCCTCACTGAAGCTACATCTCACGACATCTCCAATCTGGTGGTCTAATTATATTCCCAGCTAGTCGTTATGCATTTGAAAAACTTTCATCGCGTCTCCTGCATTGTTACGTTATTACTTGAGGGTATGAATTTTGGAACATCAATTTCAATTCATTACTTTTGAACAAATTCCTAGAGAATCTAATGCATTAGCTGATTCGTTAGCAAATTATGTATTGGATTGGCATTTGTCGCATTTATTATAGAAAGAGTCATGCACGAGTGTATATTTTTCATCATAAAAATTACATAAAATTTAAAAAATACAAGGCCAAAGTTGCCAAAATAAGTGTGTGTGTGTGTGTGTGTATATATATATATATATATAAGTATGTCATGTCCAGTCAAGTTACATCAAAAAAATCTTCAAAACTTGGGTGTTTTATACAAAATTGGCTCTCCTAAGCCTCGCTCTGACATCTATACATCTTTAATCTAATCCTGTTGAGCTTGCTGCTCATGGTAGCAGATAGCTGCTCTGGCTAACCTCCTCAAAGGCACCAAGAATCTCTCCAGTACACCCACAGTGTGTCGCTGCAGATGAATTGGGATCTCCCTCATGGGAAGAGGATGCACACCCATGCTCAATCCTCCAATATTCCTGGAAACCTCGTGCAAACTGTGTGTATCATCACCCTCTTCAGAAATTTTCGTGGCCTCTGCTACTGCTCCAACCTCAGGTAGATGCATTCCTCGTCGTCCATAGCAAGGGGCTCCAGTAGTACGAACGGGTGCCACATATTTTTTCAAGAAATACGCTTCATGTCAAAAATCATTTTCACCCATTATACAAAAAAAAAATTCATAAAAGTTCAAAAGACAAAAAATACTTAAGCAACTGATATCTCTTCTTAACTATTGGCCCCCACTGAGTGCCAAGTGGAAATCTCATCTCTAGATCTCCTATTAATTTCATCCCTGCATAGGGATAATCTTCGATCATCAAGATTTGGTCATTCAGCCACATAAAGAATGCATCATCAAAGAACTGGCGGAGTGGACCCTCTCTAGTCAGTGGCATCAAGGCAGACCAATGACCCTATCTAGGCTCTCGTGGGCCCGCATCATCCATTATAATCTAAGGCCTCATAACAGGCACTATCTCTAGTATGAACGAGACAATTAGTGTTCCAAACCCAAACTCTCTTTAGGATCGGTTATTACAGGCTGTCAACTCTTCTCGAACCCGACAGACAACACCTTCGCACCAATCAAATATTTTTGGTTGTAGGAAATCCAATGCTAGTAGTATCTAGACCTTGGTGGGCACATGCTGACTCTTGGCCTCTGCCAAGCGGACGATCATCCACAACATTGACCTCATTGGTCTTGAGGCCACCCATGCTATAGGAATTTGGTTACTTATTGGTGCAGTATTGTTAGTATAGTGAGCCTGGATCAGTCCCATGGTTGTGCAGGGATCATCTCTTGACCCTATCATATTGGGCCTCAACCCTCTGCATGATAGGTTGGTTAGAAATTAGATATATTCCTTCTTTATTGTGAGTTTGTGACCCCCGATGCAAAATTAATTGATGTTGATCAGCCCACTGCTGGATTATCCAGCTGAAAAAGTCGCCCTGCCCTTTCAACATTTCTAGTCCGGCATATTTTAGTAATCCACATATTTGGAGAACCAACAAAATTTCCAAATCAGTGACCATTTCTCGTTCCTCTCTCTCGTGCTCTCCTTCACACCAGATAGTCATGGTAAAATATTTACACCTAGATAGATCAAGTTTTCAATGGATCATTTGTAGCCCAAATGACTGCAAACTGGAGCAAACCAAACTTAAAAAATTTTGGGTCGGCTAATTCAGGGCCCTGTTCAAAACAGGGCATGCTAACGCATTGTCCCTTAACGGGCAGTGTGTTTAACGTGGCCCTATTACTGGGCACCCGCGTTACCCACATAAAATGTTTAGGGCTTGCTCAAAAGTCAATTTTTATCGATTAAAAATAGTGAAAATATCAATGGAAAGAAAGATAAAGGCTCAAGCTCTTACCTGGAACTGACGAAATCAAAAATCGTTGCTCAGATCGTCCACAATCGACAACAGAAGTTTCACCACTTTTTCTCTCCAGAGCTCTTTCACAGCACACAAAGGTGAAAATGAAGGCCTTTTTCCTTCTACTAGACATTCTGGAGGTATGATTCACTTAGCTAGTCATTTTAAATTGGTAAATTTCCAATATTCTTTGATGCAACTATTGTTTTATCAAAGTCACTAATGCTCTAATGAATTGTCAGTGTTTATATGCAGATTTGACCATGATTGACCTGGAACGAGCCTTCTTTTTAGGGAATTTTTCTAGCTCGTAAAACTGAAAAAAACCTTGTGTTTCCTTCGTCGGGCTCGTTAAACTACCACAATGAAGAACTATGAGCCATTCTTTTCCATATTTTTCTATCTCATTAAAAAACCTTAAAAGACACCAATTCTTTCTATGTCGAACTCGTTAAAATTTCACGGAGAGGATCGAGTTTTTCTTCATCTGACTCGTTAAAACTTCATGAATAATATTGACTTTACTTCATCTCCTTGTGCTCATAACAAAATCAGGTAGATGTGCGTTAAACATAGGTTTATCACCTTATCCAGATTCAATATACTAAATTACAGAAAGGGAACTGTGTCGAGCATACTATTCTCCCTTTTTCGCACCTGGTTATCAACCATGACAAAGGTACCCCCTTGGAGTTGTCTTTTACGATGTTTTTTAGACTCCCTAAATATGAAAACATCACCAAGTTTACCCTTCTAGACTCATTAAACCTAATCAGATGGGGAAAAATGTTGGACAAAGTGGAGACTTATTCTTTTATGCTTTGAAAGTCGATTTGGTAGCAAAACCTTGAACATGGCACTTCCCAGAAAATTCTCTCGCAATTAGCCAAATCCTACCATTTTATGAGTTTATCCTTCGTATTCTGAAGTCCCTGCATTGGTGAATCCTGACAGTCTTTGGTGTTCATAAGCTTAAGCTGCCTGGTACCTTGTTATTGTGCCTTCTATTGTTTAAGAGATCTAGCTATCTACTGCTTCCTGTATCAGCCAAGCCATCATATCCCAGAAATAATTTTTCATCGTCATTTTGTATCATTTTCTCTTGACTATCTTCAAAACAAAATCATCTTTTTCTCATTTTGTGTCAACTGATGTTGGACGCCTCATTGCCTACCTTTTGACAGATATCTTCCTATCGACTTCAGCATCTTATCTAGGAAGTTGATCCAAAAACATATCAGTACCCTGGAACTTACAGACCTCAGTGGCAAGTTACCTTGTGTTTGATTGGGGCTTTTCATCACTAGCTCCCAGTCAATGATTCTACGAGTTTTTGACATCAACACAATTTATTCACACTCGCTAGATTTTATTGTGCATCTTTGAGACCATCATCCTTATCGGTGGCCATCTTCGCGTATGTTAACAGTTTTCATCATTGACTGGTAATCATACGATTTCTCGCATGTTTGACTACAACCCCTTTATTCACATGTGCGGAAATATGCAGTTTAGTGAAGTGGCGACCAAGACCTTGGGTTGAGGCTTACATCATTCGGCTTTGTTTCCTCTCCCAAGCTGCTATATTGTTTTCAGAGACAGCTTATCATATTGATCATGTCATGACACAAGCTTCCACATTGTGCTTATCGGTGGACATACTAGTCATATCTCTTCCTGGAGAAATCATTTTGATACAACCACTAAGCATGGGAATGCCCAACTCAGGACATATATTTATATTTCTGACATATGTTGTTTGTTTCAGGTTTTCCTTAGTCCTACAACTCCTCTCACTCTAATATAAATGTTATAAAGTATTTCTGCCATCATCTTTGCCTCTGACCTCACACTTTAGGGGGCATCTATTACAGGAAAAATGACCTCCTCATCAGCTCAGAGGAGAAGGATACATGGAAGGAAGAAAATGACCTAGACAAACACTTATTTTTCCAAGGTAACACACCCTAGAGATAGCTAGGTCAAGTTATAACTCATCCCTGCCTCTCTGAGGGGGCGTTAGTGCCTAGGTTAATGCACTGTCTTGCCTAAGGGGCAGCGTTACCCGTGTTTCATGAGGAAAAAGGGAAAAAAATCGTACTAACTGATTGACATTTCCTGCTTTTTCTCAAAGGAGTCAGTCCAAAAGGCAACAACCTGTAGTGCAAGACTCTGATTAGACATTACTAAACCCAATTGAGCATCCAAAGAGGGAAAAATATATGAAAATCATGGAAACATTGTGGATTTTTCCCTTTTCAAATTAATGGAGAATAATGGCAAGATTGGTCCTCCCAAATTCTTATAAATTTGAGGCTAGGGCCATTGTCAAAGGTCGAAAGGTTGACTGTGTGGAGAATGTTTTTTTTTTGTTGAGTGTGAGACTTCATTATTAGCAAGGTTCATTTAGAGATCTTGGCCTAAGTATCATTACACTCGGATATTGAGGAGAGAGAGAGAGGAGTCGAAAGAGGGAAGCATGGCCAAACCAATGGTTGTAATCTTCCTTCTCTTATTAATAGAACTGCTTCTATTTTTTCCACTTTGTGTTGTATTGATGAGTCTATTGTTTATTTGTTTATGAAACATGATTCAAGTGGCTTAGATATACATAGTTAAATGTTTGGTTATATACTTATTTAATTTCTTATAGTGATAAAACTGTGAAGATTACACTTTTTCTTTGTTTGTTTGCAGGATCCAAACTTGGAGTCGGTGAGGAGGACTTCTGCCACACTGCCTAGTGCTATCCAACAGATTTTCCATCTACGAAGAAGTAATCCTTCAATATCTCACTTTTTCATTTGAGCATTAATATGAACAGGTATGTAGTTTCTTTTTGAATTTTGCAGCTAATATGACTGTCTACCTTGGATCCCAGGAAGACTTGAGAGGGATTTACTCCAGCTACCACCCGTGCATTGTACCCCTAAGAACCATGAAATTAAGGAAGAAACTGAAGCACATGTTGAGCACTTATTTGAAATATGAAACAATCAAAACAATTCAGCATAAGTGCTTGGAAAACGAATAAGTAGTTTACATTTGTGAACATGAACAAGGGTTTATATTATGACAATATGGTGAGAATCCCATGGAATTCTCAAAGTAATGCATGGAAGAAATGTTTGAACTATCGAATGAGATAGAAAAGTCTCTATTTTTTCTAACTAATTTTTTATTTGAGTCTGCATTTACGGGTATTGAAGAGGGTGATGTTGGAAAATAAACTACTACAAGGAAGGAAACATAACAACGAGATCATAAAAAATTATAGGGTGCAAATTTGTTTAAGGGAGACAAAGACAAAGACAGGAGCTAGAAATTCATCAAGTGTCAGAAAAATATAGAGCTAAGGAGGAGTTTCATAGTCCAAAGTATTGAATGGATGCTAAAAATGAGAAATCATCCCAAAATATTGTAGAAGAACCAAAGGAAGTTATGAATAGTGAAGATATCCAACAAGAAGGAAGAGGAATGAATATAGAAATTATTCAAGGAGGAAGATAAGGTCGAGAAAGGATGATTCACTGAAAATTATTTTGCAAACAAGATAATTGGAAAAAAAAAAGCAAATTATGGGACCTTGGAAGACTACAAATAGCAACAGAACAATTGGGACAAGCCCATTACCAGTAGTAGCACAAAGTGTGGGATCCATGTAAATTGGAACAAGGATGGAGACTCATAGACAAGAGTCCATGAAATTTTTGTACCCTAGGAATCTCATGCAGGACCATCCTCCCAAAAAATTGTATTTTATTTTATAAAAGTAAGAAGTATTTAGAAAATTATATATTTTCTAGATTTCTAAAAAATAATCTAGAAAATCCTAGAATTGTGTAAAATATTTAAAGAAAAATCATTTCTCTTGAAAAATCTTGGAGTTATATTTAGTGAAAAAGTTGTTAAAATTGAGATTCTTCCTCTAAAATTTCTCAAGAATTCTCTCTCGAATTCTAAAGTATTCCTTATCCAATTATAAAAAGGTATGTAACTCGGTTGTTGAGACATGCAACAAGGTTTCCAATTCCTATTCATGAATGAAGTCTTTGTTTACAAAAAATTGGGTTTATGTTCATTATTGTTCGATTGTGGTTTGAGATTATATCCTTTATATCACATTCCTTCTTTTGACTGTTATATGAGGGGAGATCCTAATACCTCACTTTTTTGGTATGTTTGGAGCTTTCCCTACCATGGGTGGGACAACTCCCTTGGGTGTTTCACAGGAGAAGGTTTGTGTGAAAAGAAAATTTCTTAAAGTCATGGCATAATCCAAATATTTTTAACCAAGCATGGATGTTGGCCTTATGTGATGGACTAGAATTAACTGATGCTTGCATGGAAAATACACTAGTCTTTGGGTCTGGAGGTCTGTGACGTAGAATTTGGTAGTCGAGTGATGGCCAGGATTTAGGCCTTGGGGTGAAAGAGATTTCAAATTTTGGTACTTGTTTGACTGCATTGGAGATGGCAGTTATAAAAACCTGTGATTTCTACCTTCTTTCATACCACACAAATTTTTCGGTCTAAGTTTGGTGGGCTGGAAAATTGAAGTTTTTGTCTTATCCCTCATGTTCATTAATATAATTCTTTGGCTTTGTTTCTCATTGGTGGATGCTTGTTTTCTTGGTTTTGAGCTGAGTTGGGTTAGGTCGTGACCAAAATTTTGGTGTTTCCTGGTGTGTTACAAGCCCTACCAGAAGAATGGCTGTCAGCGATAGCTGCTTCAAGGGCTTTTTTTTGGGACCCAAATCATTAGGTCCGATGATCGAACCTTCTACAGATTAGAAAAACTGCGATTTCCTGAAAACAATTGAGGGTGTCTGGATTTTGAAATGCCTTTCAAAACGATGGATACCATACGACTTTCAAACGCTTTTCAAATGCTGGATACCACACTTTAAAAACGCTTTTCAAATACCACAAATTGAAACGCCTTTCAAAACGATGACAATGCTTTTCAAAACGCTTTTAATACCACACGACTTTAAAACGCTGGATTTAACGATTTCAACTGCTGTCAGACTTTTTAACAAATGCAGAAACGCTGATGTTCTAAACGCTGGCAGACTTTCAGTTCCATGAATCGATCAAAGAGCAGAACGCAGGTTATTGAATGCTGGTTCTGGGCTGAATATAAAACGCTGTTTGAAGACTCGTTTAATCAAATTTGATGCCACAAAAAACGTTGATTGATGGTGCATTGGGTAGCGTTCAAAGTGCGGAACGCTGTTTCAGTTCGATCCCAAATACAGAATGCACAATTGATATGAATCGATTGTTTAAAATCGATCTCCTTACCAATTGCAGATTGCAAATCGCTCTTCTTTCAATTGCAGATTGCAGATTTTCCAGAATCGATTTGCAGATTGCAGATTTGCTAGAAGGGTGTTGTAATTTTTGCCAGAAGGGTGCTGTAATTTGTTGTAAGGGCCAGAATCGATTTGAATGATTTGCCAGAATCAATTGAATGAAACTGTTTTGAAACCGTTTGAATGATTTGCCAGAATCGATTGAATGTTTGGAAAGGACTTTAAAAACAACTAAAATATACAGCGCTGTCCCCTTTTTTTTATTCACTCAAACAAATTGAAAAAGTCACACAGATTTGCAGTTTTTGAAATAGACAAATTTCATACCACACATGCCTGATTCAGCAACATTTCTGGAGCTCCACACAGATTATATGATCATTCACACTCGCCTGCACACCAGCTCTTAGAAAATCTCCTTTGCGCTGACAGCAACATCTCTCCTGAGTGATTCATAGCACGCCTTCAAGGATTGGCCTTCAGTTAATCGACAACACACAGGCCTCTAATCACATGCTCCGATACCACATGATACAAATTAAATCAACTCATAAACACATTGCAGAAAACCAAACTAGACAAAACACTGGCAGACTCGCGGAAAAGGCAGAAGCCTCATGGCTTCCTCATGTAATCTCTCTCATTAAAAGAATTTTAATTTACAATTTAAATAGATGAGAGAAGATAGTCCGTGCTATCTTAGTCTTTTTTGGTTGAGTTAATTACTCACCAAAAACCCACCAAGATAGGAGTTCCTAAACAAACTCCATTTTTGAGGAACAACCCAACAACCCAAGAGTTAGAAATATTTAATTAATTATTTTATTATTTTGGATTTATTATTGTTATTTTAGAGAGGCTAACAATTTTTAGTTTTCTTCTTTGTATATTTTCCTTACCCGCCCTGGTTTCATATACTCCCTTGGTTTTTTCATCTTACAATTTTTCTCAACCTTATTCCTTTAAGTACTAGGTTGTTTTGGTTTAGCTATCTAGACAAAATATTTATGTTCTATTGCAATATGCCCTGACATTGAATGCACAACCATCATAGTGTTGGGAGAAAAAACCCTCAATTAGGCCTTATGCCCAAGCCCATGCATAGGAAGTTGCAGTCATCTTCCATTGCACTATACCCCCATGAAATTAATGAATAAATCCACTAATTTGGATCCCTCAAAACCAATAATTGGCAAGCTTATTCGTATTTGGAAATCCAAGATGTGGTAGTTATTTTGGTTCTAGACCCTAGTTATACTAGGGGAGAACAAAGCCAACAGTTGAACTCCATTACCCTCCATTGGTAGATGAAAAATATTTTGGGTAGGGTCTTGAAGGAAAATCATGAAAAATATAATGATATTATCTCCTTTCTGAACGAAATCAAGTGGGTGCAATGATATTAGAATAGTTTAGATGCCTAACTAGATCATCTAGAAATCAACCTTCAATGTGGTATAAAACCTCTTGCTCAAGACCCAACTCCTATTACCTCATCGCACTCATGATACATTGTTATGCCTTTTGGCAATTGTTTCATTTCTTTTTGTAGTCTATTATATGGTAGTTTTAGTAGTTTTTAACAGATTGAGACTTAGCTTTGCATGAATTGTGATATATTTATCTAATGTATCATGAAATTTTGAGGTAATAAAATATTAATTCACAAAAAATAATATTTTAGAAATAAAGTTATAATTTAGTTTTTTTATCATGGTATAAGTGTTTTGATGTTTTTCATGAATTGATGCTTATCGACTAGCTATAAGTGTTTTGATGCTTATCAGTCACATTTACCAACTATTTAATTCATATGATTGTGTTAGTCTATAATTTTTAGGTAGATGGTAGGGATTTAACCTCCATGAAATATTTTGAAATATTAAAAATAGTAGTATCCACAAATTATAAGTCAAGATTTATCTTAAGAAGTTATACTCTTTCTACCATTATAATTAAATTGACTATGTATTTTCTACTTTTTAAATTTATACCCTTTTAATTAGAATGACTATGTTTTTTCTACTTTTTTTTAATTTAATTGATTAACTAAAAAAATGAAATATGAACAAGTGTCATTTAAATAAATTATGATTTTTTGGATATGTGATATTGGTATCCCATGGTATTGGCACATGTTATTATAACAAAACCTATTTACAAATTAAAAATATCCATAGTAAAGTGAAAGATGTATATATATTTAATTCATATTAACTTTTTTAAGTAATAATAATAATAAATTTATATTTACTTATTTTTATGATTTTTTTAATCTTTACTAATATAATATGTACATAAAATAAATGTTTTGATATTTATCATAAATTGATATGTACTATAAAATATGTATTTTGATATTTATCATAAATTAATATTTATAAGTGTTTATAGAACATTTTAAATAATGATGATGATTAACGTCTAATATAACCAATAGCTTTGGAAAAAAAAAGAAAATCTTATTGCTATCCACATTGTATATTATTAAAAATATCAATTAATCAAATTGAACTGATACACTCACCTTGTCAAGAGATTGTTGCTAACCTATTGATTTCTCTATCGTGGCCAGCCATGTTTGTGGCCTGATTATCAATTGCCTTGATTCGGTATTGTTTGTGGCAATTCAAATTCATTGATGGCAAGCACATCACCACAACAGTGTCACTTGTTATTATTGGAGTTGTACAGCTACTCAACCACTTGTTCACACATGGAAATTTGATTCGTGCCAAAACAAAATTCACAGAGACGCCTTACCTGTCATCCCTTCGGTTTCGAATCTCACCCTCACAACACAATGACTGGCATTGTCCTGAATTTTACCTGCATGACACGTTCACTGGCCTGTAACATTATCAATCTACTTACGTCTTCACGTCATTGCTTAAGTAGCGGTAAATCTGGAATTTTTCACCACAGGGAAAGGTATGTAGATATTTTGGCAATTAACTCTTGGGATATTTTTTTCAGCAAGGTCTTCGTTGAGAATCTAGGAGAGTTTATCCTGAAACTTCACACGAAAATAACAGAATACAAGAGCCAGATAAAGGAGCAATTTGTCCCATAGACTATATTTAGCCTCGTAAACGTTAAAATAACTTCTTCTTCTTATTTTCCACCATCATGAACTTGACCGTCTATAAAAAGTGATAGCGTAAATCATGTGTTTCTGTTCAGTAGGAATGAGAATTTGACAGTAGGAATGGAATTCGACAGACAAATTGTTGGAGATAATTAGTATGTCAAATATAGTAAAAATTTTTAATGTTTGGTAATATTTTTTGTTAGAATAATTAAAAGAACATTAGGGTTGCAGAAACTAATTATTAGAGATATGATAAAAGTTTAATATAAATATTAATATTAATATTAATTAACATATAATTATAATAATACATTGACATTAAATTATATTAATATTTATTAGTATATAATTATATTATTAAGGTTTTAATATTGGTAAAAATAAGTTAAATATTTACTAAGTAAATTTCAATTAACATTGAAATTTTATACTAAATTTTAATATTATAAATATAATATTAAACCCTAAATTTTAATGTTAAATTTAATATTATCAATCTTAATATTATTTTCAATATTATAAACTCTAAATTTCATATCCAAAATGTACGCCTTAAGGCGTCTCTATTTGAGAAGAATTCCCCTGCCTACTTGTCATCATTCTTTACCTTTCGATGATATGTTATACGATTAAAAGATGTTAAACCGTTTGATGTAGGTAGTTGGAAAAAAAGTTATATCTTCCCAAGCATAAGTCATATCTCCTTTTCCCTATCCTTTGCTGCTTCTATTGTTGGAGCTTGCAAACTCTCACAGGTGCTCGAAAGATATTGTCATCTTCTATTCATATGAGAAGAACAGACCCTGTCAGGGTTTCTGGGCGAAGAAGGCCGAGACGAGACCATGTAGCCCTCATAGCAGAAGAACAATACCTCATTCTGATGGGTGAACAATGTCATGGTCGCATTCAGGGAGAGCAAGAAGAACAATACCTCATTTTGATGGGTGAAGAACGTTGTGGCTGCATTCAGGGAGAACAAGCTTGAGTATTGTTCATCCAGGAAGAAGCAAAATACTAGAGAAAGGCTTGCATCGGTGGGAAAATACTTGTTCAGAACTGGTTGTGTTCTTAGAATCCGCCTCGCGTATATTTGAATTCGTTCATCAAAACCCCAACAACATTGCCTACCTTGATTGAGTCTATGGAGTTTTCTTCGATGGGGAACTTCTGGAGACCATTGAACAGAAGAGTGGCAATGAACATAGTTGGAGATGAGACAACCAAAGCGTAAGTAATGGGACAAGTGTAACCAAACACAAGATAAGGCTTTGCAAATTAAATTCCTTTTCTAATTAATTTCCATTTTTACTACACTTTCATATTATCTACTGAGATGTACAATGATTAGGAGCTGGCGTAGTTCTAACTATAAGCATAAGAATAAGCATAAGAACCAGGTCTCTGAAACAGATGGCTTTAAAGCTTAGGCTCTTCTTGGAAGCGGAAGTATCATCGTTAATTTAATCTTACCTTGTCGTGATCATTGTTTTTCGAGAATCTTTTGTTTTCATATATGCACGTTTAAATCATCGTTAATTTCATCTTACCATGTCGTGATCATTGTTTCATATCTTGAACGCATTAAGAAATCGAAACAGATGGCTTTAAAGCTTAGGCTCTTCTTGGAAGTAGAGGTATCATCGTTAATTTAATCTTACCATGTCATGATCATTGTTTTTCGAGAACCTTTTGTTTTCATATATGCATGTTTAAATCATTGTTAATTTCATCTTACCATGTCGTGATCATTGTTTCATATCTTGAACGCATTAAGAAATTAGGAGTTGTACTAAACCAATTTTTTCTTTAATAGTCTAATCAAGATAGATGATCTTTAAAATAAAAACCATACACTTTGTGAAGAAAGAAGCACCCCAAACACAAGATATAATTTCATAGAAAAATATTAATCTTAAGCCAAGGGTATCTTTTAATAATTGAAAAAACCAAAGTGTTCCAATGCACAAGAAATAACAATGAATAGTACATTGATGTACTATATACTTTCAAACCTTAAAAATAAGGACAAAAGTCTAGGAAAATTAATCCATATGGGACTTCCCTTGTATGGTGGTGAGGAAGCAAGTGCTTTCAAAAGAAAATGAAGATTTAGTCTTAGGAGTGGAGACCAATGAATCAATAAGATTTTTTTTAAGGTGATCACTAATTTGTATCACAATGGCCATCTCATTTAAGTTGGTGGATGAATCACCACACACAATATTTTTTTTTATCACCTTTCATGAGGATTAACTGATTGTGAAAATATTACACTTGCAATTGCACCTTCTAAACCTACTCCACTTATAACAACACTACCTATTAATGATATAATAACATGAGACACCTATATAAGCCTACATCAAAGCATGAATTTCGAATGATTAGAGTTCTCTTATGATGAAAAATCCTCTATTAGATTTTAAATTTTTTTCAGACACCAGTAAAAAAACAAAATTACATAAATTATTTAATTATTTCTTCTATGTTGTTCTTTCTTATGCTACAACCTTAACGCGTTTCCTTTGCAACATGTGGTGCAATTTCTAGTATAAAACTCTAAATCCCTAAATCTTAATGTTAAACTCAATATTTATGCCTTAAGGTGTTCCTCTTTGAAAACAACTCTCCTAGCTACCACTGTGTCCATGTCTAAGCCATTGGATCAAATGTTAGACGATTGAATTGTTTATGCCACTAGATCCACTAGTAAATAGTTTTAAATATGTTTTTTATAATGTTAGTTTTTTTCTTTTTAATAAGTGTTTAGGTTTTTGTGAATTTTAAGTTAAAATGTTTTTATTAAAAATTTGATAGATTTAAATAACATTTACATCATAAAATTAAACTCCACACAAACTAATTAATTTAAATTACATTGATAAAAAAATATTAAAAAGGAAAATAACTATTTATATATTTAAATATTACATTTTTGTGTCGAGATGCTCTCCAACAAAGTATGTTAGAAATGTTGTAATGTCATGTTTAACATTTTGATTATGTCAATTTATACAAAAATAAAAATTAAATTAAATTAAATAAAAAGATTGACATAATGTAATGAACATTTTAACTAGGAAAAAATACAATAAAAAACAAAAATAATAAAATAAAATAATAATAAACTATAAAAACAGCTCATGGCGTTGACCCATCGTATTCATGTGGATTGTAGTTTATTTAAAGGGGGGAATTAATATGGGTTAGATCAATCTCAACTCTGGATCTACCAAGAGCCAAGAGAGATCAAATGTCTTGATATGCAAACCTCTTTTAGAGTGAAAAGAGAATTGATCCATCTCAAAAATAATATAGATCTAAACTAATTATTTAATAAAAGTAGTTTTAAATGTTTATAACCATTATTATTTTAAATTTTACTTAATAAAATGCATCTAAATTTGCATACATCCAAATATACATAGTTTTTCTTGTTCTATATTATTTTTGTTACAACTATTTTATTATTCCAAAAATACATGGTTTTTTTTGTTATATATTATTTATGTTACAACTGTTTTATTATTCATAAGTAGTATTTTTTAATATATAAAAAATTAAATTAATAATGAAAATTTTTAAAATATGTGCTTTTTTTAATTTTCAAAGTAGACATGATTTATCTTTAGCAATAATGATGAATGTTCATAATTCTGATTTCTTAAATAACACTAAATTTACCTTTAATTACTTAATTGTAATAGTTTGTAACTACATACTTACACTTTCTGATTTTTTTTGTTAATTAATATCAAATTCCTTCCCTTCAAAGAAAACTATATACATATCTTTAATTACCTAATTGTAGCTAACAAATCCTACATGTTTTTTACTTTATAAGCATAAACAATTTTCATATTATATGATGTCAAACTTACTCAAGTTTATTCTTTTAAAAATTTAATTAATAAGATGTATCTAAATTTTCATACATCCAAATATACATAGTTTTTCTTATTCTATATTATTTTTGTTACAACTATTTTATTATTAAAAAATTATAATTTTACAAAATTGACACTCTGTGATTAACAATAGAGTAATTTGAGACAACCTCAAGGGTTTTTTGTACACGTTTTATCATAACCTTTCCCTCCATCCAAAATATACTATAGAGTCTTCTGAAGAGAGAGTATATTCTATAATATACCGTAGATTCTTATGAAGAGAGAGTATATTCTACTTTATAACCTGATCCACAATCAAAGGAAATGGATAGCAATTTTACAATTTATTAGTTTATAACTTCATCCACAATCAAAGAAAATGGCTAGGGATGTCACAAGTTATCATTCGCACAGTGATGTATTCGCGTTCTCAGTTTAAATGGATCCTATTAGATGCATGGTGGCGAGAGACACTAAAAATTCAAAATAGATATTGTTATGAAATCCATATTGTCTACAAACCATCCAAATTTTCCATATTATATAACAATTTCTAACAATAACTGCTCAATTTACTCTCCAATTTTTGAAACCCCCACCCATGCTGGGGTGATCACAGTGTAAAATCAAATGTTCTTGTGGTCTTTTTAAAGGGTTCATAAACAAATAGACAATAAGAAAGTCAATATTGTGGTATAATAAATGATTTTTGAATCATTGTAACAAACAAAACATCACATTAGCTCATAGAATATATCTAATGCTATAAGGATATGAGATGATAACAAATTTTTGAATCATGATAACTAGGTGATATTGTGGTATGATAAATGATTTTTGAATCATTGTGACAAACAAAACATCACATTACCTCATAGAATATATATAATTCTATAAGGATCTGAGATGATAACAAAGGTTTGAATCATGATAATTAGATGACAACCAAAACTAAGTTGTAGCCACAGGAAAAAAATCACAACAACTCACATAATATATCCAATGTTGCAATGAACCCCATACATAGTGATGGTCCTCATGGGAATTCTAGTGCACATAGAACACCACCCTAAAAATTATATACTCTTGATCAATTTAGAATAACCTAAGATGTCTAGATTGGATGTCGAGGTGGGAAGTAAAGTGATTGAGGATGCTTCTTAAAGGGTAAGGGAATTTAGATACTCTATCCTTCCACCAAAGCTATAAAAAGTGAGACTTGTAGATTGTAGTTTTAAAAAATTGACACTATGTGATTAAGAATAAGTTACAAACATAAGTAATAAGAGGAATGTACATGAGGGCCATGGTAATTAATGTGATTCTTTGTACTATTTTTATTTAAAATATTATTTGTATTTGTATTTTTTTAAATGAATATTGTTAAATGTGTTGTACTATTTTTATTTAAAATAGTAATTTGTATTTGTATCTTTTTAAATGAATATTGTTAAATGTGAAATTGAGTAAAATGTATTAAATTGATATTCCAATTTCTAAGATATTTATTTCAAAAATTTTAAGTATGGTGAGTTTTATTTTATTAATCTTTACTCTACATGTGCAGAGAATGAAGCTATCTCAAGCCCCAAACAAGATTCTTCTTTCTCTTCTTATTCTAGATTGCACCTTGACACTCCTCCTCTCCTCCTCCTTGCACAAATTTAAACTATGAGGCACAAGGTAGTTGTTGCATATAGGAACATTTAGATATGATTATAAAAATGTGATATTCTATTGTAATTTTCTCTACAAATGTGATGGAAAGCGTTCCCTAAATGTTGACAATTTCATGGTTAATGTAGTATAAGCTACATGCAAATTTATAGTCTTGTATACAAGATCAAGAAATCTATGCCCAATATCCAACACCATAGAGCAAGACATGTTCACCAATTCAACAGTTGCTTCCAAATCTATCTTAGGGCTAGAGTTTTTTTCTCAATAAACTTGTTTTTACTGATCTTGAACTGATAAAAGCCATCGTTGTTGCATATAGGAGCATTTATCTATGATAAGAAAAGTGTGATACTGTGTTATAATTTTCTCTACAAATGTGTTGGAGTTGTTTTCTCAATAAACTTGTTTTTACTTTTGTTAAGTGATGAAATCCATCGTTGTTTCATATAGGGCCATTTAGCTCTTATAAGAAAAGTGTGATACTGTGTTATAATTTTACTTATAACATAATTTACTATCCTTTCTTGCTGATACATAGCACCTAATCCATGAAAAACTAGTTATCCATGAAAAACATAACCTTGTTTGCAATGATATATGATAATCATTTCAGTTTTATGTTAATGACAAGTTATCATATCATTTTTTTAGTAAGCCTTTCAGTTTTTATGTTCATAATAGTTTAAAAGCATTGATATCAATCTAATAAATTGATATTGAAAACCAATTGATGTTTGTGACATGTGTGTAGGTGTTTCCATTCATAAATTTCTTACTCATTTGGTCTCAATATTGTTAGATAATGGTGAAAAAAATGCAGTGTTGATCCAAGTGATCCAAAGAGTTATTCACGGCTAGCTTGGAAAACCGGGCATGAATATGCTTCTAATTTTCAATGAAGTAGTCTTCAAGAGTTCCTAGCTCTCTTTTATTTACATAAATGCATTGAGAACCAACTGATAGTATTTATTTCAGTTGTTTTCTTTGGACGTATTGCAAGCTGACATTTACTGCTATACAATTTGTGCATCAAATTATTATGTAACAGTTGTGCCAAGAAGTTTTTAAATTATTGCTCTTCAGTTATATCTTATCAGTTTAGTGTGTTTTCAATCAAGAAGAGGCTTCGGAGTTTAAGAACTGTGTTTTTTTGGTTGATAACTCTTATCATTAATATCTTTTAAGCCTCCACGACGTGCTTCCATGGAAGAAAAATTTTCCTTTCATTCCTTCACGATGGCTCCTTCTCTGCAACACCTTATTTCTTTTAGGCTACTATTTCCTATGTTATTGCCTTAAGGCATTTCTTTTGCAACATGTGGTGCAATTGCTAGTATAAACCTTAATATTATATCTAATGGGCCTAATGGTTAATAGCATGTGTTTCCTCCTAAAAAGTTACGAGTTCAAAACTAAAAGGGTAGAGTATATATGGCTTGGTAAACTTAGAAGACCAAATTGTTAAGCGAAAGTAAATCCTTTGTCCCACAAACAAAAAAGCTTCATACACTAATTTAGTGTCTAGCTTGAAAGTAACTTTAAAATCAAATAATAATAATAATAATAATAATATATTATATCCAATATTATAAACCATAAATTCTTACATATGGCAGCTTACCATAAATAGATAAATAAATAGTTAGTTGTATTTAGTGCAGTGTTTTGAATTGTACTGTCAAATAGCTTATATTAAAAATGGTTTTGATGAAATTGTAATTTTTAAATGGAATAAAAAAAATGTTGAATTCTGTAAATTATAGCATTCAAATTTAAAATTTATGACGTGGATGGATAATAGTTATATTATTTGTTGAATGGAATATGTTGGGGATGCCCACGTGTTTTTCCACCAACGAGGAATTGGTTCGACCAAACATATATCAATTGCATAGCGTGGCAAGCTCTACATATGATGGAATGAAAATGATTGAATCACCATTTACCATATAATATATATGAATGACACACATGGGAGAGGGGTTGAGAATTTGTTTAGACGACTGAATTATTAAATAATACACCTCATCGTTAGATTGTCCACGCCTCTGAGAGTGTAGGACAAATATACAAGATTCGTGTAGTCTAAGTCTTCAACAATGCTAATCGAGTCAGAGTCGCAAAGGGACATGGAGCAAGAAGGACCCCATTTTTCGTAACATACTCGTAAACTAAAGTCTTCAATTATATTAATTGGGGACGGATTGGGACATGCAAAAGTGGCACTTAAAATAAGGCACCATCTCTAATGATTGGACCATAGAGTTTGAGTGCCTTTCGAATAAGGGGACGTGGACGTGTCTATGTATTACAAATGACACGGCAAGTTGATGTGTAATGTTGTATATTTTCTTTCGTTGGAAATTCGTGATCATTGTGTGTATAAACCATTTTTCTTTTTTTTTCTTTTGGGGGTCAAGTGGTGTGAGTTTATGTGCGAGTCTTTGATTAATGTTAATTATGATTTGTTTTCCAAGGACTCATGCTTAAGTTATCGAGGAAGTTTTTTGAGTTAGTTTATTTTTTCTAAGGGAGTATATATATATATGGGGACGTGGACGTGTCAATGTATTACAAATGACATGGCAAGTTGATGTGTAATGTTGTATATTTTCTTTCGTTGGAAATTCATGATCATTGTGTGTATAAACACTTTTTCCTTTTTTCCTTTTCTTTTTCTTCTTTTGGGATCAAGTGGTGTGAGTTTATGTGTGAGTGTTTGATTAATGTTAATTATGATTTGCTTTCCAAGGACTCATGCTTAAGTTATTGAGGAAGCTTTTTGAGTTAGTTTATTTTTTTGAAGGGAGTATATATATATAAGATTTTTGTTAGTTAAAATCTTAGATGTGTTATTTGATGTTAGCTAAAATAGTTGTAGTCGAGATTACATCAGGTTTGATTTATGGCTTGAGAAACTGTGATCTAGTCACATAGAAGCTATTAAAATTATTTGGGAATTGCATCTGGCTTGAGTCACGCCAGCTCTTAACATGAGTGGATTTTTAACCACGAGTTTCGAACTCGTGACCTTCACATCACTGATTGACTTAACAATACACCCCATACACACTTAATATTTATTATAATGAAACTTTTTGTTGTGTAAAAACCAAGAAACCATGTGTTTCCATGTAGTGAATCCTTATTAAAATAATGATTGGTCCTTGTAGATTATAAGGAAATGAGTAGATGACATGGATGATGAGTGGTAGTTGTCGTCCAACGGAGACCAAATTATTCACTCTCACATTAAGGGGAAAAAATAGGTTGCGTAAGTTATATGTGGAAGGAGGAAACAAATGTTGAACCATGGTTATTGTGAGCATGGATGGTTATTTATTGTTAGACAAATGGTTATGGCCAATACTTATTGTAAGTTTCCAAGATTTATTTAGATCATTTTTTTATTGTTTTAATTTTGTTTTTGAATGCATAAATAGATTTTGTACCCTCAAAAACCCCTGCAACATTTGAATTGTGATTTTTTAGGTTCCAAAATATTATTGCTCGATTTTGGAGAAATTTACCATAAAATATGACTCAAAAACATCCAAAATGTAGAACAGTTAATCTATAACATCTTCGAATAAAATATTTCAATTTTATGAATTTCTTGATCTGAATTTTACTTATGAATAATGTTTTACTTATATTTAAATTATATTATTTAAATATATGGTATTCATGAACGATATCAAAATTTATATTTAAAATAATTGTTATTTAAGAAAATTATATTATTTAAATATAAAACATATATAATATTCATGAATAATATCAAAATTTATACTAAAATAATGATTAATTGTTATTAGGTGAAAGTTTAAAAGACCTAAATTTAATGCAATTTAACCTAACTTAAATTACAAAATATAAATTCATCATTGATTTTCTTAATATATAAGCCATATGTAGAAAGAGGACAAATAACTTGTTAAAAGGAGTTAATTATTGTGTTGGTGGTGTTTAGATTACATCACCCTATGTCCTCCCACCATCATATATTGTCTAGAGTGGATAGATTATGTATAAGTCTCTAAAAACTGCCATAACATCGACATGCTCTTCTTAGATGTCTCAAACTTTCCTTAGAGTTTAAGGTGTGACATTTTTCTCTAGATCATTTCTAGGGTTGTGAGAAACAAACTTATTGCTCAAAATCACATAGTGGTACCGATTTCCCTAATCATAGGTGAAGGATAGCCTTAGGAAATCATGCGTGGTTGTGTAAGGGAACTTTCTTGGAACTAAATGTATAGAAGCTTCCTTACCCTAAGATTCATGTTTCCTGCCATAACCATATCTAGTGCCACAACACCCATGTTTGAAGTGACATTATTCATCCCAAATTCCTATGATATTTCTTTACGGCCTAAGGCTAGGTTTTTCTCCCCAAATTGTGTCCAAGGGAATGTGACCCATATATAGTGCTAAAAGGCTTCTAATAAAGCCCACTTAGCCTCTGAAAAGGATAAAGATTCCATAAAAACATCTTATGTGGTGGCTCAAGTCTCCATTCATGTCCCTTTAACCTTAGGAGCTACCTTTTTGGCTTAAGGCATATGTTTCCTCCCTCAACCATAGTCGAGACTACTTTAGATGCCTCAGATATTTCTATATGAAAGGTATGACCTTCTTACCTTGATCATTTCTAGGGACGTAGGACACATAACAACTACTCAAACCCACCTAGTGCCAATGACATCTCTGGTCATACACCAAGAACACCCTTAGGAGTTCATGTGTCATTGTTCAAGGTATCCTTATTGATCCTAGATGGATAGAAGCTTCCTTTACAATACAAACTTAATTTTTCCTACCCTAACCATGTCAATGCCCCATAACCCATGTTTGAGGTGACATTATTGGCCCTAAATGCCTAAAGGTTTTCTTAATTCCTAAGGCTAGGGTTTCAACCATGTTAAAAGAACCAGGGCCCATATATAATATAAAAACCTTCTAATAGAGCCCATGTCCCCTCTTAAAGTCCAAAGGTCCCATAGAAAGGTCCCAGGTGGTGGTTCAATTCCTTTTTGATGTCCCTTCAGCCTTGAAAGTTACCTTTAGGGTGTGAGACTTGAATTTCCTCCCCCAAACTTGGTTAAGGTTACCCTTAATGCATTAATGCTTTATTTAGTAATTATGTCAAAGCTTTCTTCACTACTCATTTCTAGAGTCCTGGGACATATACCTACTACCCAAGACCACCTAGTGGCGCTGACATCCCCAATCATAAGCCAAGGACATCCCAAGGAAACCAAATGTGGTTATTCAAAGCATCCTTCTTAGCCCCAGATGAATAGAAGCTTCCTTTATGACCTGCGGTTAATGTTTCCTCCCTTATCCATGTCTATTGCCTTAAACCCATGTTTGAAGTGCCATTATTGTCACAAGATGCCTGAAATATTTCTCTAGGGCCTAGGGTTAGGCTTTTTTCCCCTAACAATGTTCAATGCATTGTGACCCAAATAATGTGCTAAAAACATTCCAACAAAACCCATATCAGCTATTACAAGCCAAAGATAATTCCAATAAAACCTATATCCTATGTTAAAGGGAAATGATCCCATAGAAAGGTATGATTGGTGATTTAAGTACTCATTCATGTCCATTCATCCTTAGAAGCTACATTAAGGGCTTTAGGCATGAGTTCCCTCCCGCCAAAAATGGTCAAGGTTGATCTAGATTCCTCAAAGGTCCAAGGCATCTAAAGAAGTCCATGCTCTAGAGGCCTCAAAGCTTTCTTTATGAGACAATGTACCTTCCCTAGATCATTTATAGGGTCTTGATGCACACACCTACCACTCAAAACCACCTAGTGGAACTAACATTTCCAATCATAGGCCGAGGATACCCTCAATAGGTGATGTGTGGTTGTGGAAGGTATCCTTATTGGCCCTAGATGGATAAAAAAATTGTTATGGCTTGAGGTTCATGTTTCCTCCCTTGACCATGTATAGGGTCACGAAACTCATGTTTCGGGAGACATTGTTGGCCCCAAAATATACTTGGTACTCAAAACATTCTAACAATCTCCATATTAAAAATTAAAGACAAATATCCCATAAAGAGATCATTTATGGTTGTTTGAGGACTAAGTGTTAGATTTTAAGCCTTAGAAGATATTATTTAGGCTTATGGAGAAAGTTTCACCACTTAACCTTGGTCTAAATCTTCATATTGATAGTTATTTCTCCTAAAGTACTGATGGTGTGAATATGGCCCACTAAGAAGCGAAGGATACACTTTGGTTTTCATGTTTGTGTTCAAGGTGTTGTTATTGACCCTAGGTGCATGAGATCAAGGAATCCTTGACCCATAACTTGTGCTTGAAAATTGTAATGGTGCACATAACTCCACTTGAAAGCCAAATATTCTCCTTAGAAGTCATGCATTTTTATTGCATCTTAAATATTATATTATTTAGTTATGGCTAGGGTTCCTGCTCACCATATCGAGGACATTAAGTCCCATACCTAGTTTTAAAAAATTCATAACATCATCAATATCCCTAGTCACATAGTCAAGATATGTTTAAGAGGTTAGGGCCAGTAAGGGCCATAAATTTCTCAGACCCAACACAACTGTCATTTGGGTTCGAATGAGGTGAAAATAAGTAGCCTGCCAATGGGCATTAAATAAGCAGACACTGTATATGCCCAACATTGGATTTGGCTGGCTAATTATCCAATAGTGAGCATATGCCATATATAACGAATCTCATTTAATTCCCATTGGAAAACCACTTATTTGTTGTCATTTGAATATCCCCTGCAAACACAGTTACTGCCCTGAACTTCAACTCACACGACACAGTAACTGACATGTACTCACTATCTATCAACTTTTGTGTTCGCGTCATCGTGTACGTAGCTGCAACTCCAGAATTTACACACAAAAGGCGTGTTCTTTTACACTGCAATTATCCTTTAACCGTCAATGGTAAGCCGTAGAGTACCTCTCGTGTCTCTGCATACAATAAATAAATGTTCTGCAAGTATGACAATATTTTGAATTGGGCGGTGAAATATCTTCAAGCTTTAAAAAAAAAAGAGTTGTCTTTAGTGTGACTTTTAGGAGTTTCCAGTGCCAGAATACAGTGAAAAAATTTAAGGTGAAATCTTGATTTCTATTATTTAAACTGGTTTTTTTACTATATATATGGATTCAACAGCCTAAAAAACCCCTATGGAACTTCAATTGTGCAAGGTTACCCATCAAACTTCTGTTTTTAATGAATTTCTGCCATATTTTAAAGAAATTAGACCAAAAAAATCCAACGGAAAAACCTTCAAAAAGTCGCACTAAAGACAACTCGAATAAAAAAGGGGAAGTAAGTAAAGAATAGTTATAGTTTTTGTTGAATGAAATATGTTGTGGGCGCACACGTGTTCAAGATAACAGATACGATGTGCATGATGTGGCAAGCATTACATTACATGATATGATGAAATGGCATGGCATGGCGATGGATTAGTCATGGTTCCCATCTATGTGTATGACATATATGGGACGTTAGGTTGGTATTACATATATGGGACGTTAGGTTGATATTGGTCAAGATTTAATTAATTAATAAAGAAAGCCATCATCATGAGATTGTGGGCTTATATGAGGACAAAAATACAAGATTTGTGTACCCTAAAGTCTTCAACAATAGTCTTAGTCACAATAGGACAAGAGACCAGGAAGGCCCCCTTGTTTCCCACATACTTTGTAACCTGAAGTCTTCAACTATTTTAATTGGGTGCAGCAGTGATGGGGACATGCAAATTTGGGACTTGAGATAAACCATCATCTCTAATGACTTGACCATAATACTTGAGGACCTTTAGAAAAGTGGGACGTGGACGTGTAAAAGTTACACGCCAACTTTGTAACCTAAAGTCCTTCACTATTTTAATCGGGTGTAGAAGTAATGGGGGCATGCAAAATTGGGATTTAAAATAAACCATCAGCTCTAATGAACACGAACCATAATGTTCGAAGGCCTTTAGAAAAGTGGGACGCTGGCCGTGTAAAAGTTACACTGCGGAGAAAAAAATATTTGTAAATGAGAAAAAATGAATCTTTATCAAAATCCACATTATTGAAATCTTTTATTTATAAAATCCACATTGTTGAGATCTTTTATTTATAAACGGTTTCTATTTAATAGAAGATTAAAATTTTAAAATTATTTTATTTTCAACTTTTCATCAAATATTACATTAAGTATATATATGCCATCATTCGCTATACATTTGACCATGCGTTTTAATACTTTTAACACTAAAATGTAAAATGCGCTTTTCTTTTAATCAAAATTTTAATATTAATTTTTTTTTTTTACTTTTCAAACAATTATCAGATTAGTTATTGTTGATGTTAAATTTGTATTAGTTTGTATTTATTTTTTTCTTTTACATATGATTTAAGATTTCTCAAAATTTATATAATCATTTATAATTTTTTTTGGTAAATTGCTATGAATATTTTATTGGATATTTATTCATAATAGATATCGTAAAAATAAATTAAAATCTATATTAAGAAGGTTAAAAAGTTTTAGATTATAAATTACTTAATTATTGATTTATTGTTTTTGTATGGAATAGATAAAATAAGGAAAATAGAGAACAATAAAATAAAACTACATATCAACCAAAATGAACACAAAGATATGCTTTAGGAAATTCTTACCAGAGAAAACCCAAGAACATAGAGTGATGCTATTCTGTGTTTTTTTGTTTAGAATGGAAATAATGCAAGTATAAAAACGAATATACTCTCTATGAAGTCACTTGAAATATTAATTAATATATAATTATAATAACTAATATTATTGTATTTTTTTTACCAAAATTTTAATATTAGTAAGGATAAGTTAAGATTTTGGACCTACATTGAAGAATTTTTTCATGACCTAGGCACAGGCATAGCTGCCCGGCCTCACACCTCTGTTGCTCATCTACGGCCGCAGTGCCCCTCCGGAGGACATCCCGGAGGCGGCTCCCCCTCCTAATCACACCCTGGCTTTCTCGGCGTTGATCAGCTCTCTAAATCAGCCTCAAACAAGGCCTGCAATATCTAAGTTTGTCAAAAAAACTGGATGTGATTCAAGAAGTCTCTCTTCCTCCTACAATTCCTCGAATGGCTGCCCTCTCTCTTTCTGAGAAAGGCCTTATTGGGAAATTTACTGGTCTCTGGCCCTCACCAAAGACTGTCCAGAAATGGGTAGAGCGCAATTGAATGGATAAGGTTAATGGGAAAATCTCAATCGGATTCTATGGCAGGGGTTATTATACATTCCATTTTGAGACCAAATAGGACAAAGATCTCATATTCAGGAATGGCCCATACTTCATGGACACCAGAGGGATTTACCTAAACAAATGGACTCGTACTTTCGACCTGGAACTTGATGTTCCCAATGTTGTCCTTGTTTGGGTCCATCTCCCTCACCTCCCTCTTCACTGATGGGGAGACGATTCGATAAGAGCGATTGGTAATGTTGTCGAAATTTTATTGACAGAAGCAAGTTGAAGGACAACATGTAAGCCCGTGTAAGAATCTGTGTTGAGTTTGATCTAGGAAAATGACTTCTAGAGGCGATCAAGCTAAAAGTGGATAACTAGACGCATATACAGCAACTAGACTACGAACAAATCCCCTTCAAGTCTAAGCTATGCCATGAATACAGTCATTTTGCTAATATATGTGCAAAATTTATTGAAGTTGAAAATACAAATCCTGAAACCCAAGGGGAAGTCATTAAAAAGAAAAAGACAATGCCAAAATCTAAGATCTCTCGTGCCTCAGTTACCCACTAGCCCTCTCAATCTGTCAATCCCCCCATTCGTCCACACCTATAACCTTCCTTAACTTCTCTTCATATCCCTGGCCCTCCTCTTAACCCTCTCTCAGCTCTCGATCCTCCCTTTATCTCCCCCAATCCTTTCTCCTCCATTGCCTCCTTTGAAGAGGATCCTCCTCAGTCATCCATCCCCTCCCCTCATCCTGACTCCCTCCTTCGTCCATCCCCTTACAAGTCATGTCCCCCATCCTCTTCATCTGAGCCCTCTTCAGCTCGGATTGTCACCAGGAATGCAGCAAAAGAGCAGGGGGCTATTTTTGAAATCCTTAAAAGATCAGGCCCGGGACGAAAATCTTCCAAACACCATCGTGATGAAGCAGCACAGAAGGATATTGCACTTGGTACTCAACACCTAATAGATTCCTACATCGGAGGACCTATAATAAAAGAAGCCAATCAACATGAATCAGGAGGGAAGACAGGGACACAACCTGCATTCCTAAAATAATGAATTTTCTCACTTGGAACTATAGGGGACTAGGGCACCCCTCTAAAAACTTTGTCCTAAAATACTTGTTCAATCAAGAAAAGCCAGACATAGTCCTTCTTCAAGAAACCAAACAAGGAGAGACTGAAATGAGAAATATCATTAATAAAATTAGGAACTACACGGTCACTTTGGTAGAATCTAGAGGTGCCTTGGGAGGCATAGCAACAATATGGAATCAGAACATTTGGAAGCAGACTGCAATTATTAAGATTCATGATTGGATCAAAGTCATACTTCAGGACCTACAAGACGATATCAAGGCTATTGTTTATAAAATTTATGGGCCAAACCACTACAGAGAAAAAGAATTTTGATAGAACGCTACGAAAGCTAACATAGATAGTGAGGACAATCCTAATGTCATCATTGGAGGGGATCTAAATCTAATCTTGCACGCCAATGAAAAAAGAGGAGGCGGTTTTAATCTAGATCATGCAAGAGAGCAGTTGGAATACATTATGCATGATCACAATTTGGTGGATATCATCCCCAAAAATTGAAAATTTACTTGGAATAATCGTAGAATTGGGGTTGGAAATATTATGGAGAGGCTTGACCACTTTCTTGTTGATGTTTCCCTTTTCTATTGCCTCCTCTTCCATCCTGACTTGTTTTGCCTCTGATCATTATCCCGTCTCCCTTACCTTAGGAGATCAGTCTTCCTTGGGACCCCCCCCCCCTTTCGATGTAATCCGCTCTGATGTGAATTCACTGAAGCTCGATATATAGTGATGATCTCTTGGTTACAACATGTTGAGGGCTCCCCTATTCATATTCGGGAATCTAAATTGAAACTGATACGCATAACGCTCAAAGAGTGGCTCAAACTCCATTATAGTGAACCAGACAAAGTAAAAAATGATATTAAGAGAATGCTTGAAATGGTTCAAATTGACATCGACACCCACGGAGTAAAAAAAGAAAAGAAGGACCATGAAAAAGAGCTCTACTGGAATTGGTAGAAAGCTAGCAGGAATGAAGAGGAAAAATGGAGGCTTAAATCTAGAAATATCTGGTTGTATGTCGGGGACAAAAAACCTCTTTTTTCCATAAACAAGAGACAATTAGAATGTTTAGGAATAACATCACAGAAATTACAAATGATGAAGGAAAGAAGCACATAGATTAGGAGGTTGTTAAAACAACAACATACAGCCACTACAAAAATATATTAACCAAAAACGCAGAGTTAGAGGATTACAGTGACTTCTTGACTTTTACGCCCAAGCTGATTAGAGATGAAATAAATACATCTCTCACCAAGGAAATCGAGGAGGCTAAAATTCTTAATGCAATTTGGACCCTCCACCCCGACAAATCTCTGGGCTCGGATGGTTTCTCCATAAGTTTCTACGGGACCTTTTGGGATGTCATCGAAAAATACCTTACCAAAATGATCCTTTGGGTTCAAAGAAAAAAGAAGGTCAGGGGATTCACCAACTCAAATTTCCTTTCCCTCATCCACAAAGAAAATCGCCCCTCATCCTTTTCCAAATTCAGGCCAATCTCCATTTGCAATTCTTCATATAAAATCATAACCAAAATCCTGTCTACCCGACTCAAAACACACCTCCCGAATCTCATCTCTGAAAATCAAGGAGGATTCATCTCCCAAAGACAAATAACTGACTCCATCCTTTTGGTCCAAGAAGTCATTCACTCTAGCATGATGAGATCTAATAAATTATTTATCTTGAAACTTGACCTGGCCAATACTTTTGATAGAGTGAGACACTCCTTCCTTCTCTTTGTCCTTCAGAAAATGGGATTTGAAGCTGACTTTATATCTCTTATCCAAAGTTGCATATCCAGCCCTTGTATATCCCCTTTAGTCAATGGAAGACCTAGGAATTACTTCCAATCTTCCCGAGGCCTCAAGAAAGGTTGTCCCGTCTCTCCCTTCCTCTTCATTCTTATGGTAGGATCTTTCAGCAGGGCTTTGGATCACAAATGCAGAGCAGGGCTAATCACTAGCATCAAATTTAACAATGCAGTCAAGAATATGAATCACTCTCATTTTGTTGATGATACCCTCTTGATGGGTGGGGCCACCAACATCATTTCCCAGAGGTTCAAATTTTTTTAGACAAATTCATACATTACTCTAGAGGACAGATAAACTATCACAAAAGCAGCATTTATTGGTGGAACACAACTATCAACACTATCCACAACATATCTCAAAATTTTGGGGTCTCCTATCAATAGAATTAGACTCATTTCAACTATCTTAGCATGTCTTTCAGTGCTAGACAGTTGAAGATTGAGATCTGGAATCTCAGCATCGGCAACATGAAAAATAAAGTTCAACAATGGGGGTCCTCTTGGCTCAACATGGTTGGGCGCATCATCCTCTTAAAATTTGTTCTACCTTCCTTGCCTTTGTACCAATTTTCCCTTCTTAAGGCTACCATAAGCATCCCTCACAAAATAGAAGCTATCTTAAGACACTTCTTATGGAAAGGAGGGAAAAATGAGAAAAATAAATTCAATGTTGTTAAATGGAGATAGGTAACGCAAAATCATGCAAATGAAGGATTGGAAATTCGCATTCCTACATTTTTGAACATCGCTTTTGGGGGGGAAATTGTATGGCGCCTTATAACGGGAGAACAAACTTGGTGGAAGCAAGTGCTGGAGTCAAAATACCTCACCACATCAAGGCAAAATCTCTTAGAACATACTACTCCTCACAAACCTTTGTTACACTAAAAAATGTCACCCTGACATTCTGCTGACTGTATGAGCTTATTAATACTCATACATGCCTCCTCTGCAAGTCTTACAACCTTTACTCCTCATGTCAAGCCCTAAAACAGGAGGAAAATTCCTAAAAATCTCCTAAACTTTGGTGTCGCACTTTCTCTCTTTATTTCCTGCGGTCCCGCACCTAATGTTCAGCTCTCTTGTGTACCTGAATGCACTTTATCTGTGTTAAAGATGTGGAACCCCTGTAAGATAAAAAAAGCGCGAAATTAAACTGAAAAGTTGAATTTTGGTCAATTCTAGAAGGTTCTAGATGACATTTTTTGGGGATGAGTACGCTTTAGTAAGGTGCATGTATCCCACACCTTAAGGAACTAATCCCTTAATGTGAGGAGCCTATCCCTTTGAAGGAGGATTCTATCCCTTTAAATGTGGAATCCTAACCTCCTCATCTGCTCTATAAAAGGAGGCATTGGGTAGCCTCAAAGGGTTAAGAAGATTTTTAAAGTTAAGATTTTTGGAAGAAGATTTTTAAGTTAAGATTTTGAAGAAGATTTTTGGGTTAAGCTTTTGGAGATTGAGATTCTAGAGATGGAGAATTAGATATTTGAGTTGAAGTGCTGTTGAGATTTAGACTTCTTTCTACTGAGCTATTGAGAGGAAATATCACATACCTCTTTGTGCTCCTGGAGGAAGAGTGCAAGACTTATCAAAGTAGAGGAGACTCCTACATCGGACCCCGGGAAGGCCTTTCGAACATCAAGGCTAGGGTTGTAAGGTTCTTATGTTATTTTAAGATTAATACAATCAAGTTTTGTTTTTCTCAATAAATTGTCGTTCGATTGTTTATTTCAATAAGCTGTCGTTTGATAATTTATTTCATAGATTCCTTGATCACTATGATAGGTATGTTTTATAATTATTTGTTATATAGGTGCTATTTAATATTTTCTTGCTTGTGATTGCAGGTCGAAAAAAGAACTCTTGTTGCGACGGAAGGATTCTTGTTGCGACGAAAGAACTACGACCGAAAATAAACATTTGAATCTAAGGTAGGATCGACACCTTCATAACATTTATTTGTAAAACGAATATATTTAGAGAAAGACAAACTTAGTTGTTCGTTTGTTGCTAGATTGTCTTCTGACACTAGGGAGATCGGTCTTGTCTGCAAGAATGATTTATCCGGCCAACAAATTGGCGACTCCACTGGGGAAAGAACTTGTTGTTTTTGGTTCTCTTTTATTTTGATTTGAGGAAAAGTTTTTCCTGGTTTTTGATTGATGGATATCTGCCTGGGTAGCTTAGTTTTTCTCTGTTTTTGAAAATTTTGAAATCTTTTAATTTTTTCTTGAACTTTTCTGGGGACCGCACTTAGTTCTTTTGAACAGTGCGGGCAGTTTCGCACTTTCGTTAAGTAAACAGTGCAAGACCGCACTTGTTACTTCTGGGAGCTTTCGGACCCTGTTAAATTTTTTGAAAAACTTCAGATTTATTTTTTCTAGTTTAGTTTAGATTTAATTTAAGATTCTTAGCATCTACCCAGATCTGTATTTTTTTGTCAAAAATCTCTTGTTTATGAGTTTCTTTCAACAAATTATTCAGCTCATCAATCTCCGTTAACTGGGTGTTTTGAGTCTCTTTTTTGAGAAATTCTTAATTTGATTTCCTTTGGTCATTACTTGGAGGTTTGTCTCAGTATTTTCACAATTTTTCATCTTTTTGCTTTTGTTTTTGCAAAAAAAATTTCCCCCTCATTTGCTTGGGGTGGGGGGCTAAATTGTGTATGAGTGTTAATCGCCTTTGAGTGTTTTTTTATCTTTGGAACTCTCACCCGATTTTCTTGACTTGCACTTGATTGGCTCTTAGATTACATTAGAATCATCTTGTGTTTGAGAATTCTCTTGCATAGATCACATTTTCATAATTAGAATTCTCATTTTCAGAATATGAATGAAAAATGTGCATAGATTACATTTGCATAATTTTCAAGTGAATTGTGCATAGATTACAACTGCTTAGTTTACATTCTGAAAAATCAATCATAGATTTAGATCAATTTTCTTTGATTTGAATTTAGATTTTTTTATGCTTGTTTTAAAAACACAAAAATATAAAAAAAAAATTGGAATTGATTTGCATTAGTTTTTCTTGATGAAATTAGTGCATTAGAGAATTTGTTATATTTTATCTTAGTTATCAATCTTTGCATTGTTGGAAGTGAATGGAAACTCTCTCCTTACTTTAGTTAGGATTCATCGAATTGAAAAGATTACATTATCATATTCAATTGCATTCAGTTTTGGTTCGGGTCATAACACCATTGGTTTCATATCCATTTACCCTTTTGAGTAATAATAGCCTAAATAACACATCGCTTAATTAAAATTCATCTAGTAATTTTTACATTTGTAGGGCTCTTTCCACCAATATAGATTAGGATTAGTGCTTTGGAATAGGTTGTAGTTAACTTTCCAAAGCAACTAAAACAAACAAGTAGATAAATCTTGCGGTAGGAAATAAATCCAATTGTAATTTGTATAATCTGGGAAGCTTCTCTTAAAGAAGTCAATCACGAGATCATGTCTGAACCTTTGAAACAATCAATTTTGTTTCATTGGGAAAGATAGAAGATTATGCGCGCATTACAAATGGTAAACCTCGGATTAACCATTGTCGAGGAGCCTGGGGTCACTTGTCGGTAAACCTCGGATTGACCATGTCGAGGAGCCTTCAAGGGGATTGAGCTTTGTTACTCTGCCTTTGCACGTGGGATTGGATCGTAGACTGTTCCCCCAGTTGTATTTGTTATTTTTGGTAACCTTAGTGTCCATAAGCTTAAGATTATTTCCTAAGGTGATGGTGAAGGAAAGATCTCACTGTACCTGGAGCAGACGTCGACTAGACTCACTTGGACTCTCTAGGGGGTTCTCTTCACTCGAGATGGTTTTGTGAAGAAACTTGTGCCAGTCTGTTTCATTAAGCAGGTTGTCGGGGTAACTATTCCAACCGCCCTTTCTGTATTAAATTCTACGATGTTGGATTTCATCACCAACTAGTGTTTTTAGTACGGGAAGTTACTATTTGTGTGTGGTTTGACTCCTAGATTTGATAGCGCATGTTAATTTGTTTGTTTTTACTTTTAGAGACCATAGGTGTGAATTGTGAATTTTAATTGTTAGGTGTGAATTGTTAATTTTAGTTTTAAATTGTTAATAAAATTCACTGAAGTTGAATATAATGGCAACTGTTCCAGAATTTACCAACCAAGGAACCCCTCTTAACGAGAATCCTATTACTTTTCCTTGCTTTGGAAATGTTGGTCCTCCTTATATGGCTACATTGTCATTATCTAGATTTACAATAGGTTTACCGATATGGTTATTTTCAACTTCGTTGGCCCCGAATACTCCAATTGTTCCACCTCAACCGGATGCTTCACCTCAACAGAGTTCACCATCTCAACATCACCAACCTTCTGTTGACCCTTTACCTTCTTCGCCTAATATTTCTTCCTCCATTTCTTCCTCTTCACTTGGTAAAAGCCTTGACGCTAGTAACCAGGTGGCTAAGAAGAAGAAGAAAGGGAAGAATAAGAAGAAGAAGAAGCAAGATAAGAAAGAAGTCAACCAACCAACCATGGCTGTAAGTGTTAGTTGTGTTGAGGAAACCTCCAACATGCATCGTAAACCCAAATACCCTTGCGGGCTTTGTAAGGGTGACCACTTCCTTATCAATTGTCCTGGTATTCCAAAGGTCTTGGAAGTATGGTCAGAAAAATATCGTCAACTTTCCGTTGGTCCATCAACCAGTGATAGTCAGGTTCCTGGGAAAAAGGGTAATGTTAGGTTTCCTTGTAAGTTATGCAAAGGGAGTCATCAAACTCACATTTTCCCTCACATGGATGAAGCCTCAAAATTGTTGGAAAACCTTACTGTTCCACAACACGAATTTCCAACTGGTTACCGTAAACTTTCTCCCAACCTACCGTCAACTGACGGAATGATTGATCTAATTTCAAGTACAATCGATCCCACTCTTCCATTTGGGAGTGAAACTCATATCACTCAGGTTGATGATCCATTAGTTGATCAAGTGGTGGATTCAATTTCAAATTCGGTCGATCCCATTCTCCCTGTAGAGAATGAACTTCATACCGCTCAGGTTCTTCTTGTTACATCAGATTCTTCTACGCCGGGGGGAATTTTGCCTGTTTCTATAGAACACCCTCCAAGTACTGAGGTCTTTTCCTTTGATTGGAAGAGACTAACAGAGCCTCGTCTTCCTTCCTCTATCCCTTTCCAAATCATTGTGAAGTTTGGTGGTAGGGACATACATCGCACACAGGTAGATGAAGGTGCTTCTGTTAGTATTTTATCCTCAACTGCTTGGAAAGCTTTGGTTTCTCCTTAGCTTGTGCCTATTATGCAAAATCTGAAAGCTTTTAACAGAACCATTAGTGAACCTTTAGGGATCCTTCCTAAGTTTTCTATTATTTTGGAAGGTAAAACTGTCTGTATTGATCTTATGGTAGTTCGAGGTCCCTTGGATTTCAATTTACTCCTTGGGCGAGACTATGTCTATGCAATGAAAGCTGTCGTATCGACACTCTTTCGCGTGAGGTATTTCCCTCACAATGGCAATATTGTGACTGTAGACCAGCTTTCGTTCACTAGTCTTGATTCGACTACCAATAATCCGACATCCCTGAATGTTCCTCATACGCAAGTGGTATCTACCCCGCCATGGGTTAATTATGTGGCAACTAGTCCCATGTTTTCAGTTACCGATGTAAACGAGAATCTCACTGTTAGCTCGTCTTATTTTGACTTAGATCCGGTAATTGACATGGAAAACTCTATGGGATTATTTGGACGTGATGTTCACATCCCTTTTGAGTCCCTTGACATGCATTCCTTCCAGAGAACTATTCTTCCTTCTGATGAAGACCTCTTGGAAGCCATGATCAAGGTGTGTCCATTGACATGTGTTTCTTCCAGTTGGAAGCCATAATCAGTTAGTCCGAGGATAATTCCTTTTACTGTGTCAACCTCGTTAAAAAATGAATCAGTGGCCTGAGGAGAGTTCATGTTACTGTGTCAACCTCGTTAAAAAATGAATCAGTGAGTTTGAGGATAGTTCCTTTTACTGTCAACCTTGTTAAAAAATGAATCAGTGGCTGCTGAGGAGAGTTCCTTTTACTGTGTCAACCTCGTTAAAAAATGAATCAGTGAGTCTGAGGATAGTTCTTTTCCTGTGTCAACCTCGTTAAAAAATGAATCAATCGGCGATGAGGACAATTCTTTTCCTGTGTCAACCTCATTAAAAAATGAATCAGTAGGTAGATTGTAGGGAGTAGATTAATAGATTAGAAATAAGTAGTTTCTGAGGATGGTTCCTTTTACTGAGTCAACCTCGTAAAAAAATGAATCAGATGTGAGGATAGTTCTTTTCCTGTGTCAACCTCGTTAAAAAATGAATCAGTTGGTCAGAGGATAGTTCTTTTCCTCTGTCAACCTTGTTAAAAAATGGATCAGTTGGTCAGAGGACAGTTCCTCTTACTGAGTCAACCTCATTAAAAAATGAATCAAGTTTGAGGACAGTTCTTTTCCTGTGTCAACCTCATTAAAAAATGAATCAGTAGGTTATGTAGGTAGATTGTAGAGAGTAGATTTGAGGACAGTTCCTGTTACTGTGTCAATCTCGTTAAAAAATGAAACATGTAGGCGAGGAAAGTTCCTTTTACTGTGTCAACCTCGTTAAAAAATGAAACATGCTTCCATGAGCATAGTTCTTTTCCTGTGTCAAGCTCGTTAAAAAATGAAACAAATCCTCCCCTAATTGAGTCGAGTCTTTGACTAGATCTCGTAAATGTTAAGTCATATTTAGGTTAGTTATTTCAATTTTTGCATAATTTTCTTACAGTTTTAGGTCGGGTCTTTCATATGATCTCGTAAATGAACCTTCATTCCATCCAGCTATTTTTTACCAGTATACTTGGTTGAATGAAATGAAGCTGGGGGGGCATGCACTCTAGCAGTTACGCTTAGGGGGCATCAAGCACAGATTTCTCTCTGTTTCAATCTTGTGTAAAAATGAAACCACTCTGAAGCATAG
Source organism: Pinus albicaulis (assembly GCA_034641835.2). Lineage (NCBI taxonomy): Eukaryota > Viridiplantae > Streptophyta > Pinopsida > Pinales > Pinaceae > Pinus > Pinus albicaulis. Next base: position 930,413,916 of record CM076581.1, on the reverse strand, counting down.
TTTTTGTCTGTTTCAAGCTTTTGTAAAAATGAAACCTATCTGGAGTCAATTTCGGTTATTTTCAAGACTCGTTAAACTCATGAAAATCTCGAGATTATTTTGCTATCTTTCATTCTCGTAAAACACATGAAAATGCCGAGTTCTTTCTGTCTTTTCCTGCTCGTTAATTAAATTGAAAGTCAGCCACAGGAGTACATTTTTATCCCTTTTTCGAACTCGTTAAAACTTACGAAAAAGTGAAAACCATGAGTACATTTTTATCCATTTTTCGAACTCATTAAAATCTATAGAAAAAGTGAAACTACTGAGTATACTTTTATAACTTTTTCGGACTCTTGAAAATTACTAAAAAGCGAAACCTTGGATTTCTCTTTTAAGCCCTTTTCAGACTCTCTAAAAATGAAAAGATTGCCGAGTACTTGACTATTCGAACTCGTTAAAGTAAATGAATGATCGTCCCTTCAGTATAAGTTTATCCCTTTTACGGACTGAAATGGACTATTTACGAAAAAGGCATGTGTTGACTAATTACGGTCAATAGAGTTCTCTCCCGCATTATTTTATCCTTTTTCGGGCTCGAGAGACTAAATTTACGAAAAAGTACACCCATGGAGTTTTCTTAAGTTTTTTCTTCTGACTCCCTAAAATTGTAAAACACTGAGTTTCTCCTATATTGGACTCGTTAAAATTTTACAGTAAAGGACCTGTTCAATTTTCAAAATAGGAACGAACCACTCCTTCTTAGGGTTCGAATCTTAAACTAAGTTGGACTCATCTGAAGGATGAGCTTATAAACAAGCAAATGTTATCCTACTCAATCTTATCAAAAATAAAGAGGAACTTGCCAGAAATGGTGGGGGAAAAGAGAGAAAAACGAACCTGTTTGTTACATTTTGATTATTCGGAAAACCAGTTAACCACTCTTGAACACGACACTTTTTGTCCACCTGGGTTGGGAAATCCTTTACTTTATGATTAATCACTAAACATTGAAAGTCTTCAGCCGGTTTCTGGGTATTAGCTTTGGGTCAATTGTCACCAAGCCATCTGCAGTGTCGTTATGTGTTCAAGAGGACAGTTCAAATAAACCATTCATTTGTGAAATATCTATCATCAATTTTTGACCATCGCTAAGTCAGTCCTTGCCAATATTTTTTTGAAACTTGATCTATGATTTCGTGTTGTCGGCTTGCCTATGACAGATCACTTTCTATCGACGACAACTCATTATCTAGGAAGTTGATCCAGAAATCGTCAGTACCTTGAAATCTAGATGCCTCAATGGCAATTTTCTCGCCTTTGACGACAGGTTGCATCATTGACCTTCGATCGAATGATTCCGTGACATGTTCGACTTCAGCTCATTCATTCACATTTCATGGATTGTACTGAGTACTTTGAGAGCCATTGACATTACTGGTGGTTACTCTCACACTTGTTAACAGTTTACATTATTGACTGGTAATCAAGTGGTTTCTACCATGTTCAACTTCAACACATTTATTCACATGGATAGAATCGTACTAGTTCGAGATGCAGAAATCAAGACCCTGGATATAGTTTCTACCATCCAGGCTGTGAGGAATTTTGTTATTCATTTATACAGTGGAATATTCATAAATAGATGGTTGCGTCCATACTGTGTCTAGATATGTCTATACTGATGATGTATTCAAAATCATTCCTGTATCAGAACAATTTGAATCTAGTTAGTTTTTGATCTGAGTATGGGAATGCCTACCTCAGCGATGATATGTTTACATATATATATATATATATATATATATATATATATATATATATATATATTTCATTGAATGTTTTTACAGGTTTCGACCGGGGTTTCCACAGGATGATCCTTGAAATGATAAAGTACTTCACTCTTCATATATGACAGAATTCATCTTCATCTATTCCAGACTTCGCACTTTAGGGGGCAATTTTTTACACTAAAAAATGTCACCCTGACATTCTGCTGACTGTATGAGCTTATTAATACTCATACATGCCTCCTCTGCAAGTCTTACAACCTTTACTGCTAATGTCAAGCCCTAAAACAGGAGGAAAATTCCTAAAAATCTCCTAAACTTTGGTGTCGCACTTTCTCTCTTTATTTCCTGCGGTCCCGCACCCAATGTTCAGCTCTCTTGTATACCTGAACGCACTTTATCTGTGTTAAAGATGCGGAACCCCTGTAAGATAAAAAAAGCACGAAATTAAACTGAAAAAGTTGAATTTTGGTCAATTCTAGAAGGTTCTAGATGAGATTTTTTGGGGATGAGTACGCTTTAGTAAGGTGCATGTATCCCACACCTTAAGGAACTAATCCCTTGATGTGAGGAGCCTATTCCTTTGAAGGAGGATTCTATCCCTTTAAATGTGGAATCCTAACCTCCTCATCTGCTCTATAAAAGGAGGCATTGGGTAGCCTTAAAGGGTTAAGAATATTTTTAAAGTTAAGATTTTTGGAAGAAGATTTTTAAGTTAAGATTTTGAAGAAAATTTTTGGGTTAAGCTTTTGGATATTGAGATTCTGGAGATGGAGAATTAGATATTTGAGTTGAAGTGCTGTTGAGATTTAGACTTCTTTCTACTGAGCTTTTGAGAGGAAAGATCACATACCTCTTTATGCTCCTGGAGGAAGAGTGCAAGACTTATCAAAGTAGAGGAAACTCCTGCTTCGGACCCCGGGAAGGCCTTTCAAACATCAAGGCTAAGGTTGTAAGGTTCTTCTGTTATTTTAAGATTAATACAATCAAGTTTTGTTTTTCTCAATAAATTGTCGTTCGATTGTTTATTTCAATAAGCTGTCGTTTGATAATTTATTTCATAGATTCCCTGATCACTATGATAGGTATGTTTTATAATTATTTGTTATACAGGTGCTATTTAATATTTTCTTGCTTGTGATTACAGGTCGACAAAAGAACTCTTGTTGCGACGGAAGGATTCTTGTTGCGACGAAAGAACTACGACCGAAAATAAGCATTTGAATCTAAGGTAGGATCGACACCTTCATAACATTTATTTGTAAAACGAATATATTTAGAGAAAGACAAACTTAGTTGTTCGTTTGTTGCTAGATTGTCTTCTGACACTAGGGAGATCGGTCTTGTCCGCAAGAAAAATTTATCCGGCCAACAACCTTGCACCAAAATATGGGCTCTCTGCCAGAAAACTATTCCTTTCATCATCAATAATATCTCCAAAGTCCCTCATGAAGGATGCAGTGTAAATATCTAGGAGGAAAAAATTATGGGGCAACCCCCTCTCTCAAACAACCCTAGTATTCTTCGCATCCAAAATTATCTCAGAAGCCAAGGGATCAATACATTGGATCAAATTTCCAGCTTGGAGGAGAATATAGACTTATAGAAGGGTTGGAACTTTCCACTCATGCCTCCTCTCCTCTAAAATGATCAAAAAATTCTGAAAGAAATGCTCGATGGTGTTCCTCCTATGAACAAATATTGTCAAGACAGCTTCAGATGGAATCCGTTTGTCTCTTCTTATCCAATAAAAGCTGGGTATGAGTCCCTTCTAAAATATCATTATCCCACTCCACCTTGGGCCATCTGGAAACAAATCTGGAAATCTGAAGTGCTTCCCAAAGTCAAAATATTCACTTGGACCCTATTCAAAGGGAAGATTCTTACCTTCGAAAACTTAAAAAAAAAAGGTATCAGCTACACTTTAAGATGTCCCCTCTGCCTTAAAGCTGAAGAGACTACCTTTCATCTCTTTTTTAGATGCTCCTTTTCCTCGCAGTGTTGGCTTTCACTAACAGAATTCTCCCGGATTGATCTTGGTGCTATCATCTCAATCTTGGATTTGATCATAAAATGGAAAATAAGTTATCCTTGGGGCAAAAAAAAGAAATTCAGTTACCAAAAGAGTTTGGAATACTCTTCCCTATGGTTTTCTATGGAACATATTGTTAATAAGGAACAAGGCTATTTTTCAAGAGCAGAGACCCTACACAAGAAAAGTCCAGAGCAAGTCCCGGAGTCTCACAATTGAGACAATTCTCTCCAAAAACAACAACCATCTAAACTTTAGCAATCTGCAAGTTGAAGAAAGAAAATTTCTTGGTAGATCTCTTGACAATCCTTTGAGGTTTAGCAAAAATCTAGTCAATCAACTTCCCCACAATGAGCAGTGGAATATTAGGCTCAAAGAGAAAGAGTTCATTGAGTGGCTTGACGGGATAAAAAGGCTAGCGTTATTCTTTGTTGGTGCCTCAAAAACAAACCCAGGTATTGCAGGGGTAGGAGGATATATAATGGATGAACAAGGTTGCATCGTGGCCACCTATGAATGGGGGCTTGGTTTTCTATCAAATAACAAGGTCGAAGCCTATGCACTGTTGAAAGGTCTCGAGATTATTAAGACACTCAAAATGGAAAGTCATGATATTTGGTGACTCAGAAATCATCATAGGCATGATGATGAATTCTACGCAGACCCCCAATATAGCTCTTAATAGGCTAATTGATAGATATCACACCCTGTGCAAGGAAACAAAATACATCTCCTTCTTCCATATTCTCATAAAAAACAACAAGAAATATGACATTTTGGCAAATAATGCCTGTAAGAGACCTGTCGATCAACTTTTTCTTCATGGAGCCACATCCTTTTCTCCTATGCCATGATTTTATCTCTTTACATTATTTTTCCCTACCCAATTCTCTCCCTTGTCTTTATTCTGTCAGGGAAGGTTTCCTCTTACCATACCTCCCTCAGTGATATACCCATGATCTTATTCCCTCATTTTTCTCGTCCTGCTCCGCTTCCAATCGCCGATTGCGATTTTGCAATCGTGCCTCACTGCTGGTCTCACAACCTCTTCATCTGTCACTTCGATAATCACACATCACTTATTTTTCCCTTTCCTTATAATAATTTTCGCCCCTTTATGCCGATCTCGATTTTGCGATCACGCTCTGCCTCCGATCCCACCGCCTCGTGTCTCGTCACAAATCACTCTTCGCTCCGTTTTCCGCTTTCCTTTAAGACCTGCCACTCTTTTTGCCAATTGCGATTTTTTGATTTCGCATATCAAAGATCACAATATTTACCTTTCTCTCTTTTCAAATTTCGCATTTCTTTCCCTTTTGATTTTGACATTTTGATGTTCTTTCCTTTTCTTATTTCGCTTTTCTCTTTTCTTTCCCTTCGTAGTTTTCTCTTCCTCCCTATTTACCTTCTTTATCTCTGCTACATCCATCCCGAATCTCCTTTTGTGCTGTCTCTTCAGCACTTCATTTTCTTCATCATTTTTTTTGCCTCCAATTTCTAGAGCACATCATTTTCCACAGCAGTGTTTCCGCCTCCAATTTCTATAGCACTTCATTTTCTGCAGCAGTGTTTCCGCCTCTCTCCTTCAATCAAGCAGTCTTGAGAAATGAAAATTTATTTCACTGTGCTGACCTCCAAGCAGAGATGGAGCAGATCATAAGAAAGATGAAGCTTATGGAACAAAATCATCAATTGGATGTTTCTTTCCTCTAGCACCAGGTGCAATCTTCTAAGGAGCAGTGGAGAAAATCCTCTAACTGATTTGCCCACATGAAAGAGTCAATGCAGATTCTGAAATATATGCTTGACAAGAGATAAGTGCCAATCTCTAGTTCAAACAATGTTTCCATGGTCAATCTGGGAGAAAATCAAGACAACACTAAGTAATCCGCTTTCCTTCATCTTTCTCTTTAGATTATATCTTTTAAATTTTCTTTTATGCTCTCTCAGTTTGTTAAAATATCTTATGATTCTGTCATGAAGTATAGTAGTAATAGTAGTCACAAAGGAGGCTTGATAGATTGCCACTTAACCCCTCCATGGTACTCTTCTCCAAAACTCGAATGTATTAGGGAATTCTTTCCCATATTTTTTGAATACTAAATAGAAATCGATCCAGTTAAAAAAAAAAAGATAAGTTAAAATTTTACTTAGTATATTTCAATTAACATTGAAATTTTATATTAAATTTTAATATTATAGAAGTAATATTAAACTCTAAATATTAATGTTAAATTAAACATTATAAACTTTAATATTAGGTATAATATTATAAATCGTGAATTTTATATTTTATAGAAATATAAATAGTTAGTTATATTTAGTGGAGTGTTTTGAATTGTACTCTCAAATAGCTTATATTAAAAATGGTTTTGATGAGATTGTAATTTTTTAGTGGAATTAAAAAAATTTAAATGTTGAATTTTGTAGATGGAGTTGTCTTTAATGGGACTTTTTGGAGTTTTCGGTGCCGAAATCTAGTCGAAAACTTTGAGGTTCTAGAGTACTTTGATTGTGTAAGGGTTACCCATCAAGCTTGTGATTTCAATGAATTCATGCGGGGTTTTAGAGAAATTTGACACGAAAAATCCACTAGAAAAACTTTCAAAAAAAACTCATTAAAGACAACTACTTTGTGGATTATACCATTCAAATATAAAATTTCGTCAAAGACCCAAAATATGAAAAAATTATATTTAAATGATGTGGATGGATAATAGTTATATTATTTGTTGAATGGAATATGTTGTGGATGCGCACATGCTTTTCCACAAAGTAGGAATTCGTTCGACCAAAAATATATCAATTTCATGGCATGCAGTACATATGATGGAATGAAAATGAATGAATCACCATTTACCATATAATGTATATGAATTACACACATGGGAGAGGGGTTTTGTTAAGAAGATTTAATTATTAAACAAGAATTTCTACGGAGCAGCAAGTCCCTGCTAAGAGGTAGTGGACTTTATTTTCTTGAATAAAAAATATGGGTAAGACCAGCAAGCTTGAGATTGGGCAGAGGGCAAGAGTACTGGGTAAGACCAACAAGCTTAAGATTGGGCACTTCAGCCACTATATTTAACTAAGCTGCTTATATCACTAACTTTCATGAACTTAGAAGATACAGGTAATTTCATAATTGATTACAGTGAATACATGTAACTAATGTAACAGTACAACCCTAGATACAACTAATAAGTAGATACATTTGCATAATTGATTACAATGAATACATGTAACTAATGTGACATTACGGGCTTAGATAGAACCAATAAGCAGATATATTTGCATAATTGATTACAATGAATACATGTAACTAATGTAACAGTACAAGCTTAGATAGAAACAATAAGCAAATACATAATAATAAGAGGTTAGTATAGTTTATCCCCATATAATCAATTATGGATAAAGCTAGAGTGACACATCTTAATAATGTAATAACTCTAATAAGCTAGTGTTAGATTAGATAATACGATAGGTTACATACTCAATATATGTGTTATAAGTAAGCTCTAAGGTCCATAGATTAGGTAAAATAGATTGACTTATCCAGTTGATTCTCCCAACTTCAGATGCATGCCAAAATGAGATGAGTTTCAGTGAAGGATTCCTAGATTTTAGGAGGAAGGAAAAGAATGTGATTTTTCACTGTATAAGATTGACACTGATTGGACCAAAGAAGGAGTGTGAAGGAGGAGGTATGTTTGAAGGTGTTGTTCATCATGGACTGACCTGAAACTTTGCCAACATGAAAAAAAAACAGGAGAAGGAAATCAAACCTTTGGTTAATATTGGGACACATTACGACTTGGTTTTTGGAACTAGTTAATCTTACCTTTAGGAATGAGGTAGATTTTACCAAGATGATTGAAAAAGTGCAGAAGGAGGCTTGCCTTTTGGGTTATGATGTGTTCACATACTTAAATGATGGTGTACAATGCCTTTCATGGACTGAAAAAGGATATCATGGCCATAGTTTGATGATTGAATGAGTTGTTGGAGTTGTGTCCTTCACTTTATGGAGATTGATTATAGAGGAAATTTTGTACCTTTTTCAATGTGGAGGAGAATTTCTTACTAGCCCTAAGAGCTCAGCTCATTACTCTTGCAAATTGTGGCACATTGAAATAATTCAAGTCTACATCTATTGAAGAAGAATTAAATTTGTTTCTGAGCCTATTAAAAGCCATAAGACTAAGGTTTTGGGATGCAAACTAAAGCTACAGGTGTCTATAAGGATCAACCTCATTGAAAAAGGCAACACAAGAAGAATTTTGGACAAGACTACTATTGAAGACAAAGAAAAGAAAGTTTTGTCTAAAATATATTTTGAGGACCTATAGCAGCTCTATCATCCATTAAATTGCGAGAAATTGAGGTTTAAAATCACCTTCGACTAATTTATCCTTCTCTCCAAACCTGCTTTTTCTGTTTGACCATCCTTTCTCGCTTTCCTTTCACGTTGAAGCTCCAAGATAGCCTTTTAAGTCATGTCTCTTTTCTCTTAATTAAATATTCTTTCAAGTTTAAAGCTTCATCTAATTGTTATGAAATATTTTTTTCTACCCTCCTGTCTCTGGTATTTGATGGGTGTCTTCATGTTCCCTTGCAATTTCATCACTTCCATTTATTTATGTATCAACCATCTTCATGTACTTAAATGAAAAATATGAGAATGCCTTTCCCATTTCACCTTCTATCCTCACTTTTCTTTTAGATTCAGGTTCCAAAAGTAATTGGAAGGTATGCAACTAGAATTGGATCTGAAACCTCGAGCTTACCTCAAGTGGATATCTCGGGTACCGAATGCACCTACAAGAAACTGAGAAGCGCAAGCAGTTGCTTATCGATCAGTTCTCAAGATCCATTGTTGTTGGTTCTGTTCCGAATACGGGTTGCTAGTCAGTCCACTCAAGGCAAGGACTTGTTGCTTCTGCAACCCACCTTGTTTAACTAAGGCACGATTGACTTCGTTCATAGTCATGTGTGTTGCAAGGGAGTGGTCTTGATAAAATACATTGCAAGAAACGAACCAAGAAACGAGGCTAATTTTCATTGCTCGAAACATCGCTCTGCATGGTAACTATGGTATTAGCAATTAATAAAAGCTACTAATGGGCTACCTAAAGTTGGATAACGTTCACTAAAGCCTTATTTTTATGTATAACGTTCAGAAAAGCATTACTTTTATTTGTATTGGAATGGAACAATAGCAAAGAATTTATTAAAAGTCAAATTTTGACTAGGTATTGTTTGAAATAATTTAAATTAATTAAAATGGATTTTGATAAATTTCCCACTTCATTGTCATTAAATCATAATGCAACAAAGCGGCCCTTTCATAAAGAAAAATTATTTTTACAACTGTGACGGTGTGAGAATAAAGTATCCTACATAGTGATGTGGCAATAAAGGAAAATTAAAGTTTTTCATATATGACTAAGAGTGGAATATTTTGGATATATACATTAAAAGCTCTCAGTTATAGACAAATTTATTGTCTAACTAAACTATGAAAATTATGTGATAAAAACTTATTTGACTAAGGCCCTTTGTGAAAATAGCTTATTTGACATCATTCATATTCGTGTGCATTCTAGTGTAGCAAAGGGAGTGGATTTGATAAAAGACACTTTAGGAAACTAACCAAGAAGTGGGGCTAATATTCATTACTCGAAACATCACTCCACAGGATTGCAGGGATTTCAGGTTTAGAAAGTAGAACATAATTAATCTTACACATTAATTAATTAATTAATTTTGAGGAACAACTTTTTCTTGCTTACGTCCATCACCATTTCTTTGTGAAGGATAGTTGAATCTGATTCAATGCCTTGCATGGTCTGATTTCTCATATAAGAAAAGAAGAAACTAAAGCAGAATGAAAACTCTTGTAATATTGTCTTCCCACATTCTAGTCTCTCCTTCTTGGTTATGAGATATTAGAATATTTATGAGATCTACCCAATAGAAAAAATCCGCATTGATATTCAGACTATTATCTCTAACAACACGCAGTCCATAGAGGAACATTTTTCAAAGCTTCCTACATTATCTGCTAAATCCTTTCTTACAAATTATGTGTCAGAGAGCGTTGAAGGAATTTAATGTCGGGTTTGTGAAGAAACCAAGAAAAAGCATGAAATTATATGAGAATTTGTAATGAATGTATCGTTGTAAAACTAAATGAATTTGATTCGAAAGCCCAAGTTCGTATCGTTATCTGCAAACGTTGCAACTGTAGTAGTGGAAAGTTTTTTTATTTTTTAATTGCTTTATATATATAAAGAAAATAATAATTCTATCGTCACAAAAAAAATTTAAAATAAAATAAAATAAAATAAACAATTAAACATCTGCATAAAATATGGGCTTGGATGCAAGCCACGTTCTAATTAAACATCTGCATGAAATGTGGGCTTCGATGCGAGCCAAATTCCCCTGTTTGGAAGGTCACCTTTCAAACAGATGGCTAAAACTATCAAAAACACTACTCTAAAAATCATGGAAACATCAAAACAAAGCTATTAGAAGCACTGTTATAAACCTGATAACTAGTTTAACACCCAAACAAAAACCTCCTGAATTTTCTTGATGCAAATACATGAATAGAGGGTTTTATCACAGTGTGCGGGGCAAAAAGCTTTTAGCACATAAAATTCATTTTATGCTCCTAAATTTGTTTCACAAATTCCTTTGTTTCAGAAACAGAAGAGAAAGAACCATGATCTGAATACAGGGACAAAGGGTTTCATCACAGTGGTTGAGGACATAGGATTTCAGCACGGAAAATGAATTTTACACTCCTAAATTTGTTTAAAAAAATCCTTTGTTTCAGATACAGAAGATAAGAATGACGATCCGAGCAGTGTCAGGCTTGGGTGAGCGGGGTGGGCTCTTGAGTTTTGGGCTCGGCAGAGGGGGCGGGTGCTTGGGTTGAGAAACGAGATACAATTTTCCCGGAAATACTGCGTGGACGAGAGTAAGTTATGCCCGGACCAGGCCATCGGTGCTCAAGTTAGAGCTCTTTTTCACCGCCCATGCATAGTAAATTGTACCTACTGGTCTGTGTCGTGCTATCCATTAGTGGCTGCTAGTTGGGAAAAGGTTCACATGAACACTTCATCCTTAAATTGAATTTAGTAGTACTTTCAAAATTTCCATAATCAATGAAAACACAAAACAAACCAAAGCCAAAAATCAATATTCACGCTCACATCTAGTTTCTAGTTTCTAAACAAAAACTATAGCATTTATACTAAATTTTGACTTCTATATCTGATTTTCTAACCACCATCGATCTAAATATTGATATTAATTTGAAAATTTCAATTATCAGTAAGCCAAAAAATAAACCTAAAAACCAGAGGGACCTTACCTTTGACTGTGGGAGCTATGTTAACCAACACCTTGTATCTAACATTGACATCAAACAGTTAAGTTAAAATTTCATAATGAGAGACAAAAAATATATTTCTGAACAAGTAAAATAAAAAAATATTTCTAAACAAGTAAAATAATGTTGCAGAATCTGGCAGCATACCATGAATCGTTGGTGGGTGTATACATTATCCAAACCAAATATTTTCATGCCCTGTTTGTTGATTATAAATATGGAGCAAAGGAAGTGAATCATCTCTTTCTCTTATCTATATTTTCCATAGTATTTTCCACCACTGCATTAACAATCGTGTTAACTGCTAGATGTAAGGATGAGGGCACTTAATGATCTAGGTGGCTCCAGACACCCTCAGGAGACTAAGAGGGCTAATGATAGGTCAAAAATCAAAGTGGCATAAATGTGGCAAACTCGGTGTCAAGTTAAATATCTCGTCGTCCTGATCACAATGGTGCAAACAGTTCGTCAAACCGAGTTCGCATGTCAGATTTAGAGCTGGTCAAAGTTTTGGGGTTGACTAGGTGACATGGTAGGTTACGGAGGACACAATTTCGTAGGATTCCGGTGGCCAAATTCCAGCCAGCCCCGGTCAGATTCCAGGATAATTTGTTGGAATTTTTATTTGTCCTCTTCGACCTTAAAACTAAATTTTATAAATATTGGGTTATGGTTATTAAATACAAAAAAAAATATAAAAAAAGAGGTGGCGGGCCACCACCCCTGCCACCCCATGGCATGACCATATCACATGTCATATTGCAAACCCAAGTTTGGGTGGCGGGCCATGACCCCCGCCACCCTTATGCCCATAGTATAACTGCATTGTGTGTGTGTGTGTGTGTGTCTATATATATAAGAGGTGGCGGGCCACCACCCCCACCACCCCATGGCATGACCATATCACATGTCATATTGCAAACCCAAGTTTGGGTGGTGGGCCATGATCCATTAGTGTAGTTATATTTTCCATATGAGCCATATATTTTTTGGCCACTTTCCAGATAAGGGATAATGGTGTTAGAATTTAAAGTGTGGATAGTCAATTTCATGCCATTCGACTCCACGGCTTTGGTGGTTCATTCAAATACAGTAGCTAAGCAGCCTATTCTTCAGCCAGCATCTGAGTTGTGGTATATGCAGTGTTGTTGCCATGTACTTCAGTGATTATTGTTGTGAGATGTTTATGTCATGTCGATTTCTTGCTTAATTTATGATGCAAAATCTTGATGTTTATGTCATGTGATATGTATTCATCATGGATAGTCATTTATGTTTCTGAGATCCCTTTGTTTCCTTGATGGCAGGATACTCTTTGTCACCATGTGTGAGGTTGTCATGCTGATAGGAGGTTTGTCACGAGTGAGTGTTCCTTGTAGGGGACGTCTCGTGGAGAGACTTTCCCACTCATGTCGAGGGCACATTTACTTGTATGACAAGTAAACAAATTCCATGTACATCATCACATTTTCTAGCACCAAATGAAGCGGCCAACACCATCGAGACACTGTGGCCCGAAGATGTAGTCCACACTAGATGAAATCTATAATTACATGTCTTGCATTTTGTTGTGTGATTTTTGACATGTTTTCCTCTTAATTATATATGCATGTGTGTTCATTAATGCTTTGATAAAATTTAATTCTAATACATCACAGAAGTTAAATATTATGGGTAAATCAGGTACCTGACGAACCTGGATCACTTAAAGGTTGGATTCAATTGTAGGAAAATGTGTGAATACCAGATATACATATGTCACATAGCGGGAAGGAGAAATGAATAATGTATGTGGGTAACTAGAATTCGATCAGAAAACCCTTTAAGGTGCAATTTCGGGTAGTTTCCTTTAATAGAATGTCGTGGTTCAGCTGCCCCTCTGGGAAAAGCGTCTGTGAGTTGAACTTGAATCCACCAAGTCTGTGAATTGATTTTTGAAGCAACCAAGTTATGTTTTCTGCTGAATCAATGGAAAAAGAGAGAATTTTTTTTTGCCAATTTCAAAAAGACTGATCTAAAATGCGCATTATGTTCTAAAGAATTCATAAGATTGTTATATGCGCCGTGAAAGTGTTGAATTTGAAATATGAAATTTACAAAGCTATTACAAACACTGACATAAACTTGATAACTAGTTTAACACCTGAACATAAACCTCCCGAATTTTTGTAGAGGACCTTTGCAAATCTATCATCCAAAGTAGAAGCGTTGTGGCATAGACAAAAAATCTATCATCCGAAGAAGAAGCGTTGTGGCGTAGACAGAAGCATGTCTGTACAACACCATGGACATAGAAAAAAGTAGGTAAGTGCAGCCTTTCCCTCAATGTCCTATCAATTCGGTACTTCTGGTAATTTAGGAATCTATAGATACAGAAGAACTCAAGTTATGTTCGGGAAGAACTCCATGTAATTTGGGAATCTGCAGACAGAAGAACTCTGTGTAACTTAGGAATCTGCAGATATGGAAGAACTCAAGAACTCCTTGTAATTTAGGAATCTGCAGATACAAAATAACTCAAGCTCCATTGAGGAATAAATCAAGCTCTGTTGGGCCCAGAGATCACCAGGATCATCATTTGCGCACTGACCAGCAACAGTTTTTTTTGTTCTCTATGTCTTCCACAAGACATGCACATATCCATACATGTTCCTAGTGCAAGTGTTGTGGCATGTGCCTACTTGACAGACTAGATACCAGACACGTATATTATTTAGACAATATATAAGCTATGTACAAACTAATGAAACTTAACATTTAATTCCCAATGAACTAATGCTAGTGTTAGTTTCCTTTCAAAAAATATTAATGAACTAAATCATTTTACTCATGAAACTACATAGTTCATATACCATCTCGCCTCTGGAAGAGGCCAATAAGGTCATCAAAAATCTTATTTGTCTTACAAATCATTTAGTGAATTTGATAGGTTGAACTAAAGTATGGGAGATAATATTTCATGAGAAGGTAAGAAAAACTTTAGGTTAGTTCACAAGCGATTTAATGTCAATTTTTTTTCGATTACTATAGTCCTGTGCCGCATGCGACAAGGACTAATAACATACCTCATTGTTAGATTGTCCATGCTTCTTAGAGTGGAGGAAAAATATACAATATTCATGTATCCTAAGTCTTCAACAATATTAATCAAGTCACAGTCGCAAAGGGACATAGAGTAAGAAGGCCCCCATTGTTCCTAACATACTTGTAACCTAAAGTATGCAATTATATTAATTGGGGAGGGATCAGGACATGCAAAAGTGGCACTTAAAATAAGGCACCATCTCTAATGGTTGGACCATAAAGTTTGAGTGCATTTCAAATAAGGGGGCATGGATGTGGACGTGTCAATGTACTACAAATGACATGGAAAGTTGACGTGTAATTTTTTATATTTTCTCTCTTTGGAATTTGATCATTGTGTTTATAAACACTTTTTTTTTTGTCAGGTGCTCTGAGTTCATTAGAGATTATATCAATCTTGACTTGTGGCTTCAGAAATTGTGACGCAGGGGCATCTAAGCCTTCAAAATCACCTAAGGATCACACCTTGCCTGGGCCACACCAGCCCTTCACATGACTGGATTTTTTCCTACAGAGTTTCGAACCCGTGACCTTCACATCACAGAGTGACTTAACACTACACCCCATAAACACTTAATATTTATTATAATGAAAATTTCTATTGTGTAAAAGACAAGAGACCATGTGTTTCCTTGTAGTGAATCCTTATTAAAATCAAGAGTGATTCCTATAGATTATAAAGAAATGAGTAGATGACATGGATAACAAGTTGTAGTTGTCGTCCGACGAAGACGAAATTGTTAGCTCTCACATTGAGGGGAAAAAT
This sequence comes from Pinus albicaulis, assembly GCA_034641835.2. NCBI lineage: Eukaryota > Viridiplantae > Streptophyta > Pinopsida > Pinales > Pinaceae > Pinus > Pinus albicaulis. The sequence continues at coordinate 930,398,860 of CM076581.1, read as the reverse complement.
CATGTTGCATAAGTTATACATGGAAGGGGGATACAATTGTTGAACCATGGTTATTGTGAGCATAGATGGTTATTTATTGTTAGATAAATGGTTATGACTAATGCTTATTGCAAGTTTCCAAGATTTAGTAAGATCATTTTTTAAATTTTTAAATTTTGTTTTTGAATGCATAAATAGATTTGGCACCCTCAAAAACCTGACGGCATTTGAATTGTGATTTTTCATGTTCGAAAATATTGTCGCCCAATTTTGGAGAAATTTAACCATAAAATATGATTGAAAAACACCCAAAACTAGAACATCCTCGAATAAAATATTACAAATTTACGAATTTTTAGATCTAAAATTTACTTACCAATAAGAAGTTTTAAATTTAAAATAATTGCTATTTAAGAAAAAATATATTAATTAAATATATAACATATATAATATTAATGAATAATATCAAATTTTATATTAAAATAATGATTAATTTTTATGAAGTGAATGTTTAAATGACTTAAATTTAATGCAATTTAAACAAACTTAAATTACAAAATATAAACTCATCATTTTAATGTATAAGCTATATGTAGAAAGGGGATTAGTAACTTGTTAGAAGGGGTTACTTATTGTGTTGGTGGTGTTTAGCTTACATCAGCCTATGTCCTCCCACCATCATATATTTTCTAGAGTGGATATATTGTGTATAAGTCTCTAAAAGATGCCATGACATCTAATGCATGGCCTTCTTAAATGTCACAAACTTTCTTTAGAGTTTAAGGTGTGACCTTTTTATCTATATCATTTTTAGGGTCTTGAAAAACAAACTTATTTCTCAAAATCATGTAGTAGTACCGACTTCCCTACTCACAGGCAAAGGATATCATTAGGAATTCATGTGTGGTTGTGTAAGGGATCCTTCTTGGCCCTAAATGGATATAAGCTTCCTTACGGCCTAAGATTCATGTTTCCTCCCATAACCATATATAATGCCACAACACCCATGTTTGAATTGACAGTATTTGCCCCAAGAGCATATGATATTTCTTTACGGCCTAAGCCTTATGGTTTTCTCCCCCAATTTTTCCCAAGTGAATGCAACCCAAATCTAGTGCTAAAAATCTTCCAATTGAGCCCACTTCCCCTCTCAAGAGGATAAAGATTCTATAAAAATATATTATGTGGTGGTTCAAGCCTCCATTCATGTCCCTTCAACCTTAGGAGATACATGTTTGGCTTAAGGCATAAGTTTCCTCCCTCAACCATGGTCAAGACTACTTTAAATGCCTCAAATATTTCTATTTGAAAGGTATTACCTTCTCTCAATAACTTCTAGAGCCCTAGTACACATAAATACTACTCAAACCCACCTAGTGGCATTGACATCCCCAGTGATAAACCAAGAACACCCTTAGGAGGCCATGTGTCATTGATCAAGGTATCATGATTGATCCTAGATGGATAGAAGCTTCCTTTACAATGCAAGCTTAATTTTTCCTCTCCTAACCATGCCCATGCCCCATAACCCATGTTTGAGGTGACATTATCGGCCCTAAATGCGTAAAGGTTTTCTTAAAGCCTAAGGCTAGGGTTTCCTCCCCAAACAATGTCCAAAGTCCCATGACCTGTATATACTCTAAAAACCTTCTAATAGAGCCCATATCCTTTCCTAAAGTCCAAAGATCCCATAGAAAGGTCTCATGTGGTGGTTCAAGTCCTTTTTCATGTCCCTTCATCCTTGGAAGTTACCTTTAGGGTTTGAGACTTGAATTTCCTCCCCAAAACTTGGTCATGGTTACCCTTGATGCCTTAATGCTTTATTTAGCACCTATGACATAACTTTATTTACTACTCATTTTTAATTCCCCAAGACATATACCTACTACTAAAAAATGCCTAGTGACATTGACATCCCCAATTATAAGTCAAGGACATCCCAAGGAAATCAAGTGTGGTTATTTAAGTCATCCTTCTTAGCCCCAGATGGATAGAAGCTTCCTTTATGACCTAAGGTTAACGTTTCCTCCCTTAGCCATGTCTAGGGCCTTAAACCCATGTTTGAAGTGGCATTATTGTCACAAGATGCCTAAAATAATTCTCTAGGGCCTAGGGCTAGGATTTCATCCCCTACAATGTTCAAGGCATTGTAACCCAAGTATAGTGCTAAAAAAATTCCAACAAAACCCATATCATCTATTACAAGCCAAAGATACTTCCAATAAAACTCATATCCTATGCTAAAGGGAAATGATCCTACATAAATGTTTGATTAATGATTTAAGTCCTCATTCATGTCCATTCATCCTTAGAAGCTACATTTAGGGGTTGAGGCATGAGTTCACTCCCCCCAAAATGGTCAAGGCCGCTCTAGATTCCTCAAAGATCTGAGGCATCTAAAAAAGGCCATGCTCTAGAGGCCTCAAAGCTTTCTATATGAGATAATGTATGGGCTTCTCCTCTAGATCATTTATAGGGTCTTGATGCACACACCTACCACTCAAACCCACCTAGTGGCACTGACACCTCTAATCATAGGCCAAGGATACCCTCAAAAGGTGATGGATAAAAGATTTTGTTATGGTTTGAAATTCACGTTTCCTCCCTTAACCATGGATAGGATCCTGAAACTCATGATTGAGGTGATATTATTGGCCCTAAAATATATGTGGTGCTCAAAACCTTCTAATAATCTCCATATTAAAACTTGAAGGACAAATATCCCATAAAGAGATCATTTAGGGTTCTTTGAGGACTAAATGATGGATTTTAAACCTTCGAGGCTATGGTTAGGCCTATGGAGAGAGTTTCACCACTTAACTTTGGTCAAAATATTCATATTGGTACCTACTTCTCCTAAAGTACTAATGGTGCCAATATGGCCCACTAAGAGGCTAATGATACACATTGGTTGTCATTTTTGTGTTCAAGGTGTTTTTATTGGCCTTATGAGATCAAGGAATCCTTCAACCATAACTTGTGCTTGAAAATTGTAATAGTGCACATAACTCCACTTGGAGGCCAAATATTCTCCTAATATATTATGCGTTTTTGTTCTTAAATCTTATAATCTTCAATCTTCATTTATGGCCTAAAACTTGGGTTCCAAGGACATTAAGGACCATACCTAGTTTTAAAAAAATCATAATATCATAAATATCCTAGTCACATAGTAAGGGGCCAGAAATTTCTCACACCCGACACAACTGTCAAGTGTCATCCGTCGGGGTTCGAATCTCCCGTGAACTTCAGCTGCACGACTCATTGGGCGGTGAAATAGCTGCAAGATAAAAAACGGGGGAGTGGGTAGAGAATAGTCATAGATTTTGTTGAATGGAATATGTTGTGGGGGCACACGTGTTCAAGCTAACATGTATCATGTGCATGATGGGGCAAGCATTACATTAAATGATATGATGTCATGGGATAGAATTGCAATGGATGAGTAATGGTTCCCAGATATATGTATGACATGACACATGTGGGACAATGGGTAAGTATTTGTCAAAGATTTAATTAATTAATAATAATGAAGCCCATCATGAGATTGTGGCCACATATAAGTGTATGAGGGCAATTATACAAAATTCGTGTAGCCTAAAGTCTTCAACAATATTCTTTGTCACAATAGGACAAGGGACAGGGAAGGCCCCCCTTGTTTCCCACATACTTTGTAACCTAAAGTCTTCAACTATTTTAATTGGGTGCAGCAATAATGGGGACATGCAAATCTGGGACTTGAAATAAACCATCATCTCTAATGACTTGACATGACTTGACCATAATGTTTGAGGACCTTTAGAAAAGTGGGACGTGGACGTGTAAAAGTTACACTGCCAACGTTGTAACCTAAAGTCCTTAACTATTTTAATTGTGTGCAGTAGTAATGAGGGCTGCAAAATAGGGATTTAAAATAAACCATCAGCTCTAATGACCATGAACCATACGCTTCGAGGGCCTTTAGAAAATAATATTTGTAAATGAGAAAGATTGATCTTTATTTCTAAAGTGGGATGTGGACAGGTAAAAGTTACAGTGCAAAAAATAATATTTGTAAATGAGAAAGATTGATCTTTATTTCTAAAGTGGGATGTGGACAGGTAAAAGTTACAGCGCAAAAAAATAATATTTGTAAATGAGAAAGATTGATCTTTATCAAAATCCACATTATTGAAATCTTTTATTTATAAATGGTGGTTCGTATTTAATCGAAGATTAGATTTAATATTTATTTTATTTTGAACTCTTCATAAAATACTTCTATTAAATTTATTATTATTTTATTTTCAACATTTCATTAAGTGTTATATTGAGTAGATATATGGCATTACTCGCAACACATTTTTAATACTAAAATGTAAAATGCAATTTTCTTTTAATCAAAATTTTAATATTTTTTGTTAATGAATTTTATTTTCAAACAATTACGAGATTAGTTATTTATAGTGTTTGTATAGTGTGATGTAAAATTTATATTGTTTTTTTTTTTTTTTAATACATATGATTTAGGATTTGTGAAAATTTATATAGTAATTTATATATATGATTGTAAATTGTTACGAATATTTTATTGGATATTTCGTCACAATAAATCTCATAAAAATAAGATAAAATCTATATTATGAAGGTTAAATTCATAAAAATAAAGTAAAATCTATATTATGAAGATTAAATTCTTTTAGATTACAAATTTCTTAATTATCGATTTGTTGCTTTTGTATGGAATAGATAAAATATGGAAAAGAGAGAAAAATAAAATAAAAATACATATCAACCAAAATAAACACAAAGATATGCTTTAGGAAATCTTTACTAGAGAAAACCGAAGAATATAGAGTGAAGCTACTTTGTGCTCTTTTCTTTAGAATGGAAATAGTGCAAGTACAGAGGATAACATACTCTCTATGGAGTCACATGAAATCTATGGCCTAATAGGCTGCTACAAAACTTTGACTCCCTTTGTTATATTCTCTCACTCTCACTCCCACTTTCTTTTCTCTACTATGGAACAAGATATCACTAGATATCTAATGGACCCAATTTTCCTCCTAGTGGTCTGGTTATAACATAGCTCAATAGATAACTAGTGGTCATATTTGACACTCTCAACTAGAGTTACAACTTTGACCTTTCGAGAATATTATTCATAATCCTCATATGGCTAACCCATTTTCCATGAGTAACGAGGGATACCATGACATTCACTCTTGCCACGTTGGTAAAACACAATGAGTCAATTTATAGGAGGAATAAATTTTGTATATAAACTTTGATTGGTGTCATTTTTGCAATGTTGGAAAGGCCTTTAAGTGTAAATTAATTTCATGGGGTCCTACACTTAACTAAGAAATTTTTGTCCCCAAAATACATCATTTAAGGCCTCAAAATGGCCTTGAAATGTTTCAAACCCCAATTCACCAAATTGGGTCATGCTGATAAAATGCTATTGTAATATGATTCCTCTAATTTTTCTCGTTTGAAAGCATTGAGATAGATGAAAATTTGTATAATGATCCAATGCATATCATACCTCCACATTTTGGAAGGTTTTTAGTCCCTAAAATATTTAGTGAATAAGGTGAGGAAAATTTTCAATTACATTCTTCCTAGAGGACCATTTAGCCTTGTCTTGGAGTTGTCCCTTCACCCAATCTACCAAAGCTCATGTTTCCCTTGTCAAATATTTCAAAATCTCTTCTACAAGATTGTATCCTCTATCAACTCAACATAGATATATGGAGCTAGGTCCTCTATGGAAGGAAGGGGCCTACTCCTCTTCTTGATTTGCCATTGAAGGCTAATAGAGTTTTATATTTTCAACATTCCTCATTGGATAAATGCATATGTATAGGGGTAGACTATGTCTGTAGGAATTATCTCTAGTTAGTCCATGACCATGAATGAGCCACTTGCAAAGGGGAATCCCTAGAGAACCTCAATGCGGCCGCAAAACACCATGTTTGAGTAATCAATTCGATTCTCAGTGCAAACCCTGAGTGTGAGAAGAATATTATTGAAACTACGATAAACACAAAGAATTACTCTAGTCATTCCCACATTCACAGCTAGGGTTATGGAATTGGGATGGAATTGAGTCAGTTCTTCTAGAGTCTGACACTGATGAAAGGCGATACCTCATCCCTTATAATTATTTCAATACCTCATGTGTTTACGACATCTGAGTTAGTAACGTTGAGATTTTTAATATTAGGGTTTATAATATTGGCTTTAATATTAGGATTTATAATATTGGGTGTTTTATATATAGGATTTAAAATATAAGGTTTTTAATATTAGCATTTATAATATTTGGTTTATAATATATATTTTGTGACATTGAAATCATACATAAATATATCCAATTTATCAATGTGACAAACATTGTGGAAATGTTATATTGCATTGCAATTTCTCCAGCGTCACAATGTGACATTACAAAATTATTCAACCACATTTACTAATGTGGTTGTGCACGTGCTTGATATACGTTGGTCAATGTATATCAAGCACCTTTACTAATGTTATTGTGTTAGGGTTTATAACATTGTAGTTTATAATATTAGGGTTTATAATATTAGGGTTTCTAATACTAGAGTTTATAATATAGAGTCATTAATATATAGGGCTTAATACATATGGTTTATAATAAGAGGGTTTATGATATTGAGTTTTTAATATTGGGATTAATATCAAGGCTTATAATATTAGGGTTTAATAGATAGGATTTTCAATATATTAGGTTTATAATATTGAGGTTTTTAATATTAGTATTTATAATATTGAGATATACATTTTTTAATATTAGGGTTTATAATATTAGGTTTAATATTTAGATTTTTAGTATTATTGTTTATAATATTAGGCTTTATAATATAGGTTTTTTAATATTAGGGTTTATAACAAAGATTTTTCTATTTGGGTTTATAATATTTGGTTTAATATTAAGATTTAATATTAAGGTTTATAATTATAATATTGAGTTTTTAATATGTATGGTTTATAATATATATTGGAGTGCTTATGTAAATTTAGCAATATTAATGAAAAATTTAATGGTACTAATATTAATATACACACATCTTCATTAATAGTATTAATGATAATATTAATGGTATTAACATTAACATGAATTCTAGGATTTCAATGTTAATTGAATGTTACTCATTTAGTTGAATGCTTAACTTATGCTTACTTATATAATTATTAAGCAGAGAGACTCATTCTACAACCCAGTATGAGGGTCATGTGTAATTCCATCATGCTCAACGTGGAGTTGACACATTTCCCTTTTAAAATTAAAATAAATTATTCTTTAAATTAAAAAATAATGTGAGTTATAATCAAAACAAAAAATAAATATACATATTTGGTTAGTTTTACTTAAACATATTATAAAACGTGGTCTCACTCTAACTGAGATTGCTTTATTGATGTTGATATTAAAACCCAATACAAAGGAGATATGGTAAAAATATTTCACTCTCACTCTCAATTATAAATAAAATATTTCCATGTCCACATGAAATAAGATAATTTTATATTAACTTTTAAAATTATTGTAAAGTAATTAAAAAAAGAAGAAGATAAAGTTGATATTATTTATATTTCCATATTTCAATTGGTTAAGTAAATAAACATTTTTTTTCAAGTGGTCTAAGTTCATCAGAGATTACATCAGGGTTGAGCTATGGCTTGAGAAACCACGACTCAAGGGCATCTAAGTCAGAAAAATCAAGCACGGATTGCATCCAGCTTGGGCCACACCATCCCTTAACATGACTGGATTTTTTCCCACAAAGTTTCAAACTAGTGACCTACACATCAATGAATGAATTAATTGTACACCCCATTGCCATATATTCTATGCCAAGTGGGCTTAGAAAATAAACCATTTTAATATCCAAGTTAATTAAATAATTTTTAATATCAACTTTAGGAAAAACAAAGAAATATATGCATGTATATGAATCACAATTAAATTTTTCAATGTGCAAAGCGAAGAAGCAATTGAAAGTAAAAAATGAATTCCTTCCTTATTAATACATTTCATAATATATAATTAATATGACATTTAAAAAATATTAATAGTAATTAAAAAAATCAATGTGAAATCAATGTGCATCAAAAATAAAATATTTCAATATATAAAATTAATAAATATTGAAATGCATTTAAAAATATAGTAATTAAAAAAAAACTTTAATGTGGACAATGTAATCCATAAATAAAATATCTCAATGCTTATGTTAATTAGATTATTTCAATGTCAACATTTTATATATTATATATGGTTGTTAATAATAATAATAATAATGAGGAGGAAAAAGTGGTCTATATATATTATATAATGTAATTGAAAAATTAAATTCCTATTTTTGAATGGAGCAAATAGCTTTTGGAATTGCATATTTAAGCTATTTTATTCCATGTATTTAAGAGATTTTGAAGAGATTGAATCCATTTATGTATTAAAAAATGCAATTTAAAAAATGTATATATATATATATAGATTTTCATCTTAACAATTATTTCTCAAGTTCTTAGAGAGTTGCAATTAGAGAGTTGCAATTTTTGGAAGTCCACATGATTATGCTAATTATTAATAATACATTTTAGATTTAGATGGTCCAAAGTTATTATAGCGAAGTCTTTCAACAATATTAATCGAGTCATAGTTGCAAAGAGACATGGGACAAGAAGGTCCCCATTGTTCCTAAGATAACATACTCGTAACTTGACGTCTTCAATTATATTAACTAGGGAGGGATTGGGACATGCAAACGTGGCACTTAAAGTAAGCCACCATCTCTAATGATTGGACCATAAAGTTTGAGTGCCTTTCGAATAAGGAGACGTAGACGTGTCAAGCTTTTGCAAATGATATGCCACGTCGACGTGGACATGTAATGCTCTATATTTTGTCTTATTGAAATTTGATGACTATTGTGTTTACAAACTCTCAATTTATATTAAAATTAAACTTGTATTGTAAAAAGCGAGGACATAATGTGTTTCCATGTCATTGAATCCGTACTAAAATCTAGTGTGATAGATTTAGAATTATAAAGAAATGAGTAGATCACTTGGATGATAGTGACAGTTGCTATTAATCATCTTAACGGCGCCGCTATATAAGAAGACCGGAGATCAGATTTTTAACTTTACTTTTGTGGTTAAAAAACAGATCTCGTATGCTCTACCTGGGAAAGGCATGGAAATAAACGATGTACCACGGTTAGTGTGAGCATGCATGAGTGTTTATTGTGAGATAAATGGTTAGTGCCCTCCCAAAAAAATTGCGTGGGAAGGAAAAATTTGGGGAAAGCTTTCACTTTTATGTTATAATGGTAAAGTTATGGAAATAAAAGGTCCCAAAAGGTTTGAATTTTATGTTATCATGGGAAAGGTATGGAAATAAAGGGTTGTATACCATGTTTATTGTGAGCATAGACTGTTATTTTTTGTGATAAAGGGTTATAGTATTTTTTTTTATATGCACAGAAAAATTGTTGGA